>LNAC01000091.1:2117450-2137388 GCA_002007465.1 Ailurus styani
TCCCCATCCCCAGGACCCAGGACCCAAAAGAAAGGCTCAGTCGTTCTGTAACTCTCAAACCATACTCAAGGGCACCTGGGTAGCTCAGTGGGTTAAAGCCTCCGCCTTGGGCTCTGGTCATGATCTCGGGGTCCTGGGATTGAGCCCCGCATGGGGTTCTCTGCTCAGTGGGGAGCCTGCTTTCTCCTCTTTCTGCCTGCCTCTCTGCCTACTTGTGATCTCTCTGACATATAAATAAATAAAAATAAAAAATAAAACCATACTCAAAAACAACAAATCTATTCATTATTTAAAAAAACAAAACCAGAAAAAGCCCCTAGAAGTAAAAGTATCACACAGTGGGCTTAGGCCTGCCTGTGCTTGCTGGCCCCTCTGGGTGACAGGGGCTGGGCTCCTGCTGAGGCCTTGGCTGCGGGGGTGGGGAAGAGGGGGGAGCGCAACAGGCCCAGACCCGTTCCCATCAGAGAGCGTGTGGCGTGGGGCCTGAGGGCCAATGCTGACCATTCAGGGCTGCGGCTGCTGTGCCAGAAAAACCATGTGTATCTTCTGTTGACTGACTGCTTGGGCCTTGTGGGGAAAATTTCTGGGAAGAACAAGGTATGCAGGGCAGAGGGGAGCAAAATGGGGTTTCCCCCTAAATGGGAGAGGAGCCCGCGGCCATCTTGCTGGAGGCGGGCCATGAGGCAGGCTGGTGGGGAGGCTGCTCAGCCTGGCTGCAGCTTTGGACCAGGGAGGCGAGGCGGAGTCCCACAGTGAGAACACCCACTGCGGCTCGGTGGGCGTAGGTGACCAGCAGGCTGGGATCGGGGATAAGGTGGTGGGGAGTGTCTGGGGTCTCATCCCGCTGCTGGCCGGATGGGCACCTGCCGCAGACCCCTGTGGTGTTCCGTGTCACCTCCATGGAGCATCTCTGGTTTCTGCTACTGGGACAGCTCCTTGGGATTCTGTCTGCTTGGGGGGCTTCAGTTCCCCCCTTCTGCAGCTGGACAGACCTAGGAGGCGTCTGTACCTTCTCAGAGGTCCCGGTGGGTAAAGCCCTTGCAACTTTGGCTGTGACTTCCATAACACGCTCTATACCAGCTTCTTTTCCAGTGTCTTTCTCCTCACTTCTGCCTCCTAGCACTACAAACCACCTACAGTCCTCGTTCTCCGGGGAATCCAAGGAAAGACAGAATTTCTCCTCTCTGGGCTTCAGCTTCCCCACCAAGAATAGTTTGAGGTCTGGACCCATTGGTTATTCTCAGGTGAAAGGCGATATTATTTAAATGACCTGGTTATTGATCTTTTCTTTTTTTTAATTGTTTTTATCTTTTTTTTTTTTTAATCAGAGAGAGAGTGAGTGAGCACAGCAGGGGGTATGGCAGGCAGAGGGAGAAGCAGGCTCCCTGCTCAGCAAGGAACCCGATGCAGGACTCGATCCCCGGACCCTGGGATCACAACCTGAGCTGAAGGCACACATTTAATTGGCTGAACCACCCAGGTGTCCCCCTCTTTTTTTTTTTTTTAAATAGGCTCCATGCCTAAAGAGGAGCCCAGTGTGGGGCTTGAACTCATGACCCTGAGGTCAAGACCCTGAGCTGAGATCAAGAGTTGGATGCTTAACTGACTGAGCCGCCCAGATGCCCCGACCTAGTTAATCTTTTTTAAAGGGTTGTGGTAAGTCACCTAGGCCATGCAGTTCCTGCAGATGAGCTGGGCAGAAAACAGCCCAGACAACAGGGCTCCACGGTCCTATGAGGCCCCCCACCCCATCATCCACAGGCTGACAAACCTAGAGAGCTGTCGAGCAGATTCCCAGTGGTCACTATGACACCCCCTCAAAGGGGATTGCATACCCCAAACCCCTACCTCACAGGCATGTAGTCGAGGGCGTGCATGTTTGCCCCCTGGGAAACAAGCATCCTCTTTTTCTTGGGGTTTGGTTCTAAGAACCATCTAAAGCGATGGTTCTAAGAACAAGCACGTGGAGAGAGCCTGGCATCTGGACAGCCGAACATAGGATTAGGAAGGGAGACAGAGACAAAGGTTCTGTTCTTTAGGCTTTGGATGTATCCCCCAGACCGTCGAATCTCCGTTTTATTTTTTCCACAATTGTTTACTAAGGGTCGTCAAGGGACTGGGGCAGGGCTGGACTGAAGTGGACACAGGCAGCTCCTCCCAAGGACTTAAGAGACCTAGAAACTCCGATAAATGCCCTTTGCTCATAAGTGTAAGAACCACCCATCGTTTCGAAACCCCAAGTCCAACAGAGTTGATTCTACACAGGAAGATTCATACTCAGGAAGACACAGCAACAGGCTCCGTCATAAGCCTTTGCATCCCTAGGCCCAGCCACATGGGATGTCTGCCTTCCTCTGGACTTTTCATTGCCAAAAGCCAATACATTCCCTCTTTATTTATTTATTTTTTTTATTTTTTTTATTTTTTTTATTTTTTTTAAAGATTTTATTTATTTATTTCACAGAGGGAGAGAGATCACAAGGAGGCAGAGAGGCAGGCAGAGAGAGAGGGGGAAGCAGGCTCCCCGCTGAGCAGGGAGCCCGATGCGGGCCTCGATCCCAGGACCCTGAGATCATGACCTGAGCCGAAAGCAGAGGCTTTAACCCACTGAGCCACCCAGGCGCCCCACATTCCCTCTTTAAATATCAGCCAGTTTTGGGGGGAAAAAGACAAATTCTGTTTGTAACAATGAGGATGAAGCTGGAGGACGTGATGTTAAGTTACGCAGAGAGACAAAATCATACGATTTCACTTGCACGTGGAATCTAATAAATGAGCAAACAAACAAAGATAAATTTGCTTTGATCTGCTTACAACACATATTAGGTATATTAGGCACATCCTAATATACCCACATTTTTCACATTCAGTGGATGACCAGGGCCCTCGAAGTTCTGGCAGGCGGCCTCCCATAGCCCAGCATCGGGATCAGGAGGCGGCCCAGGGCAAATCTTAGCCACCTTCATGGTTTTGCTGTCAACAGAGCCTGACAGTAAGATTCCTCTTATTCTCACAGTGACCAGGCATTCTGTTTTGTTTGGAACCTGGGTTTCTACTCATTCACCATGGATTTCAGACCAGACAGTAGTCTCCTGGAAATGCTAGTTGGTAAGTCAACAGGTTGATTTATGTACGACTGCCCCCCCAAACAAAACAAAACAAAACAAAAACCAGAAAAGAAGCCCATTTTGGTTGTCACGTGTGTTATGTCCCTTATCTTCACAGAAGCTCTGATAGGTGCTGTGACCAAGGCCCCCAGTAGGCCCTTGTCCTTAGTAAACCACCCTCGGGGTGTTCAGCTGTCCATGGCCACACAGACCCCAGACCACATTCCCAAGCTTCCCTCGCAGGTGGTCTGGCCAGGGAGATGTACAGAGAGGTTCCGTGTGCAACTTTCCTTACTGGGAAGGGGCATCTTCTCTTTGTCCTTCACTGGCTGGAATATTTGCTGCGACAGGAAGAGAATGGCATCCATCTTGGGCCACCTGGTGAGCTCGGACACAGCAGAGCCCACAAGGCTGGAGCGTGACAGCGGGGCGTACCATGCTGCCCTGGGCTGGATGTCTCCCAGAAAAAGAAACTCCCATCTCCTTGAAGCCATGGGGAGAGTGGGTTTCTTTGACATACACTAGGCAAATCCTATGAAGTGCGGGTGGGAAGCATGAATCCCATTCTCTGGGTAAAGAAAGTGGAGTGAAAGAGACCAAGTGGGCTTCTCGGGCTGGTAGTAGCTGGATCTGCAGCCGAGAACCACTCCCCATCCCCACACAAATCTGGGAGAAAGAAGCAGGTGGGCAATTCTGTTCTTTAGGCTTTGGATGTATCCCCCAGATTGTGGAATCTCCATTTTATTTTTTCCACAATTGTTTACTAAGTGGCGTCGAGGGACCGGGGCAGGGCTGGACTGAAGTGGACACAGGCACCTCCTCCCAAGGACTTAAGAGACCTAGAAACTCGGATGAATGCCCTTTGCTCATAAATGTAAGAACCACTCATCGTTTCGAAACTCCAAGTCCAAACAAAGTTGATTCTACTTCCGCACTTCCTCAAACACACCCCAAAAGGCTTGGGCAAAAAGAGGGAGCCGCTGCTTTTTCTGTTCTGCAACAAAGTGGCAGACATGCCATCTAACCCTGAAAAGGACAACGGAGATTTGCTTTGGGGACAAGTGGTTTTCGTTTGTTATTATTATTTTTTTTTTCAATTTGGTTGGGAAGCTTAATGAGTTGGAAGAGAGCCAGCAGTTCCTATGGCTTCCAACTCAAAGAACTAAAGTCCAAGAGTCCTCCCCTCCACTGCAGTTACCCACGGGTAAGCAGAGGAGCTTCCTTCTGACATAGAGTCAGATGGTCAACAGTAGCCTCATGCTACGCCACATGCCGACGTCATTCTCTCGCTTAATCTCATCACGTGGGTATTTTATTGTCTCACGTCATCACAGAAGGGTAAGTATAGGAGAAGATATTTTGAGAGAGAGAGACCACATTCACCTAATATTTATTAGAGTATATTGTTATAATTATTCTGTTATTGTTGTTAATCTCTTATGTGCCTCTTTTATAAATGAAACTTCATCATCGGTATGTGTGGATAGGAAAAAGCTTTGTATACACAAGCTTCAGTACTAGCTGTGGTTTTAGGCACCTACGAGGGCTCTTGAAACGTAACCCCCATGGATAAGGAGAGACCACTGTCAGTATCTAGTGAAGCCTTCAGCTACTTGGGTTGGGCATCATAAAACATATACATCAGCCAAGTGGGAGCCACGAACTGGAGACAAAACCCCACCTAAAGATCCCCTCAGAGAGTTGGCACTTGAGAATTCAGGCCCACATCTGCTCTCAGGAAACAAGGGTTTTAATGTTTTTTTTTTGTTTTGTTTTGTTTTTTAGAATTCTCTTGATGTTAAATTGTTAGCAACTAAAGTGTTCACGGTTCTATCCCCAGTGCCTCACAGTGCCTGGAACGTAAGAGGTGCTCAGTGGAATGACCAAATGAGTGAATTATAAATAGTGTACATAATGACCTGATTAACAAATGAATGAAGCACTCCAGTAGACATTTTTCCAAAGAAGATATATGACTCACAAGGACATGAAATGCAAATGAAAGCCATGGTGAGCTACCACATTACACGTACTTGGAAGGCTAGAATCAAAAAAACAAAACAAAACAAAACAAAATAACAAGTGCTGGTTAGCATGTGGGGAAATTGGAAACTTTGGGTATTACTGGGGGGAAATGTAAAACGGCACAGCCAATGTGGAAACCAGTTTGGTGTTTCACCAAAAAGTTAAACGTAGAGTTTATGACCCAGCAATTCTGCTCCTAGGTGTTGACCTCCCCCCACAAAAAAAAATCTAAAACAGGTGCTCAAATGCAGACTTGTGCACAAATGTTCATAGCAGTACTAGTCACAAAATAGCCAAAGATGAAAACAACCCAGTGGTTCCATCAACAGGTGAATGCATAAACAAAATGTGGACTATCCACTCAATGGAATATTATTTGGCCATAAAAAGGAAATGAAGTATTAATACCCACTACAACATGGATGAACCTGGAAAATGTTATAAGCAAAAGAAGCCAGACACAGAAAGCCACATTTGATAAAATTCCATGCATATGAAATGTTGAGAATAGGTAAATCTATAGAGACAGAAAGTAGATTATGTGATTGCTTAGGGCTGAGGGGAGGGAAGGATACTGAGGTGATAGCTAACCGTATGGGGTTTCTCTATGAGGTGAGGAAAATGTTCTAAAATTGACTGTGGTGATGCTTGCGCATATCCGTGATTGCACTAAAAACTACTGAATTGCACACTTTAAAAAAACAATGTGAATAATCCCACTCCAAAGTATATATCCAACAGAATTCAGCATGTGCTCACCAAGAGACAGGTACGAGGATTTTTGTGTTATTTCCAATATGGAAAGTTCCCAATCCAACCACAGTAGAACAGATAAATGCATGGTGATTTATTATTTGCAGTGCTATATAGAAACGACAGCAAATGAACCATGACTATACCCAACAATATGAAAGAAATTCATTTAAAAAAAAGTTAATGATGCCAGATAGAAAAAGATAGATACTGTTGGATTCCATTTCTATGTATAAAACAGCCAAAAGTAATCTACGCTGTTGGAGATCAGGCGAGTGGCCACCCGGGTGCCCCTTATATGGGCGTGTTCATTTTATCAAAAATTCACCAAGGAAGTACTTAACCTATGTGCCCTTTTCTAAACCCATGGTGTATTTCAGTGCAGAGTTTAAAAGGAGACTCTCGTACGGCTTAAGCTAATGTTGCTCTGCACGTGTCACTTCTTTGCAAAATCCATGCATCTCTTGATAACTCATGTTGGGCAAGCCTAGCAGACACATCTGTTGGTGATCTCTGTCCTAGAAATTACTCAAACAAGGAAAGACTTTCTTTTCTGAATGCAGCAGGGTTTTCCTTCCTGAGGACACCAGCAGATGGGAAAGCAGTGTGTGTGTCCTCTGTATACTGTACACTGTAACTATTGGCCCAACCGTCCCGTCTCATACATGGATGCGCATCTGCCCGGTGCAGGAGCACAGAGCAGCTCCTGGCACATTGCTTGTTCTTCAGCATATGGCTTCCTGGATGCAAGGCTGTGGTCCAGAAGGCTGCCCCCTACTGGAATATGACCCCAACAGGAAACCACAACCACCGGATAAGATCTGCTTTCCAAAGTCATTTCTAGGAATGTCTGTAGGGGGGTGCCTGGAGGCTCAGATGGTTAACCTCTGCCTTGGCCTCAGGTCCTGACCTCAGGGTGGTGGGATCCCCGCTGAGCAGGGAGTCTGCTTCTCCCTCTCCCTCTGCCTCTCCTCCCTGTTCAAGCTCTCTCTCTGTCTCTCTCTCTCTCAAATGAATGAATAAAATCTTAGAAAAAAAAGGAATGTCCGTAGAGACTTTTAAGGCAAGTAAAAAGCGTGGTGATTCTGATTTATGAAAAAGATGGGCACTGTCAGTGGGGAAGGGCAGAGCCCGGGGAAACCTCCCACACGGTATGTGACCTGAAGGCTAAAAGAGCACGGCAACGCCTTGCCTTGCAAGGCTGTCCTGCCAGTTTCCTCAGGGAAATCCTCCCCAGCACTTTTGTCACTGTCCTACAAGTGGAGAAAAGTGAGGGCCAGGTTAAGCAAGTGTTCAAGATGTCGCAATTCAAGTCGATTGACATGGCCTCATCATTTCATCACAAAGAGCTTTCCACAAAAACAGACCGAGTGGCATTGATACATGAAACACAGATCTGCCACACAATCAAGGAAGAAGGATGACCCATGGCAGGTAAGCATAGGGAAAGATGTCCGCCCTACAAATCAGAGCAGAACAACCACGAGGCATTTGTTTCCCAGGAGATCAGCAAAGGTGGAAAATACTGATATTGTAATGGCAACTGATTTTCAAGTGGTGGCAAAAAACTATGGGGTGCATGTTATGTGTGTGTCTAGTGTGTGGTGTGTGTTGTGTGGTGCATGAGTGTGCGGTGTGTGTGTCTGGTGCATATGTGTGTGGTGTGTGTGTGTGTCTGGTGTGTGGGGTGTGTACGTGGCATGTGGTGTGTGTGTGTGTGTGTGTGGTGTAAGTGGTGTGGTATGTGTGGTGTGGTGTGGCATGTGTGTGTGGTACATGTGTGTGTGGTATGCGGTGTGTAGGGTACATATGTGTGTGTGTGTGCTGTGTGGTGTGTGGAGTATATATGTTTGTGTGGTGCGTGTGTGTGGTGTGAGTGGTGTGGTATGTGGTATGTCTGGTGTGTGTGTGCATGTGGTGTGTCTCGCATGTAATGTATGTGTGGTGTGATGTGTGTCTGGTGTGTGGTGTGTGTGTTTGCTGTGTGTGTGTCTGGTGTGTGGTGTGTGTGTGCAGTGCATGTGTGTGATATGTGTGCATGTGTGTGCGGTGTAAGGTGTGTGTGTCTGGTATGTGTGTGTCTGTGTGGTGCATGTGTGTGTGGTGTGTGGTATGTGTGTGGTGTGTGTGTGTGTTCCTGGTGTGTGGTGTGTGTGTGTGCTGCATGTGTGGGTGTGTGTGTACCACGTGTGTGTATTTGCAGGGAGAGAAAGGGTGGGGTTGGAGGGAGAGACCTCCTCTCTGGCCCTTCAGCAGCTGGTGTTCCAAATTCCATCTTTTCGGTCATTCATCTGGATCATTATACCACCAGGCCCAAAAAGCTGTTATTCCAAAAATCACGTGTATATTGAAAGTAATTCAATCTGTCTGATTCTGTAGTAAATGAAAAGCCATTACAGGGCAAAATATAACAAATCAGTAATCCTTTGCCCAAACCTGAGACTGCTGCCTTTCTAGAGAGTCTGAGTCTAATTTCAAAATTCCACGACAGGAATTCTTGTCAAAGAGGACCGCGAGGCCGTCCTGCAGAGCAGTTTCAGCCAAATGAGGGTTCGTCCCTGCCACAGGGGCCAGTCTGCGGAGTCCTTGGCTCTGGGCACCCAGTCTGCGAGCTCATCCCAGGGTAAAGAGCAGGGTCTACTCAGCAGGGAGTCCACGGATTCTAATGCTGCTCTCAACATCGCCCAGCTAGAGCTCGCTAACTAGAGATCAGTAACATGACTATTAACCCCAACAGGAAAACGAGAATGTCTGATAATACAGAAAGTTGGCAAGGATGTGAAGATATGGGCCAGAGTGTAAATTGGCACAAGATTTTTAAGGGGCAGTGAGGACAGAAGCCATAATACTCCTTACATTCCAGTACCCCTCCCTGCCGCCGGGAGCTGGGACTTCCTGGGAATTAAAGAGGGAGGCTGGTTGCAAATCCAGAAGCATTGATAGGTCAGCATTTCCACCAAACTGCCTCAAGAAATCTCATAAGAAAAGGGCGTGAATCTTCAAGGACCCAGCAATTCATACGGGGCAAATTGTTTTCTCACGTTATTACCCAATTTGCATTAAATTTGGGTTTTGTAATATTGTCTTTCTTTTTTTTTAAATAAAGATACGGCAGCTCAAATTATATGAGCTTCAGAACCCCCAAATCTGGATCCCTTCAGAGTTAGTAATATCTATCAACATTTGAATATGCATATCCTTCAGCCAGTCATGCTATCCTAAAAAACAAGCAAAGAAAAAAACGAACGAATGCCTAAACGTATGAATAAGGACATTAATTCTGCTTAGCAAAGAATTGAGAAAAAACGCTTTGTTTCTATAAGTAAGGGATTAGATGAGTAAATACAGAGCATCTGTACAAAGGAACCCTGTGCCATTAAAAAAAATGAAGGCACTCTCTATATTTGATGAGATGGAAAATGTCTAATACATTTTAGGTGAAACAGCACATTCCAGAATAATGTGAACTGACATTTACTGACTCGTCTTCATGCCAGTTCTCTCCTAAACACTCCATTGTCAGGATCTCTTGCCACTCCCTGACCAAGATACATACCCACTTTCATATGGGAATGGGAGCTCAAAGAAATGCCAATAAGTAGCCAAGCTGCGATTCAAACCCTGGACTTCCAAGGACTCCGGAATATACCAAGTGAATCTCTGTAGAACCTCACGGCTTAAAGAGAGCTTCCACATGTGTGTTCGCTGATCATCAGTCTTAGACCATCTATACAAGGATTGTTCTTTTTTTATTTTATTTATTTATTATTATTTTTTACGATTTTATTTATTTATTTGACAGAGAGAGAGAGCAAGGGCACAAGCAGGGGGAGAGGCAGGCAGAGGGAGAGGGAGAAACAAGCTCCCCTCTGAGCAAGGAGCCCCATGCGGGGCTCAATCCCAGGATCCTGGGATCAGGACCAGAGCCGATGGCAGACACCCAACCGATTGAGCCACCCAGGAGCCCCCTTCATTTTTTATGAATGAAGAAGGAAGAGGTCTATTTTTTTACGGTTCCACAACTGGTGGGGGGCACCCCTGGACCCCTTTCTGTGTGTGTTGCTCTTTATTTATTTATTTATTTATTTATTTAAAGATTTTATTTATTTATTTATTTGACACAGAGAGAGATTACAAGTAGGCAGAGAGGCAGGCAGAGAGACAGGGAGAGGAGGAAGCAGGTTCCCTGCTGAGCAGAGAGCCCCATGCGGGCCTCGATCCCAGGACCCTGAGATCATGACCTGAGCCGAAGGCAGAGGCTTTAACCCACTGAGCCACCCAGGCGCCCTGTGTTGCTCTTTAAACTACAGCCGTTCCACAGCCTCTCCCGGAGGCCCCTTGGGGTCTGAAGCCGAGAACCGGGGGGGCCTTCCAAGTGCCACAGGTGCCTGGAGAAATAGCCCCACTGAGCCCCCACCTCCCAGACCTCCAGCACACGCTGGTCCTTTTCTGAGATTTACTTGTGGAAAGTGATTCGCCTTCACTGTCTCTGATCTCATGGTCCCGTTCTCATGTTCCAGCTCCCTCATCCCGGTTCCAACCACCTGGCTGAGCCCGGGAACTGCCTAGCCAGTTCCCTGATGACACCAGCTTGGAAAGCCTTGTGCCCCAGCATTGGCCCTGCCCGGTCCAGCCTGGCCTTGCAGGGGGACCTAGACAGAATACAGGAGTAGCTGCTTTGGGGAGCTCCCGTGGCATTCTGTACATTCCAGGGCTAGTGACTAAAGTCCAGGCCAGAGGCCACCATGGGCGCCAACGATTACACAGTCCTGACAGGGGCAGAGCTGGGCCCTGGAGGAGTCGCGTGAGGCAGGCACAATCAGGACACCTAAGCAAACACGTCTGTAGAGTCTACTTTGGGAAGAAACTCTTCTGCCTCCTGTTGTATAATACCTGCTGGAAGGAGATGCTTGGCACAGGGACAAGGCTTGCAGGTGGATCCTGTCCTTGCTGGGGGCTGGAATGACCCGGGTTACCCTGGGCAAAGCTCTTAATCCTTGCAGATACCATGAAGTAGGGAGGGTGACTAGGTACGAGGGCTCCCGGGAACCGCAGGAACGCCCCCCATGCTGAGGCAGACCACTGCTCCGCTGGGCAAGGTGCCATGTCAGCCACCAGCAAGAAGCCTTTAGAAACGAAATTGAAAGCAATAGCCTGTTTTTGTTCCAAGTCATGGGCTGGCCTCTGCCCTTCCCCCCTCTACAGGCATTTGATGCCAGGCTGGTCCCCGGGCCCCAAGAAAAACATAAATCATCAACGAAGCTAAAAGACCAGCAGCTGCCTGGGTTTAAAATTTCATCTTACACGTAAGAGACCAGGGATTAGTATTCAGCTTGTATTTAAAGCAAACAAACTCACAACTCAATAAGGACAAGTAATCTAATGTCATAAACGGACAAAGAATATGAACAGAAAAATCACAGAAGACATTTCAAAAGAGCCCAGTCTCACAGCTAATCAGGGAAATGTCCGTTCAGCCCACAGTGAGATACGCTTTGGCCCTACCAGAGAAGCACATGTTCCCGTGTTCATTCAGCAAGACTAAGCATCTGCAAGGACATGGGGACAGGGGACTCTGGGTTGCTACTGGTGGTCACAGCAGCACATCCCCTCCAGGGCAGTTTCCAGGAGAGCTGGAAATTCAACCCTTTAACACAGCAATTGTGCTGCCAGAGACATAGTTATATAATGGAAAAGGAATAAACCAGACCTATAGTGTCCGTGTAAATAGTTCTTTAAAATATACTGTCGAGAGGAAAAAGGAAAGGCATTCTGGTACAACTTATGCTGAGATTATAAAAACCTAAGTATTGTGTATGGGAACAAAAAATAGGAAAACCAGAAGCACTTATTACTTGCTTGGTGTGATTTGAAGTGCTTTCCAAATGATAGAATATACTGTTTATGGATCGGAGACATACAAAGAGCAAAAAAACACACTCAGACACGACATGCATTCAATCTAGGAGACCGGCTCTCAGTGACAGGCGGGTTGCCAGACGGCTATAAAAGGGACTTGAACTTGATCCATATTGTTTTATTTCTTTTATGTATAATTTTCTATAACAAGTATGGCTCTATGTAAATTTGGAATGGTAGGTCCGTAGGTGTTTGTTATTTCATCGTGTGATTTTGGTTAATTTTTTCTTCCATATGAAATATTTATGAAGGAGGGCACCTGGGTGGCTCAGTGGGTTAAAGCCTCTGCTTTTGGCTCAGGTCATGATCTCAGGGTCCTGGGATCGAGGCCCGCANCCCCCCCCGCCTGCCTCTCTGCCTCCTTGTGATCTCTCTCCCACTGTGAAATAAATAAATAAAATCTTAAAAAAAAAAAAAAGAAATATTTATGAAGGAAAATACAAGGGGGTTGGTGAACTCCCAAGAGGGGCACCTAAACCATTTAAAGATGGAGCAACTTCCGGGCATGGACAGAGGGAGATGCACTGGTCCCGTCATGTGAAGGTCCAGGGGAAGACCCACATTTACGCGATGAGAAAACCCCGTCTGTCTCTGAAGTTCACGTGCTATACTCACAGACAAGCCTCTGTCCTCAGTCAACACATTCCCTCTTGTATGAGACGCGGTTGTAGCTACATGGGCCAGCGCGTCTCCGAGTTCACAGCAAAGGAGACGCGGGTTCTCCTCTTTCATCCCCCTTGCACACCAAGATTCACAACCTCACTGCCCAACACACCATTCTTCCAGCCCCTGGACCACTCACTGGTGCATGCCCCATGGGGCTGTGTCCTCTCCTCTCCGAGTTGCACAAAGACACTAGGCTGCTGGTTGCCCTGGAGTGGCACTTGACATGGGAGTAGAGATGGCTCATGCTTGGGCAGGAGGGGACAACTTTGAACTGGTAACAGTTGTCTGTCCTGAAATTAAGTTACAACTTATAGGTACCTGCAGAGATTGGTGACAGATTTACACCGGCGACAACATACAGCTATTGTTCAAGAAAATGAAGGTGCTGAGTGACAAGTGAAGCCCAAACAAGAACACTCCCGAATGGTGATTTTCTTAATCGATGGCACAGAATGACTGATGTTTTAAAAAGGAATTTTGATTTAAGTCTCTTAGGAAAAAGAAACAGACCTCAAAATAGATCAGTCTTGCATATAGAACATAAAACTATAAAATACTAAGAAGAAAAAAAAATGGGAGAAAATCTTCAGGATCCAGGGCTAGGCAAAATTTTTTAGACTTGACACCACAAACATGGTCTGTAAAATTGATAACCAGGCCCCGTAAAAATTAAAACTTTTGCTCTGTGTACAACCTTCTTAAGAGGATGGAAAGACAAGACATGGCGTGGGAGAAAATATTTGCAAACCATATATGTGACAAAGGACTGGTACTTAGAATACATAAAGAATTCCGTAAACTCAACACTTAAAAAAACCCAAACAATCTAACTACAAAATGGGGAAAAGGCATGATGATACATTTCTTTAAAGTTGGCAAATAAACTCATGGAAAGATAACATCATCAACATCATTCACCATTAGGGCAATTCATATGAAAACCACAAAATCAGGGCACCTGGGTGGCTCAGTGGGTTAAAGCCTCTGCCTTCGGCTCAGGTCATGATCCCAGGGTCCTGGGATCGAGGCCCGCATCGGGCTCTCTGCTCAGTGGGGATCCTGCTTCCTCCTCTCTCTCTGCCTGCCTCTCTGCCTACTTGTGATCTCTATCTGTCAAATAAATAAGTAAAATCTTTAAAAAAAAAAAGTCCAAAAAAAAAAAAAAAAGAAAACCACAAAATCACTGCATACCTATCAGAATGGCGAAAATAAAAAATAGTGACAATACCAAATGCTGGTGAGGATGCTGATGACTCATACATTGTTGGTGGGATCATAAAACGGTTCAGTCATCCTGGAAAACTTGCAAGCAGTTTCTTTTAAAAGTGAAACAGGCAATTATCATAAGAGCCAGCGATTGACCTTTGGGGGCAATGATCCTAAATAAAGAATTCTGTTCCCAGAGAAATGAAGGCCTATGTTCATACAAAAATCTGCACACGAATGCTTATAGTAGCCTTATATGAAAAAATTGGAAACAATCCAAATATCTTCCAATCGGTGAATGGGTAAACCAACATCCACATCAAAGAATTTTAGTTAGCGATAGTAAGAAAGGAACTACTAACATGCAAAGAAATCTGGATGAATCTCCAGAGAATTCCACAGAGTAAAAAAAAAAAAAACCAATCTCAAAATGTAGCATACTGTATGACTCTGTCTACACAATATCTTGAATCTACAAAATCATGGAAGATTGCTAGAGGTTAAACAGGGGCTGGAGGTGAGAAAGAATTAAGTGTAGTCATGAAAGAGAAAGTTGAAGGAGCCTTGTGATACTGTACTAATTTTGCAAGAGGTTATCATTCAGGGAAACCAGATAAAAGGGTATATGGGATCTGTTTGCATTATTTCTTACAACTGCATGTGAATGTCTACTTATCTCAATGTTTACTTATAAATGTTTTCTTATAAAAAGGTTAACTTAAAATAAGTCCTTAAATGGGGTGCCTGGGTGGCTCAGATGGTTAAGCATCTGCCTTCGGCTCGGGTCATGATCTCAGGGTCCTGGGATCGAGTCCTGCATCGGGCTCCCTGCTCAGTGGAGAGCCTGGTTCCCCCTCTCTCTTTTCCTGCCTCTCTGCCTACTTTTGTGATCTCTCTCTCTGTCAAATAAATAAATAAGATCTTTAAAAAAAAAAAAGAAGCCAGACACAAGAGCATATACTCTAAGATTCAAGAACAGGAAAAATTAACCTATGGAGATTAGAAGTCAAAACCACAGTGGTGGGCGCCTGGGTGGCTCAGTGGGTTAAAGCCTCTGCTTTCGGCTCAGGTCATGATCTCAGCGTCCTGGGATCGAGGCCCGCATCAGGCTCTCTGCTCAGCAGGGAGCTTGCTTCCTCCTCTCCCTGTCTCTCTGCCTGCCTCTCTACCTACTTGTAATCTCTCTCTGTGTCAAATAAATAAATAAAATCTTAAAAAAAAAAAAAACCACAGTGGTAGTCTCTGCTTAGGGAAGGGCATTGACTGGAAATGGGCATGAGAAATTTCTAGACCTGTGCTGTCTATACCACAACTGCTCATCACATGAGGCTGTGGAGCACTTGAAATGTGGCTAGTCTGAATGAAGCTGTTCTGTGAATGTTAAATATTGAAAGATTTTATTTAAAACAAAAAAAGAATGTCAAACATTTCATTGGTGATATTTAAAAGATTGGTCATATGCCGAAATGATATTTTGATTCTACTAAGTTAAAAGAAAAAGTATCATTAGGGCGCCTGGGTGGCTCAGTGGGTTAAAGCCTCTGCTTTCGGCTCAGGTCATGATCTCAGGGTCCTGGGATCGAGGCCCGCATCGGGCTCCCTGCTCGGCGGGGAGCCTGCTTCCCCCTCTCTCTCTCTCTGCCTGCCTCTCTGCCTCCTTGTGATCTCTCTCCCTCTGTGAAATAAATAAATAAAATCTTTAAAAAAAAAAAGTATCATTAAAATTAATGTCACCTATTTCTTATTACCTTGTTAATATGGCTACTAGAAAACTTACAATTCCACGTGTGGCTCACACTATATCTCTATTGAAGAATACTGCTTTAGAATGATGGCAGGGTTATAGCTCCTGGGATTTTGAGTATACAGATTTGTTAAAATGCACCAAACTGTACACTTAAGATTCACGCACTGTAATTATGCCATAAAGTTCCATGATCTTTTTACCACCCAATGTAACCTTCCTGAAGGAGTCTATTGCCTACAAGGGACTACAAAGAACTCCAGAGTGGTACGATACAGTAAGATGTGAGCAAGGCATCCAATATTTTAGCAACTCGAATAAAACCACTGGTGCATGTGTGTTTGTGCATATGTAGAGAAAGTATGCAGGAAATTATTATTCGAGTGTAGCAAACTCAAGTAGCTGTTTCTGAAAGCCTGAAGTTTGTGGTGGGGGGGTTGCAAGGGATGGACGGTGAGGGTCTTCTCTTGGGTCACTTGTACGGAGCCACCAGGGGACGCACACAAGAGCTGGGGATGGGGGCTGATTCAGAACACTTGCTCCTTGATGGGGTCACTAAGGTACAGAAGAGGTTAGCTTATGACCTAGGCTTTCTAGAGCCAAAACCCTCAATGTTTTCTGTTCCCCTGGAGGACTAGAGAGAATCACAGAGTGTCAGGAGGTTGGGAGGAGTTCATAAGGGTTCTAGCACAAACGAGACTTCACGTGAGTAGGAAGGCTTCACACTTCAAGCACAGTGCTCCTGAATTAGGGGATGGGGCGCAAAGACCAGCCTCCTTAGGAATCACAGAATGTCTACAGAAATGTAGAGTGTTTCTTGTCTAACTGGCCTATTTTACCAACTAGCCATGGTGCAGAGAGATTGGGTGACTTGCCTAAAGCCATTTGGAATTAGAAGTAGTAGGTGTGGGCCTTGCTCCCCTGTCATCTGATTCCTACAGTGAGAAACACAGATCCACCAACAGGGTTCACAAAACAGGATCTGTAAGCTGGAAACACAGCTTGTTTATTTCTGAGGGAGAGGTGCCTGGCAGAATTATTGGTACCTATCACTTATTAGGACACGCCTCCGGCAAATCCTAGTCAAGGAGTGAAATTACATCCTGTACTTTAGTTTGCTCAACATACGATAAGTCACCAAAAAAAAAAATTGTGAGCACAGGAGTGTATATGCCCCAAGCAGCTCAGCTTGGTTCAGCTTGCCAGAACTGTCTCCCTTCTACTCTCTCACGTTCCTAAGCAGTGGGCCTTGAGGTCATTGGAAGAATGCACAAACCCACTGTTACCAAGCTACCTGTATTAATAGCTCATCACTGCAGTGGGTTGAAGATCTCTTTAGCACCAGGTTGTGAGTTAAAAAATTTCTTAATGCGACCTTATTTAACTCTCAAACAACATTATTTATATACGGGAAAGGTCAAGTTCAACTTAATCCCAAAGCAACCAGCTAAAATGGTTCATTTGAACCCAGATCTGCCTGGCTTCAATGTTTCTGCCTATAGATTGACTAAATTAAAGAATGTAGGGGAGCCCAGGTGGCTCAGTTGGTTAAGCGGCTGCCTTCAGCTCAGGTTGTGATCCCGGGATCCTGGGATCCAGTCCCACATGGGGTTCCCTGCTCAGCGGGGAGTCTGCTCCTCCCTCTCCCTCTGCCCCTCCCCCTGCACGTGCTCTCTCTCTCTCTCTTCTCAAATAAGTTAATAAAATATATTTTTTTTAAATGAGAGAATGTTAGGGAGACTGGGAGGGCTTGATACCCAGGATTCAAAAGAATTCAAGCACAGGCAAAATTTCATGCAAGGATATGTGCTTCACACTTGAAACTACAACCCTATCATTGGAGGGATCATCTTCAAATTCCAGCCTCAGGAAGTCTCTCCCAGTCCCATTCCCAATTAGATTCTTCCTTGTTTTAATTGCCATCCTCCAAGGAACCGCAGCCTTTCTGCCTTATGTCAGGGGGTCTACGGTCTTCCCCTGTAGATCCCTTTTAGGCCAAGAACTCAGTGAAAACAAGGTCATTCATCTTTATACCCCCTCTGCAGCCTCCAGAGTACATTGCCATCTGCGGCATGAGAGGCAGGAAAGGGTAACCAAAGCGATATGTACCATTCACTGGTTACAAAATTTAAGTTTGTAGTTTATTTTCTATTGTTACATTTAAACTGGAGGATCCCTTGTGTAATGTGTAAGTCATTACCAACTCACTTGTTAATCATCTTTGGGGAGTTATGGGAAGAGTCTATTTTTTGGTAACCATTATGGTTTCCAACCAAAACGCTTCCTGGCTTAATACAATCCCCTCACATCGGGACAGCATTTTATAGTTTCCAATACTGGTCCCACCTGTACAGCCATTCTCCTAGAGCGTTGTCCGTGAAGTTCACTTACCCCTCTGACCTACCATCGGCATAGAGTTACTGGAGCCCCAGCTCTGAACATCATTCTTAATTCTGAAAGGCTTAAGCCAATGTTCTTTCTGTCCTTCTCAGCTCTAAGTGCATCTAACACCCCGGATGCAACTTTGAGGCAGCACCAGCTCAGCTTCAGAGGTCTGGAGGAAGCCTGCTCATCTCAAGTTCATCAGGGAATCTTTTTCCCAAGGCTCCCTGAAGCCCCCAGACTAGTCCATCCATTTCCTTGGGGAAGGGGATGTGTGGACAAGGGGAAGGAGCTGGTGGTTCAGGAGATCTGGAGAACAATGAGACAGCTTCTTCTTTCCTTCCAGGGGGAAAGGCTTGGAGCAAACCTAACTTTGATGGAGAGGGGATTGTCTGGAAGGTCCAAGGTTTGGATTTGAGGCGACCGTCTGGGCAGCTGGATAAAAGGATGAACCAGGTACAAGAAAGACGCCACTGAAAAGGGGATTTTCTCCTACCCTTTTTTTTTTTTAAGATTTATTTATTTATTTATTTATTTGCCAGAGAGAGAGAGAGAGAACACAGGCATGGGGAGCGGCAGGCAGAGGGAGAAGCAGACTCCCCGCTGAGCAAGGAGCCCAATGTGGGACTCGACCCCAGGATATTGGCATCATGACCTGAGCGGAAATCAAGAGTATGGATGCTTAACTGATTGAACGACCCAGATGCTCTTCTCCTGCTTTTAAATTCGTTGGAATTCCTAGCCAGACACCATTTGAAGGTCTTGGGGACCAGACCGGCCCCAAAGGATAGGCTGAGCAGAGCAAGACTGTGTCAATCCAGCAAGTAGGTAGCATTAGTGACAAACTCACCAGGGTCAGAGGTTAGGTAATGCACTCAAGGTCACACAGTAGGTAGGTGGAGAAGCCAGGACTGTAACCCAAGGCAGTCTGGCGTCAAAGTTCTTGCTCTTTCCTAACAGACAAACCTGGGAATGTGATAAGCAGATAAGTAATAGACCTGGAGTGGGGGGGGGGTTGGGTAGCAGTAAAGCAGGCTTTATGTGTGACTAGATTAGAAAAAGCAGAGAGGAGAAGTCCAGGAGTCTTCCATACCATTACACTTGGAACACCTGACTTCTCTTTCCCCCACTAGACTGCAAGTCTCTGGAAGGCTGTGTTCTTTGGCTTCTATTTCCATAGCACCGACCAGGTGCTTGACATGACATATGTGCTCAGTTATGTTTGTTGAATGCTTGAGACTCTGGAGGGTTTCTGAAGGGGAAAGAGGGAGTGAAATCAGGCCAAATCACCGTAGTCAGTAGAAAAGGGTTCAAGCTCATGGAAGGGATGAGAAGGAATTAGGCCAAATGCTCAGGAAATCTTCTCTCTTGGGACAAATGAATCTCCTCCTGCCAAAGAGGCAGAATTTCTCTGAGGTCTGAGGCCTGGTGCCTACACCCTGAGATTGTAGGCCTGTACCAGGTAAGGGTTCTGCTGATTATACACAACAGTGTCAAAGGTCAGGAGTGTTGCTGTGTAACCAGAAGGGGCCGACCTGATTTGGCTTCAAAAAACATGTATGCTTGTAGGAGTAACTTTCCTTGGGGTCCTCATGTTTTAAGAAAGGTCTCACTGAAGAGTCCAGAGGTGGGGCTTGGAGGCTCGGGGTAGTGATAGTGGAAGCCGCCTAGGGAGGCATGGTGAGAAAACCCAGCTGTCTTTTTTTTTTTTTTTTTAAGATTTTATTTATTTATTTATCAGAGAGCGAGCACACAGCAGGAGGGAGAAGCAGGCTCCCCGCTGAGCAAGGAGCCTGATGTGGGACTCCATCCCAGGGCCCTGGGATCACGACCTGAGCCGAAGGCGACGCTTAACCGACTGAGCCACCCAGGTGCCCCAAAACCCAGCTGTCTTCATCACAAACCCATCTACTGACCAGCCTTGAGCCACCGGTTTTCCCAGAAAACCAGGCCTAGCCATCTTAAAGCACTGAGTGCTTTCTAGTTACCAGGAACCGGCAAGTTCAAAATGCTATGATCTTGGAGTTTTAGCCAAAAGAGGAATTTGCATCTCCCTCCCATCCCCCCCCATCCTATTTTTGTTAACCAAACAGTTCTTTCAGAGAAGTCCCTTTGTCCTCCCCCCCCCCCCCCCCC
>LNAC01000091.1:2137511-2191449 GCA_002007465.1 Ailurus styani
CCCCCCCCCCCCCCCGCTCCCCGACTTACTTCCTGGCCCATCTGGGTGGCAGAGCCTGCTCAGTGGTGCCCTGGCTTCACCACTCTGGGTACTGAAGATAACCATCACTGATACCTTCGGTAGGAGCCCAGCTCTGCTTAAGTGACCAACACACATTCACACTTGCAATCTTACAGGAAGTGTGTACTACTTACTACACTGCTAGAGGGTCAGCAAAGCAGTGGGCACCTGCCAGCCCCCATCCCACCTTTTGCTCTGAGGACAGAAGAAAACAGGCCCAGCAGGTAGCAAGAAGCAAACGCAGTGTTCTCAGCATCTAATGAGGAGAGGGAGACCGCTGAGCTTAGCGGACTGCCAAAACAGGCCAAAGATCCCCACGTTTATCCGTGAAGGGGCGGGTGGGTGGGTGTCCAGCTCAGAGACAATGTTCTGAAGACAGAGCCTTATCTTTGCCCCTCTTTCTAGGCTAGACCGCCGAAGGCCCAGGCTCCTGGCCCTCAGTGTGCTCATGCCTGGAAAGAACCAAGAGTCCTGGACCAGAACCCAGAGTCCGCGCAGGGTCATTGCCTGCCATCAGCTGCAGCCCCAGTCTGCACGAGCCAGGCCAGCATTTCCTGTTGCCTAGGTGCTGGGTGCGGGGTGCCCGCTCCCCGGCGCGTGCCATCCAGAGGTGCGGCAGCCTCGGGCCTCCCAGCCAGAGTGGGATCGGCCCCCAGGGAAGCTCTGCACGACCCCCCTAAACTCCCAAGGGGGGAGGGGGAAGCCGGGACGCCCCCTCCTTCCCCGGGCCCGCGTACCTGAGGAGGCGGACGCCCTGCAGTCTCGCTTCCTGCCCACCCCAGGCGAGGACCGCGCGGGCCCCCAGCACCCCCGGGGTCCTGGCGCACAGCTTCGCGAGGCACAGCTTCCCGACGTAGATGGCCATGGCTCTCTACTACGCGCGTCCCGGCCGGAGGAAACTTTTAAAGTGAGCCGAGGCGGGGCCAGCGCGGAGCGGGCGGGGAGGCGGGGAGGGTCGCCTCTGCCTATGGGGTGCGGAGGACTGGGTCCCGCGGGGCGGGGCGGGGGGAGGCGTGGAGGAAGCGGCTACGCGCGGGGCCACCGTCCCCTGGGACCCGCGGCCCTCCCCTCCCACCTCGAGGACGTGCCACGGGGTTTGCCTCCGGATCCGAAGGCCTCGGCTTGCGGCCGCCTCCCCTGCGGACCACTAGAGGCCTAGGATTGGGGGCGCAGGAGCTGGTCGATTTCGCAGAGGGGGAGCCCGCGGGCGGTGAGTGGGGGCCGGGCGGCGAGGCCCCGGGCGCGTCCATCCCCGGAGCCCCGTTTAGCCCGCGGGTCGTGCTCTGCCTCCCCCCTGCTGGGGTTGCGAGCGGGAGGACAAGGGAGCCGCGAAGTACCCCCCACCCCCACCCCCGCCCGCCCCGAGGCGTGCCAGCCGGAGCGGAGGGCCCGCGGTGGCTGGGGGTGCGGCCAGGACAAGAGTGCGGTGGGCGAGCCCCCTCCGGGGCCCGAAGTCAGCTGAAGGGACGCCGGTTGGTACCCCCGTCTCTCATGAGGCAGACTTGACCCCCGCAGCGCACCATGTAGGGTGGCAACAGGGACTGGAACCCGTGCTTCTCATCCCCCATCGGCCCCGCTCTTTCCCGCCTAGGGCACAATTCCGCGCCCCCCAGGCATGAATGGAGAGCAGCTGTACTGGAGGCTCGGCCCGCTGCTCCTGTTCCAGCTCGGGTCCTCGCTGGGCACCAGAGACGGGCATACACAGCAGGTTGATGCTGTCTTGACCCTCCCTCCAGAGGAGGAGGACGGCAATGGGGGCGGGAAGGCTGGGGCGGGAAGATCCCCCCTTTTCTGCCCCAGAGGCAGCAATGAAATCTGGGCCAAACAAGGCCAAGCAGAAAGCGTGGTTACGCAGGCGGGGCCTGGCCCTAGGAGACCTTTGCTCTCATCTCGGGATTTGGGCTCCACTGAGGTCCTGAGAAGGGGACCGTGCTGCTCCTCATCATCACCCGGAGAGTGACCTCGGACCCCCCTGAAACCCTGACTCCTGGGGGAGATCTGCACGCTTCTAGTTGTGTGGAGATGGGGGAGGGAGGAAGATGGGGGCGCTGGCACGGCATACCTTCCTAATGAGGAGGCGAACTTGCTGACTGATAGCCTGCCCCACGGATGGAATGCCCTGTGGCACATCCCAAGGTCCAGGGATGGGCGCCTCCAGTACCTGACTGGGGGCCGGGGACCTGTGAAGTGAAACACTTCTAGTTTCCTTGCTAGTTTGAGGGTCAGCCCTGGGAGTTGGGGGGCCGAAGGGGAGGGGAAGAGAAGGATGAGTTCCTCCTTGAACTTGCTCCAGCCTCAGCTCTCCATACTCAGGTTTCCTGGACTTCCCAGACTGAGAGCCAGGGAATATCAGCTGTCAGTGTCACGGTGTCTTCCACAAGCCAGACTCTTCAAAGATGTTCTCTCTGGCCTTCACCATGACCCTGCAAGGGGCCCACACACCTTGGAATGTGTTGCTGTTTTGTTGCTTTTGGTTTTTTTTTTTTTCAAGATTTTATTTATTTATTTGACAGAGAGAGATTACAAGTAGGCAGAGAGGCAGGCAGAGGGAGAGGAGGAAGCAGGCTCCCTGCCAAGCCGGGATCCTGATTCGGGTCTCGATCCCAGGACCCTGAGATCATGACCCGAGCCGAAGGCAGAGGCTTAACCCACTGAGCTACCTAGGCACTGCTGTGTTGCTGTTTTTATGGATGAGGAAACTGAGGGGCTGGCTCCCTTGGTGGTGGAACACGCGACTCTTGATCTCAGGGTTGTGAGTTCAAGCCCCACATTGGGTGTAGAGATGACTTAAAATGAAAGAAAAGAAAAGGAGAGAACAGAAAAGAAAGGAGGGAGGAAAGAGAGAGAGAGAGAGAGAGAGAGAGAGAGAGAGAAGGAAAGAAAGAAAGAAAGAAAGAAAGAAAGAAAGAAAGAAAGAAAGAAAGAAACTGAGACCTAGGGAGTTTCAGCTACTTGCCCAAGGTCAAGGTAAGCACAGTGAGCAGAGAGGCCAAGGCTCAGGTCACACTTACCTGGTAGCTTTGGGGAACTAACAGGGCCTCTCCAGCCTCAGTCATCATCTTTAAAATGGGAACAACAGGGGCACCTGGGTGGCTCAGTTGGTTGGGTGTCTGCCTTCAGCTTGGGTCATGATCCCTGGGGCTTTGGATGGAGCCCTGAGACAGGCTCCTTGCTCAGCAGGGAGTCTGCTTCTCCATCTCCTTCTGCCCCTACTCTTGCACTCATGCTCTCTCTCTCCAATAAATAAACGAAATCTTTAAAAACAAACAAACAAACAAATACATAAATAAATAAAATGAGGACAATAATACCAGATTCATGCAGAGGGGTGGGGTAAGGATTGGGGAAACAGAACTAGTACTAGACCCTTTTTCGGTGATTTTTCCCTTCTCCCTCCATCCTCTCCTTCCTCTTGTGTCTATGCTCTGAGACTCTCCTCGGTATTCAGTGTTGCAAACCTTTTTTTGGAAGAAGAATTATTTTCTATCTCTGCAAAGCCTTGAGAGACCTGGTAGACACTGGTTCTATGAAAGGGTAGAACGCCTCAGAGTAAACAAAGTGATAGTGCCTAATGTGGGGGTCCCTGGGTCTGTTGACCAGAACTCTTGGGTCACTTTGCAGGGGTGGTGAACCAGGCACATCGCCAAACAGTCCCTGCAACTTTCCTCCCTCTACCTTCAACCAGCCCAGTTCTGCACAGCTGCCTGAGGGGCTTTCTGCCCCAGCCCAGCTCCTGATTTGCATGGTTTATGGTGCCTGTGATTCTGCTCAGGCCACTGGCTACTAGGAAAAGCCCTTAGCCTTTCCCTTTGCCAAAATCCTTCCCTTCTGTGCTTCAGAAATGGGCTCAAAATGTAAACACCATTTATTGATCTTTTAAAAAGAGATTGATTGATTGATTGATTTGTTTATAGAACCCAAGCAGGAAGGGCAGGGAAAGGGAGAGTCTCAAGTAGACTCGTGCTGACCGTGGAACCCAATATGGGGCTCGATCTCATGACCCTGAGTTCATGACCGGGGCCAAAACCAAAGTTGGCCACTTAACTGATTGTGCCATCCAGGCACCCCTCATTTATTGATCTTTTTAAAAAGTCTTAGTGTCAACCTATGAATAAAGTTCAGAAGAATTCACCACAGTTAGGGAACAGAAGGTAAATGTAACATACCTTGGAAGTCACATGTGACAGAAGTTGAGAAGGAAGGGGTAGGAGATGGAGGGGCCGGGCAGATATCCCTGCTTTAACTTGAGTAGTTATGGGATCCTGTCTATCGATGATGGAACATGAAATAAAGGAGTATGTTATTTAAAGTTGCACAACCAGTCTGTGTATGAAAATAAAAATAAACCTGTACTAGGAGGACTTGGGGAGGAGACACAGCAGGGCAAATCCTCCCCTATCAAACAAAATCAAGAAATGGCTGAATACATATAATATTTAGAGACAAATAGCATAAATGGTTAAAATTGTTCAAAATGGTTTGGACTTGAACAGACGTGACTCCAAAGAAGACGTACGATGGCCAATAAGCACATGGAAGGATGCTCAACACAAAAATACAAACGAAAAGGCTCTTGGTGTCATTGGTCGTTAGGGAAATGCAAATCAAAACCACACTGAGATACCACCTCACACCCCTGAGGATGGCTATTAAAAAAATAACAATAAAATAGGGGTGCCCGAGTGGCTCTGTTGGTTAAGCGTCTGCCTTCGGCTCAGGTCATGATCCCAGGGTCCTGGGATTGAGTCCCGAATCAGGCTCCGTGTTCATCAGGGAGCCTGCTTCTCCCTCTGCCTCTACCTGCCCCTCTGCCTACTTGTGCTCTCTCTCTCTCTGACAAATAAATAAAGAAAATCTTTTTAAAAAATGGTTAAAATCAGGGAGCATCTGGGTGGCTTAGTCGGTTATGTCTGATCTTGGCTTTGGCTCAGGCCATGACCTTGGAATCCTGGAATGGAGCCTCTGCTAGGCCTCCATGCTCAGCGCAGAGTCTGCTTGTCTCGCTCTCTCCCTCCCCATGCTCCTCCCTCTCTCCCTTGCGCACATGCTCCCTCTCTTTCAAATAAATCAATAAAATCTTTTTAAAAATGGCTAAAATGGTAAAAACAAAGTGGTAAGTTCTATTTATGTCTATTTTGTTGTAGTAAAAAAAAAAGAGTTCTGTTTGGAGTGTGGGACTGGGAGCAGGAGTAGAGTGGAGAACCAATTTTTTTTTGTTAAAAAGCCTTTTTTTGGTTTTAGTTTCCTAAGAAACTGTACATGATTGTTTGTTTGTTTTTAGGTTTTATTTATTTTTAAGTAACCCCTACACCCAATGTGAGGCTTGAATCTACAACCTTGAGATCAAGAATCACGTGCTCTACCAACTGAGCCAGCCAGGGGCCCCATACATGTTTTATCTCAATAAAAAATTTCTTTTGAGAGAGAGAGAGAAAGGGAGAGAGTATGAGCATGGGCAGGGACGAGGAGAGGGAAGAGGAGAGAGCAAATCGAGCCCCACGCAGGGCCGGATCTCACAACCCCGAGATCTTGACCTGAGCTGAAATCAAGTGTGGAGCACTTAACCAACTGAGTCACCCAGGCGCCCCTCAATAAATTTTTTTCCTGGAAGTCTTCTTGATGAGTGCCATCGATCATGTACAGGGACTATCATATTTGGTGAGGGTTTTTTTACAGCAAAGCAATGAGTGCAAAGGGGTTGCTCAAGACAGCAATTAGCCTCAGAGTCAGATCTGGAAAGAAATTTTCTCTCAATGACTTTGGGCAAATTTCTTTTCTCTGCTGTCATTTTTCATAGCTCTCTGTTATAATCTGCTGTATAGGAAAAAGGTCCCTATGAAAGGATCTTCTTCACTGGACGTCTGAGGTGGGAGCTCTCTGGGTAGAAATTCAGAGCTCCCAGAGAGGAGGAAAGTAGAGGCAGCTAGCAGCCCAGTCGAAGAAAAAGGGAGAGGAGGATGAGGAAGTGTTCTCGTTTTGTTTTGTTTTGCGTGTGTGTGTTTTTTTTAAGTAGGCTCCACGCCCAACATGGGACTCAAGCTCGTGACCCTGAGATCAGGAGTCTGATGCTCTACCAACAGGCGCAGCCAGGTCTCCTGGATTCTCATTTTGAAAGAAGGGGTAACAGTGCCTGGAGACGACATAATACTCACACTCTGCCTGTCCGATCTGGTAGGCGGTGCCCGAAGCAAAAAACAAACAAGAAGGCTGATTAAAAAAAAAAAAAGTTCTAAAAATGGCTGAAAGTGAAAATTGGGAAGTGGTTCTGAACTGCCAGGCAGAATAACACTATTTTGATCACAACTTGTAATTGATGGCACACACAGGCCGATAGGATCTTAAAACAATCATAGTTTTCTAGCAACTCAAAACTGGAAAGCTAAACTAGCTGCAATCCTAGCAGCTGGTAAAGGTTGTGAAAGCCTTGCTTTCATAAGTAAAGGGCAAAAATCTTTTTTGGATGATGTAATTTTTTAAAAAGATTTTATCTATTTATTTATTTGACAGAGAGAGAGACAGACAACGAGAGAGGGGTTACACGCAGCCCGAGAGGGAGAAGCAGGCTCTGGGTTATCCAACCACTCCCCTTTGATGGATTTGACTTTATTTATTTGTTTTTTTTTTAAGATTTATTTACTTAAGAGAGAGAGAGAGAGAGAGCAAGCCAGTGGTGGGAGAGGAAGAGGGAGAGAAAATCTCCAGCAGACCCCACCCTCCCACCCCTGATGAGCAGGGAGCCTGACTAGGGGCTCAATCTCATGACCCTGAGATCATGACCTATGTCGAAACCAAGAGCCAGAGGCTTAACCAATGGAGCCACCAGCTGCCCCTAGTGGATTTTACTTTAACTGCCATCTTAGCTCTATTTTAAAGACTCATATAAATTTGTATTTGTTTCCAGATTCTCTATGCTGTACCTCTGATAGCGGCCTGTGACAATGCTCTACAGTTTTGAGCTTTATGATAGAGTCTAATAGCTGGTTGGGCAGGACCCTGTGGCTATCTTTTTATCTCACAAAGTAAGTGTTCTTGACAATTCCTGTACATTTATCCTTCCATGTGAATTTGATTTTTTCCCCTGTTATATGCATTGTCAGAACATTCCTACCCAGTTCTAAAAACAAAAATCTTGTTGGGATTTCTAATTGTGATTGCTTTAAATTTAAAAATTTATTTTGGGGGGCTCCTGGGTGGCTCAGTCAGTTAAGCCGCTGCCTTTGGCTCAGGTCATAATCCCAGGGTCCTGGGATTGAGCCCCAAATCGAGCTCCCTGCTCATTGGAGAGCCTGCTTCTTCCTCTTCCTCTACCTGCTGCTCTGCCTACTTGTACTCTCTATCTCTGTGTCAAATAAATGAAAACCTTTAAAAAAATTAACTTTGGGACAGACAGATTTATGGTGAATGTGGCATGACTCTCTATTTGTGGAAGTATTTAAACCAAGTCCATGTAAATAAATAAACCAGAGAGAGAGAGAGAGAGATCATTTGCCTTAAAAGTTACTTTGGGGGGCGCCTGGGTGGCTCAGTGGGTTAAAGCCTCTGCCTTCGGCTCAGGTCATGATCTCAGGGTCCTGGGATCGAGGCCTGCATTGGGCTCTCTGCTCAGCAGGGAGCCTGCTTCCTCCTCTCTCTCTCTCTCTGCCTGCCTCTCAGCCTACTTGTGATCTGATCTCTCTGTGTCAAATAAAAATAAAATCTTAAAAAAAAAAAAGTTACTTTGGGGGCTAACTGAGACTCTTTTTTTTCAACCCACCACTGCCGGAACAGACCCACTACTGCCCTTAGAAAAGTTGACTTCTTGTATCATGCTATTTGGCTTTTACACCTGTCTTTGTGCGGGTCCTTGACACATTACCCCATTTTCTTAGCCCTATTCTACAGAAGGAGAAACTGTGGCTTGGAGAGGTAGAGTGACTTCCAGGATGACACGAGAGCTAACAGTTACAGCACTGGCTTGATGCCCAAGTTTCTTTCAGGAAGCTACTATTTCCTACCCTCTTCCTGATTTTTACCTTCTCAAGGGCCGTAGTGCTTGTGTTCCCTTTGGCATCTCCCCAAACAACCTGGACACCCACCCACAAGGTGGCCCTTGGTTTGGGGACTGCAGCCCAGGGCCAGTCTATTGTTCCCAAGGAAAAAGCTGCCCCCAGATGACTGTCTCCATTTTCTCATCAAGCTGCCCTAGGGATTTAAATGACAGCAACAAAAAACCTTTCTCAGATGAACAGCTGCTGTCAATTGCTCACTCTTATGCCCTGCTTCTCTGGGCTGCGACTGTGCCTGTCTGCATCCGACCCATTCTTCCAAGCTCAACTTGAATGCCACCTCCTCCAAGGTGCCTTCCTCCTATCTTCCTTCCTTCCTCCAGGCTCTTTTTCTCCACCCTGATGGGTATGACCCACATCTCATGGAATACATTCACCTATTTACTGTGACTGTGTTTGAATAGCTAAATAGTTGACCTCTCTGAGCCTCGATTACTTTCTTTGAAAAACCGAAATAATGTCTGCCTTATAAGGCTGTTGTGAGTTAAAAGAAATAACACAGGTAGGGGCACCCGAGTGGCTCAGTAGTTAAGCGTCTGCCTTCGGCTGTGGTCGTGATCCTAGGGTCCTGGGACTGAATCCCACATTGGGTTCCCTGCTCGGCTCGAAGCCTGCTTCTCTCTCTCCCACTCCCCTGGCTTGTATTCCCTCTCCCACTGTGTCTCTCTGTCAAATAAATAAATAAAAGCTTAAAAAAATAAAAAAGAAATAACACATATAAATCACAACCCTGGACAGAATGCTCTGAAATACGTAAGTCTGATGTTAGCACTCTCAAACGCATATCCACATAGCCCTGTACATTTGTGTAGGTTTTGTCTGTATGTGTTAGGGCCCTTATCCTTTCTACTTTATATAATAATTACTCGTGTTGACTGTAGACTCCTTGGGGGCAGAGATGACAGGGTGTAGTGAAAAGAAACAGGATTTGGAACCAAAAGATTTGGGTCTGCCCCTATGTGACTGAGGACAAGTTACTTCTCCCTGAGTTTCTTCCTTAATAAAGAGGCGACAGGGGCGCCTGACAGGCTCAGTCAGTTACAGGGTTAAGCATCAGACTCTTGATTTTGGCTCAGGTCAGTCATAATCTCAGGGTCGTGAGATCGAGCTCCCCCCCCCATTCTCTCCCCCCACCCACTCACATGAGTGCATGCTCTCTCTAAAAAAAAAGGAGAACGAGAACAATAAAAGGCACCGTATAGTCTCTTTGTGTACTTCATCACGATGA
The DNA here is from genome assembly GCA_002007465.1 of Ailurus styani. Lineage (NCBI taxonomy): Eukaryota > Metazoa > Chordata > Mammalia > Carnivora > Ailuridae > Ailurus > Ailurus styani. Next base: position 2,146,845 of record LNAC01000091.1, read on the forward strand.
GATAATGGATGCTCAAGGGCTTTAGAGATTGCCAAGTGCTAATGTATAATTATTCAATTGCCTTGTCTGGTTCCCAGAAGCCCAGCACTGTGCCTTGTTGTGTGTGCAAGGGGTGTGCACAAGGATTTGTGAAATGAATAGGTCATGGCACTGACTTCATTTGGTCTTCACAGTTGCCTTCTGAGAGAAGCTTTGATGTGCCCATTTCAAAGATGAGCAAACTAAAGTGTGAAGTGGGTGAAGTGCTTCACTTGTTCATTCATTGATTCAGCAGGCCTTTGAATGAGAACTACCATACCTCAGACACTCAGACACCGGGGATACAAAGACAAAATGCCTCCCTCACACTCCAGAGTGGAGGACAGACACATAAAGATAAGTATAACACAAGGCAAATTATAAATCACGGCTAATATTTATCAGGCACTTACTAAATGCCAGTCACTACAGTAAGCTCATGGTGTTTTGCTCATTCAGTCCTCCTCAGACTCTACCAGCCAGGTACCATTATTATGCATGTTTCTCATTTATCCATAAATAAGGCACGGTGGTTACCTAAGCTTTCTTAAACAGCAACTAGCAGATCCAGAGGCCCCGCCTTAGGCACCAAGCTCTATCACCTCTGACAGTAAGGTGGCATATAGGACATTATCAGAGTCCCATGGAGGGACCCCTAACTAGCTCTGGAGTTCATGGTGGTCAGGGGAGGTTTCCTGAAGGATGAGAAATTAGCTAAGCAGAGGTGCATTGGGAAGCAAGGCCATCCCAGGAGAGAGAAAGGTGTGGAGGTGGATGCAGGAAAGACCTAGGGTTCGAAGCTAGTGGCCAAGAAAGAATTATTGAATCATCTTTGGTGCAAAAAGATGATTTTATTAAAGCACAGGGCCAGGACCCGTGGGCAGAAAGAGCTCCCCTGGGGTCAGAAGGAGTGACCCATCATATACTTTCAAGTTGGGAGGGGGTTAAGGATAGCCTAAGTCTCGAAGGAATTTTGGAAGCAAGGTTTCCAGGACCTTGAGGGGGCTAGCTATTGTTGGAAAAATGTCATTTAGTGCTGTCTAATAAAACCTTAGTCATGAGACCCTTCAGATGCATATCAATGGGTCATATGCTTGGGGGATGATTGCCAATATGTATCTTAGAGGGGTAGAGATAAAAGGAAGTTTCCAAAGGAATTTTTATATGTTAAAGTAAACTTACAGGGTCTGGGGGAGGGGGAGGGGGCCAGGCTTACTTTGCCCTTAGCAAGGTATTACTAAGATGGAGGCAACTGAGTTCCGAGAGGAATGTCGCTCTGTTTTAAGGACTTAGCAGTGGGCTGTAAGTAGTAAGGAAATTTAAAAATTTTTTTCTTCAGCCTTTGTTTCCTATATCAGAGGCCACCTAATGAAGTCTACAGAGCATCCCAGGCAGGGAGGGACTGGGGTTTGTGAGGAGACTGCAGAAGCAGTCAGGGACCAGTCTAGAAAGGAGAGTGGTCCATATTCTAGAGGTAGCCAGAGGTTTGAGGAGTTTTAAGCAGAGGAAAAACTTGGTTAGATTTTTAGAATGATCGTCTGGGCAGCTGGGTAGAGGTGGATGGCAGGGAGAGAGACTCGGAGTAATCCAGGCACGAGGTGATGGCGGCCTAGACAAGAGGCTGGGGCAGGGAAGAAGAATTAAGAGAGATTCAGAGGCTGAATTTTCCGGGTGATGATCATTTGGGGATTAAGAGGACAGGGAGCAATTTTGAAAGACGTGCAGTTTGGGCTTCTAACCCAGGGGAATAGGAGAGATCTGATGAAGTCATCTTGGGGTGTATACCAGGTCTTCTGGCGCTCAATCCCGTGCCCTTTCGCCTCCTGGCGCTGCCAGCAACGGTGGTGCATCCCGGGTCACTGGCGAAAAAGGGCGGCGCAGCCGGGCAACCCGAGCCGCCGCTTTGGACCCCTCCCTTCCGGAGTAGGCGGTCTCTGCGATGCGCCCTCCTAGACGCCAGAGGGCGCTCCCGCGCACGCCCGGGCCGCTCTGGCCCCGCCCGTCTCAGTGGCCGCGGAAGGTGACGTGGACACGGAAGTGGTCGTCGTCGCGGCGGCACCGGTGGGAGCGGGGCGCGGGGCTCAGAGTGCAGCGGGCGGTCGGGCGGACGGGGGCGTCTCGGACCTGCGGCGGCGGAGGACGCGGGCGTTGTCGGTTGGGTGCGAGTCCACTGAACCGACGAGCAGCTTCTCAGCCCCTTTCCTGCCCGTCGGAGCTCCCGGAGCCGGGACCGCTCGGCCGGCGTCACCATGACCAAGGCCGGTAGCAAGGGCGGGAATCTCCGCGACAAGCTGGACGGCAACGAGCTGGACCTGAGCCTCAGCGACCTGAACGAGGTCCCGGTCAAGGAGCTGGTCAGTATAGCCCCGCAAGGCCCCGGTGCCCGCCCGAGACTGGCGCTGGCCCCTGTGCGGGCCGCCTCCTTTCCCACGCCTCACTTTCCAGATCTTAAAACTAGGTGGGAGGAGTGGGACTCAGTTCCCGGGGAGCCCACCTCTGCCCCCAGTTTTCTTCCTGGGATGTACACGTGTCACTTTGGCGCAGTTCCAGAAGATGAGAAGGCGCTGCCTGCTCGGCCCTGGGCTGTTTACGGGTCAGGGGTGAATCTCCCCTCCCATCTGGGGGGGTTTCACAGCGCTCAGCTCCGTGTTTGACTCAAAGTAGGCGCGCACGGAGTGGTTGCTGGCTGTTCGGAGAATGAATGAATAAATGAATGAATGACTCCTCTTGAGAAGTAGGCCTCTGGGTAGACCTGGGTGTGGCCCGGAACTTTGCATCTCTAGGAAGCTGGCAATCCCAGCTGGCTGTCCTGGCCCTGAGGCTGAGGCGGCCTTCCTTGAAGAACGTGTGGTGTCGCTGCTTGGTTGGCAAGGGCTCTTTCCCACACAGCTTAAACTGGCTGGAATCCAGTTGCTGCTGCCCACCCCCACCACCCCCCTACGCCCACAATCCCACCCAGGAAACTGAGGCCTGAGGTCCCAGGAAGATTACACAACTAGTTTGTTGCCAAAGTGGAGTTAGATCACAGTCCCTGATTTTCCCATCAGGTTTCCTCCTGGCACCAGCACATTAGGGTCACTTTGACCTACACTTTCCTGCCTTTAATGAATTACATTTGCTTTTGGCACTTGACTCTGTAGTGTGGAGGTTAGAACAGATTTCCAGTCCATATTCCAGTTACATTGCTCAAGAGCCACGTCCCTGCCCTTGGCAAGCTGGTTAACCTTTATGCCCATAGATTTCCTCATTTATAAAGTGGTGATAATAGTTCCCATTTTACAGTGTTGGTAGATTGTAAATGTTGATATGTGCAGTTATTATATTATTACTAGTATTCCGTTATATTTCAGTGCTGATTTTTTTTTTAAGATTTTATTTATTTATTTGACACAGAGAGAGATCAGATCACAAGTAGGCAGACAGGCAGGCAGAGAGAGAGGGGGAAGCAGGCTCCCCACTGAGCAGGGAGCCTGATGCAGGCCTCGATCCCAGGACCCTGAGATCATGATCTGAGCCGAAGGCAGAGGCTTTAACCCACTGAGCCACCCAGGCGCCCTCAGTGCTGATTTTTAAAGGCCTTCCTAATTGTAGGAATTTTCTCTGGAAAATGCTTCATGTCACTGAACCATTCCATGTGTTGGTTTGACATTTTGTTCTCATTCCTTTCCCTAGGCTGCCCTCCCGAAGGCCACCGTGCTGGATCTGTCGTGCAATAAACTGACTAGTCTCCCGGTAAGATTGGCAGGCAGGCACGCTTCCTGGTAGAGCCCTGATGCTTCTTGTTTGAGGGAATTATGTTTTAAGAGTCGTAATTTCAGGACAGGCCTGCAGACACGCTGTAACTGAATGGGAGCATGCTGGGGATGGGGTGGGGTGGTTTGTCTCAGCAAAAGGGAAGCACCGTAGAGGCTTCATTCTTTCGAACAGTGGGAAGGTCAGGCCGTGAAGAACTGAAGTCAACAGAATGCTGACTGAATCACTTATTGGGGTCATCGTTTTTTCCTGCCTTATTTTATTCCTTTGAAAAATAGTTTACCTCTCTATTGTGGAGAGGAGAGTAGAGGCCATTCTATAAGTTCCTCTGGTTTCCAGGGAGAAAGGTGCTTATGAGCAGCCTTCCTGTGTATCTTTTGATGAGGAACAGGAAAAAAAAAATGTGGCTTTTGGGAACTACTGTATCATTATTCTCCCAACCCTTGAATTACTTGAGATACTTTTTTGTTCGATGCATCCAGCCTGTGGTCAGATCCTTTTGATTTTCTTGCACAACTTCTCCCAGTTCTCCTCCTCCATCATATGCTTTGCGATGTCTTCAGTCCGTGGTCCTTTACCGTGTAGGTCCCAGAGTGGTTCAGCCCTTCAGCCACTCCTGGGTGATGGCCGGTCTGTGCTCCAGAGCAGCGCGTCTTCGGTGTCAGGCCCGAGTCTGTTGCCACTGTCGTCTTTGCCAGTGATCACTCTGGCCATGTCACTCCCTGCCTGGCTCCACTGGGCTCTGCTTGGGGATCAGGTCTCAGAAGTTGGCAGTTTCTTCCTTGGGTCATTAGTCTGTTCTCCTGTCAGTGTTCCCCTGGACCTCGCTCATTATCTCTAGCATCTTCCCGCAGCTCAGCAAGAACTGTTTCTCACAGGGAGAAAGTACCCGAGATCGCACTGCTTCTAGGCGGCATTTTGTGTCTAGTGAAAGTATCGTGGCCAGTCCCTGCCACCTGCTGCCGCGGTGTGCATTGTTGGCAGTCCCGCTGCACCAGCGCCACCCCCACCCCCCGTGCGCTTTTCAGTCCGAGCGTGATCAGCTGATGATGGTGCCTTCCTCGGCAGTGCCCATCCGCTGGCGGTTACAGGTCCCCGGAGAGTGTGAGCAGCTCCTCTGCGCCGAGGTGGGAGCGTCACTGCAGATGGGTGCTGTGTTAGGTGCTGCAAAGAACAGAGGATAACTCTGGGTGCTTGCAGGGGCGCTCCAACTTTTTAGGGAAGTGGATGGTCCCACTGCTCTTTGACTGTCCCTGTGAAAGGAGAGCATAGGGTGCCCGGCGGGGTGGGGGGTGCGGAGGGGCCCCTAGTCCTTCCAGGAGCAATGTGGAGGTTGGGCTGGAGGGCGCATGGAGCAGGAGGGAACACACACTTTGTGCCTACTTCGTGTCAAGTCCTTGGACGGACGCAGCTCACTGCTCACCCCAGAAGTGCTTGGTGTCGGTTGCGTCTCCTTCCAGGTTGGAAGGGCTGGGGGCAGGTGGGGGCAGGGTTTACACGCAGCCGCCTCCGCCTCCAGGGCTCTGGCGTCTCCCGCTGAGGTGTGAGCCCGGGCCTTAGGTGTTCCCTGTCTGGGTCCCAGGCGGACTTCTGTGGCCTCACACACCTGGTGAAGCTGGACCTGAGCAAGAATAAACTGCAGCAGCTGCCAGCAGACTTTGGCCGTCTGGTCAACCTCCAGCACCTGGATCTCCTCAACAACAGGCTGGTGACCCTGCCCGTCAGCTTTGCTCAGCTCAAGGTAATAGTTCACGAAGCAGTGTTCGGTGCTAGGTGAGGCAGCGGGCCCGGGGACGGGTGGGGCCCGGCCGTGAGCATGGCTGGCGGGAACACCACCTTGGCGCTGCCGCCTCGGAAGGCAGGGGCTTGAGAGGCTCTGTGGGAACCTGGGCTTGACCAGCCTCTCCGTCCTGTCCCTACAGAGCCTGAAGTGGCTGGATCTGAAGGATAACCCCCTGGATCCTGCGCTGGCCAAAGTGGCAGGGGATTGCCTAGATGAGAAGCAGTGTAAGCAGTGCGCCAACAGGGTAAGCGCGAAGCTCCCCATGGTCTCCTCTGCACGGGCTCCTGGGACTCGCCGCCACCACCTCCTGTTTTCCCTCCCAGGTCACCTGTAGCTGGGTAAGGTTTCCAGCACTGAGGTCTCAGTGAAATACGGCTGCTAGCAGCCTGTCGGCCAGAGGCACCTTTGTTTCTGTGTTGACTTTACAAGTAGGAGAACAGCACTGGCTTCTCTGCTGCAGAACTTCCATTCTTAAGAAACCGGGACCTTGGGACGCCTCAGTGGCTCAGTTGAGCTTCTGCCTTCTGCTCAGGTCATGGTCCCAAGGTCCTGGGATCGAGTCCCACATCGGGCTCCCTGCTCAGTGGGGAGCCTGCTTCTCCCTCTGCCGCTCTCCCTGCTTGTGCACGTGTGTGCGCGTGTGCACGCGTGCGTGCGCTCTCTCTCTCTGTCTGTCTGATAAATAAAATCTTAAAAAAGAAAGAAACCGGGACCTTGCCTAATCCAGCATCACACCATTGACAGTTCTTTAAATGGGACAAGATTATCTGAGTCACAGGTATTGTAGGAATTTTGATAATATAAGTGTTAATATTCATAAGCTTATACCTGTAAACAGACACATCCTGGCAGATCTGACATTTGATTTCAGTCAAGTTATCTGATGTAGAAGGGAGGAACTAAAGGCAGCATGGAAGCCAGGCATTGCTGACAGGCCTGAAGATGCCTCGTGCGGGTTTTTTTTGTTTTTAAGGATTTTTATTTCATTTTATTTCTAGAGAGAGAGCGCATACAAGAGGGGAGGGGCAGAGGCAGAGGGAGAGAATCCCAAGCAGGCTCCACACTCAGTGCAGAGCCCGAGCCTGGGCTCAATCTCACAACCCTGAGATCTCGACCTGAGCCAAAATCAGGAGTCAGATGCTTAACCTATTGAGCCCCCTAGGCACCCCATGCCTCGCACTGCATTTCTCCAACACCAGCCACGGTCACTCTTTCCCTCCAGCTTTAGAACAGCGGAGCGCCAGATGGCTTACTTGGCCATGTTTAGGAGCATGAGGAACAGAAAGGACTCGAAAGACTTTAAATGCTAGAATTAAGGGAAGTGAAGCGTGGGCACAGTGGGTTTCTAGGTGAATCTCAGGAATAACGGCCTTTCTTATCATTAGTTCAGGGCTTCTTAGAAAGTCTCATCACGTGTCTCACCCATGGTCACAGGAGACCAGGGACAAGGTCACGCAGCCCGGGAGCCACGGCAACAGCTTGCCGTTAGCTGAAGACGATACAAGTGATCAGTGAGGTCCCCATGATTTAGGAGTGCTGTCTCTTCTGCAGAACGGCAGGAGCTGTGACCGACCGCTCTTCCTTTGTCCCGAGTGCTTTATGCCTCATCTCATGACCCTCATCACCCTGGGAGGTAGAGCTCCCTTCCATTTCCCGACACAAGAAGCACTCGCTATGACACACGTTTCATTTATCTGCATATTTGACTAATAATATGTTAAACCGTATGAAATTGCTGATATTCCTCAAAGATCGTTTATATTGAGCACCAAGATCTTTAGTATTAGCATACAGCTTCCAGAGCGAGCTCCAGGTAGCCCACTGCATTGTGGGTATGGTCACTGAAGCCGTGCTCCCTGGCACCGCAGCCCAGCGCAGACTCTGGCATGTGCCACACCGTTAGGTGTCGTAGTGGAGTGGCTTGGGCCAGCCAGAATGAGGTCACTTGTCCCCAGGAGTTAGCTTAGACCTCCACAGCTCTGACCTTGTGTGGGTGCACGGGTCAGCTGCAGTAAGTGATGAGCTTGGTGCAGAGTACAGCCCCTTTTAAAAATAATTTATTAGCCGAACGGTAATAAGTGCTTACTGTATGCTGTGGACCGGCACAGATAGACAGCCTCTGCCCTCCAGTGCTCATGGTCCACACTAGAGGCGTCGCTCCCATTTCTGACCTTGGTGTGTTGTCACATATAACTCCTGACGTATGGGAGCCCGGGTGGAAAGGGCTGTCTCTTAAACCTCTCAGCTCATTATTTAGCCACCTTACACCCCTTAAAGCCACCGGAATGGTTCGTGTTTATTTAGTGTTTGGAGTTCAGAGTGAGATGGGGACTTTGAACTTGGGCTGCCTCCTGCCATCAGGCTTGACCTTCGACAGATCCTGCACTTCTTGTTGAGTGGCCATTGTTTAGTGAGCTTGACTCCCTTCCGAGAGGTTGCAGCCGGTTCAAGGCCCAGGACAGGGTTCCTCGTGGCTTCAAAGCAGGCTCTTGCAGGGAGCCCGAGAGGGGAAGCCACTTGCTAAGGTCACACGGTTAGAAAGTGGTAGAGTCAGGACGGTGCTGGGCTCTAAGCTTTCACTCTGTCCTCTACATCCAAGGGATACCAGCTTCTAAAGATAACAAACAAACCCAAAGATAAAGCCTTTTACCTCCTCCCCTACCCATGCCCATAGTGAGAATCTCTGGGGCCGTCGGAGTCAGAGGCCATCCGTAACTGAGTGGACGAGGATTGAGGGGTGCTGGGCACCAGGGTTTGCTAGGTGGGCCTCGTGGCACTTCTCTTCCTCCTAGAGGCTTCCTTGTTCTGTGTGCTGACATGAGTGGGACAGGCTCTGGCCCGGGAGCTCAGAAGACCTGTACTCAGTTGTGCTACTTTGGAGCCATGTGACGTGGACAGATCATCCCTCCCCCCTGCCCCCCAGCCTTGGCTTTTTGCCTCTTGAAATGGGGAGCCAGGCAGCGGTTCATCAGACATAGTACTGAGTGTCTAGCGGGCAAAGGGGACAGCAGTCTCCACCCTCAGGGAACCTAGTGCTGAGACGGAGAGGGAAGCCGCCTCCCCGGACAGGGAGGGGTGGAGCTTGCATAAGGTAGCCAAGGAGAGGGCGGGAGGGCTCAGGGCTTCTGGGGGTGACAGGAGACCACCCGTGTGACAGTACCTACAGAGCAGGACCCCGATCATTGGCATCTGCTCACAGCTTTAGTGGCCTGGGCTCGTATGACCCTTCTGCAACTAAGGCCGGCGTGAGTCGGGAGACAGGGACGGGATTGCCTCCCTCAGCTCTGTGCTGCCTGGGCTGCGCTGGCCTGAGAGAGCGGATGTGGCCCCGCGGCTCCCCCTGCTCCGGGCACTTCAGCACCCTCTCCCTCCCGCAGGTGTTACAGCACATGAAGGCCATGCAGGCCGATCAGGAGCGAGAGAGGCAGCGGCGGCTGGAAGTAGAACGAGGTATGTGCCATCCTCCCTCCAGCGTCTTCCCGTCCTCCTGCAGCTGCTGACGACTCTGCGGCGTGAGCTGGGGTCCCTGGAAGTGGGGGGCCGTGTGGCGGTGGGTGGCGTCATCTCTGTCCAGCAGGTGTCTCCAGGCCTAGCTCGCCCACTGAGCTCCAGAGCCCTCTGGCCTGCTAGGAGGCTTGAGAGGCATCGGAACTTAAGCACAGCCAAGACAGCCCCCTTCCAGCCCTCCCAGGGCCCCCCCATAGTAGGCAGGCCCATTCCTGCACCTCCTCAAGCCTGAAACCGGAAAGACGGCCGGGCTGTCTCTGTTCCGTTCCTCCACTCTCCAGTCTGTCAGCAGGTCCTGGTGTGATGCCTCCCTCCCCTCCGGGCCGCCCCATCACTCGGCCTCCCTGCTGCAGCCGGCCCTGGCGCCCCCCAGCTCCGTGGCCTATCTGCACACTGGCGCCGCCTCCGCGCGGCAGCCATGAACATCTTTTTAGAACAGAAGTCCATCCTGCCGCTCTTTGCTTAAAGCACTCTGATGGCTTCTGCTGGAACTTAGGGTGAAATTCATACATTATCCCGTGGCCGACAGGGCCTGCCTCTGCCTAGCCTGCTTCTCCCGCTCTGGCCCGCTCCCGGGGAGAGAGTGCTGGCAGCCCCAACCGAACGAGCCGTTGGCTGCGCCCTGGGCCAGGGTGCTCTCGCCTCAGCTCCTGACGCGCCTGGGCTCATGTGCTTCCTCAGGTCCCCTCACAGGTTGCCTTAGTTTTGCCGTAACCCCCTCAGAAGCACCCAGACTTGGGTCGCCATCCTGCCTGTCACTCCCTCTGTTACTCTCTCCATGGCACACATCGCTGTCTTCTGTATGGTTTGGTCACTTATCTCTGTCTCTAGAAAGCTTTAGGCGCTGGAACCTGGCTCGTCCTCCCCACTGCACCCCAAGCTCTTCGAATAAGGCTTGGTGCACAGCGGGCGTGCGTTCCTGGAAGACTCCCGGGGCTGGGGAGGGACGGTCCTATCCTCGTTCTAGGCGAACCCCGAGATGGAGCCCGAGTGACACTGGGCCCTTTTACACGCGTGGCTCCCGTGATGCCGTGTTTCCTTGGGCCTCGGCTGCTTGACCTCCTGCTGCCACGTGCTCTACAGGCTGCGTGCCATGTGCCCTTGGCCTTCTCAGTGCCCAGCTGGAACTTGGAGCTTGTTTGTACACGGAGAAACAGTGGAAAGCTCCAGTACTTAGCGTACTGTTCTGTAGCCACATTATGGGTCAGATAGGCTTTTAAGCCGTTAAGGGACACTTTAACTCCCTAATTTGTGGCATTCTGGCTTTGGAAAAATGTACTTCACGCTTCCAGATAACTCATTTGGAAGTGCATTTTTAGAAGCCAGTGATTTGTAGGTTGGGTACTGGATGTGAATGCACTTGAACCGTGAAGTAAATCAGAGGCGTCCCAGACTCCTGAGGTGAGGTCTAGAGATTACCCTCTGACAAATTATTAGTCTTGCTTTCTCAGGAAAACATTTCCCTCTTCTCTCACCGTGAACTTGAGCACTCGCTTTCTCTTCTTCCTTGCCCTTCCCATACCATGTTCCTTTCTGAGGTTTGGGAGGATAGGAATCCCATAGAATCCACACCCCCAGTGTCTCCTCTCCTGACAGCTGAGTTGTAGAAGGCTGTCACTCGTGTGCTTTCTGAATCCCCCGGCTCGTCACCCATGTCCCTGTTACATCACCCTAATTGCTCTGCTGCACGGGCTCGGACGCCGTTAATCCATTCAGCAAACCCTGAGAGCAGCTTATTGTGTCTGAGGGCGGGCTTGCTTCTCCTAGAGCAGAGAGACCACCTTTTCCCCTGAATACAGCTTACATGACCTGCGGCCTAAGGGAAGGAAGGCCGAACCCAAGCTTTTAGTTCCTTGGGAAAGCACTCCTGCAGGTTGGGGGGTGAGAAGTCATTTTGGGGTGCATTTTCCCATAGAGGCCGAGAGGAAGCGGGAGGCCAAGCAGCGAGCTAAGGAGGCTCAGGAGCGGGAGCTGCGGAAGCGGGAGAAGGCAGAAGAGAAGGAGCGCCGGAGAAAGGAGTACGATGCCCTCAAAGCAGCCAAGCGGGAGCAGGAGAAGAAGCCCAAGAAGGAGACGAATCAGGCCCCAAGTATGTGTTCGTAGTCGCAGGGCTCCGGCTGGGGTGCAGTGGGGGCAGAGGAGTGAGCGCGAGGCTGCTCCCATGGTCGGCTAGAGCAGACGCCGAGGCCTGGGAGGAACTTGGAGGGTTTGGCTGCAGGGTGTGTGGGGGTTTGTCCTGGGGAGCGGGTGCTCTGTCTGCGGCCGCGTTGCCCCAGAGTGTTCGGTCAGAGGTGCCTGAGAGCCTTTCCGGAATAGGGAGCCGCCCTTCCGGTCAGGGTTAGATGCTAGAATCGCGACAAGGTGAAACAGTGCCCTTCAAAGTCCCTGGCGTCGTCTGTGACGTGCACGTGGCATCCTGAGTGCCGGTACTGTCCTGGGGAAGCCCGCACTGCCCTGCTGCTCTCTGCGTCGGAGCGGAGTACTCACTCTCTTAATGCTTGAACACCAGAGGAATGGGGTTCAGGGTGCTGTGTTGTATTAAAAACACGCTAGCGTTTTGCCTGAATATGTGCAGTTGAGTTTGTGAGGTGATGTGGCTCCGTGTGCCGGGGGCGTCGCATACCCTCTGGATCAGCAGGGGCCCCCGACGGAGAGGCAGCTGAGAGGGGAAGGAGCCCCGCCGGGTGACCTGGGGCCCTGCAGCTCGTCCTTGCTGGCCTTGAGCGAGTTGCTTAGCCACTTGTTTCCTTATGTAAAATGAGGGTGGGACCGCCTTACAGGGTAGCATTAAGTGAAAAAGTCTGTGTGACAATATCATGCAGTTCTTGGTGTGTGGGCACTCCATTGTTTTTTGTGTTTTTTTTTTTTTTAAGATTTTATTTGACAGAGAGAGACACAGCAAGAGAGGGAACACAAGCAGGGGGAGTGGGAGAGGGAGAAGCAGGCTTCCCGCTGAGCAGAGAGCCCAATGTGGGACTAGATCCCAAGACCTCGGGATCGTGACCTGAGCTGAAAGCAGAAGCTTAATGACTGTTAAGCCAGCCAGGCGCCCCCATCAAGTTTTTAAAAGTTTGGGTTAAAAAAAAATCTCAAAACCAATTTTTAAAAAAAATGGAAACGTAATATATATATATATATATTCACTCCAGAGAGCTAAAAAAAGTTCCATGTATGTATCAGAAAATGGCAGTCACCTGTAACCCCCCACTCCCAGCAGCGGTCATGGTTGACAGGATGCTAGCTTACCTTCCCAGTTGTTTTTAAGATTTATTTATTTGAGAGAGCGAGTGAGCGCGCAAGCAGGGAGGACAGAGGGGTAGAGAAACTCGAGCAGACTCTGCGCTGAGGGTGGAGCCTGATGCGAGGCCTGATCCCGAGAGCTGGGATCATGACCTGAGCAGAAACCAACAGTCGGCCACTTAACCGACTGAGCCACCTTGGCGCCCCCGGGGTTTCTTCTTATGTGCATCTTCGTCTACAATAATAAGGACACGACCAACAATAACAGATCTCCAGCCTGTTTCCCCAGATGGCAACACGCTACCCGTGCTCAGTGCCCTCTGAAAAGCCCATCCCCTGACCCCGAGGGTTGCCCCGGGGACCGGGAGCTGCGGGAGGCACACGGAGTGAGTTCTCGTTCCGAGCGTGCTCCCTGGAGGGCCACTGGGGGAGGCCTTCTGCCTCAGCCTCCGCGTCAGCAGTGTGTGTGAGAACTCAGATGCTCCTGAAAGTTTCTCTTTGGGGCCCGGGAGCCTGTTTGAGAGCGGGGTGGGAGCGGGTCTGCACAGGGAGATGAGCGTCACCGGGTAGAGCGTGCGTCTCCTCAGACTGACGGAACCTTCTGTCCCCGCAGAGTCCAAGTCCGGCTCTCGCCCCCGCAAGCCGCCTCCCCGGAGACACAGCAGGTCCTGGGCCGTGCTGAAGCTGCTGCTGCTGCTGCTGCTGTGTGCAGCCGGCGGGCTGGTGGCCTGTCGGGTGACCGAGCTGCGGCGGCAGCCCCTCTGTGCCAGCGTGAACACCATCTATGACAACGCGGTCCGGGGGCTGCGTGGCCACAACATCCTGCAGTGGGTGCTGCAGACCGAGTCTCAGCAGTGAGCCTGTCCTCAACACTTGCTGCCTCCCAGCCTTGGGGCTTGGATTCCTATGGAATTGGGTTCTGCTGGACACAACCTCTTTTTAGCATCAGACCTACCTGCCATCATCCAATGGCTGCTGATTGGTACTTGAGATCTCCTCTCTGTAGGACTTCTTTGTTCCTTAGTCAGGGTTCCCTGTGGAATAAGGAGAAGTGGGAGGTGGGGACAGTTTACCTGCATGCCTAAAGGAGTAGGCTTGGGGTGGGCAGAGGAAAAAACAGCCTTTTCTAGTTGTTACACAAAGCTGCGTAAAGGCAAGTCTCGTTTCTACTAAACGGTCAGGTCAGCTGTCACTACATTTATACTTTTGTATGTCACAAACCCTTTCTTTCATTCCTCCCTGCATCGCCAGGGCAGATCAGGAGGCAGTGTGCTATTGGGGACTAAGGGAACACCATACTCAGCAAATCTAGCCTAAATTGGGGGGTGGGGGAGGGTATACCTGTTTTCTTAAGGCCCTCAGACATTCTAATGACCATACAAAATCTCAGGCTGTGAAAGGGACTTCAGGACCACCCAGTCCAATAGTAGCACGTGCAGACAGGGAAACTGAGGCCTTCCATGACTTGCTTACGGTCTCCCAGCTAGTTTGAGGCAGAACTAGACTCCCACTCCAGTATCCTCTCTTTCCATCATTTTGCTTCCATAACGAGGTCTGGAATCGAGCATCTCTTGGCTGGAGTGCGGACCCTTGGACAGTAGGCAGCTTCGTGTCCCACAAATAGGATTCTCCCAGCCAGGGTGTGGGGCAGCTCCTGGAGTTCTGCCCCCACTCACGTGGCTCTCACAAAATGGTCCGGCTCCTTGGCTCTGTATTAGAGCATTAACTTGCCGATTGCCAGTAAACAAGGAGGCGGACTGTCGCAAAGCCATTCTGTCTGTGACAGCTGTTGGAAGTCAGTGTGACAAAGTCAGGCAGCCTGCAGACTCAAGTTTCATAGAGCTGGGGGTTTAGCATTGTTTGGGTCTCGACCTATAACCACCTCCGTGATGAAGGGAAACAAATAACACCATGGAGGTCAAAAGTGGTGCGTTTACGAACGACTAGCACAGAGAGGGGCAAGACTGTTCTCCTGTCTGCCAGATGCAGCCTCTTCTTGCTCTGTGGCCTCCTCGGCCACTTGCTTTCACAAGCGCCAGAGGAAGGGATAAGACGTGGTCGTCATGGTGCTCATTACTGGAAACTCCCCAACTGTAAGCGGCTTGTCTCTCCTGCAGGAGAGCAAGAACCTGTCATGATTCAGACAGTGGGGGCCAGCTTTCAGCCTTAGTGGCTCATCTGGATAGGACAGACACTCGTGACTGTCCTCAGACTGGAAGAGTGACTTGTTCCTTTCTCCCCCACAGTCAGCTCTGCTGCAGAGGCCCACACCTTATTTAGAAATCACTACACATTCCTTAGTCTTCCTTCAAGCTCCAGAGCCATTGGTACAAATGCTTTATTGAAACTCAATATCTAGTATGTGAGATGAGATTAAGAGGATGGGGAGTCAGCCCAGGGATCAGACCCCCCGAGCAGGGGCTGGGGGAGAGGGAGGCAGGGCACACCCAGCCCTGTCCAGCCAGCCCTCGGAGGGAAGTTCCCTCCTGATCTCCGAGATTTGAAGCTGAGGTTCTTGTGGATTTCTACGATTATTAAATACGTGTCTGAGTGGTCTGTTTTTGTCCTTTGTGTTTTGAGGGCTGCTGGGGTTGGGTGACTTGTGCAAGGCAGCGGAGTTTTGCTGGGAGAGGGACATTCAGTGCTTATGAAGGTGAACGCAAGGATCTCAGCCGTCTGGCCCAAGTTGGCAGGGAGACGTCTGCAAATATGCCCAGGAAGGAGTCTGTTGTGAGCCGGACCCAGGCTTGTTCTTCGGGAAGTGCTTCAGGCCTCTTCCCTGGTCCCCTTCCGAGCTGGGTGAGGTGAAACTCCAGCTTTCCCAGGGCTGGCATCAGTCTGCACCATCTAAAGAGAGATCTGGCTGCAGAGCAGTCATCTGAAGGTAGATGCGTCTGGATAGCTCTGGTCCGACACGGCGGGAGGTGGCGGTCACGCCTTCCCCACGGCGCACCTGTATGTCTGCGAGCAAATTCTGGCATTCTTGCTCCGAGAGACACCGCCTGTACGCCTGGAAGTGGCAAATGACCTCTCAATACTCTACCAACCAGAGTCACCCCCGTCTGTCAAGGGGGCAGTGAGCTTGAGGGGCTGGTGAGAACCCGTCCTCTGTCCTTGGGTCACTGTTCACTGATCTCAGTGGGCCTGCACTGCTCACTACCAGTGCCCTCCACAGAAACTGGGAGTCCACTAACACCACAGGGTGCTGGGGGTGATCGCTGGAGCAGCCTACCTGGACCAGGAGCTGGGGGGAAGGATAGGTGTCTACAATGGCGCTGGCCATTTCCAGGCTGACTCGGTTCAGCTGCTGAATCTGTCTCCTCCACACGAGCACGAGTCCCCTGCCTGCGCGGTCCACCTTTGCCCCTCCAGCCCAGTCACTCTCCAGGCAGAAGGAGAAACTAGTTTGGTCTCGAAGCTTCCTGTGAACAGCAGTTGAAGAGCTGTGAGTCACTCGGCACTCCACCTGTCCCTTTCGCTGGGAACTTAAACACCCTCCCTACACCGACCTCACGAGCACCTCTCTGGGCACTCACTTTGTTCCTGAGCAGTGCTAGTTGCTGGTTCCCTTAAAAATGACATCTCGTCCTTTTCACTGACAGAGAAGGTGCCAGAAAAGTACCAGCTTGTTTCCCATGTTGATATTGGGTTGCGTGGACCAGAGAGGCAGTGTGCACAGGGACAGCCAATGAGGACTGGCTGTCAGTCCACTGGGGAGTCTGGTTCCACTTCTAACTTGCTAGGAGCTCAGACAAGGCAGTCTTCAGGCCTCTGGTCCCTTGGGTAGAAGATGAGGGACTTGGACTGGACTGAGGTCCCCTACTAATTTTAAGTTCTGACCACGAACACTCCCAGAGCTCAGGAGGCTAAAAGTTTGTTTTATGAGGGCTAATAACATCGTGACCTGACTGGGGACGGATCCTGGTAACCTGGCTCACGGGTGACCCAGCACCAGCCTGCAGGACATGAACTTAGAGAGGAGCCAGTGCAGAACGTTTTAAAGGGACTTGGCTTGAGGGCTCCTCGCCAGCAACCCCAGCATGAGGATGGCTCTGCCCAGCGCCAGCCTCACAGACAACGGGCTGGTGGCAGAGCTCAGGGAAAAAGAGGACACGAGTGGCGCCCAGCACGGTGGCTGAGCCTTGTGGGGACACTCACTTGAAGGGCGCCTCAGCCACAGCTTTGGTAAACGCACATGCGAAGTCGGCCAGCTCTTTCCAGCTCTGCACCAGTCGGGCCTGGGCTCGTGTGTGTAGCTGCAGATCGACCAGCGCCTAGAGACCCGAGAGCAGGACGGGTTGGAGGGGCGGAGGAAGACTTGTCTGAGGCTCCTCTCTCACGTCTGCCGAACCTGCACCGCAGCCCTTTGGCTCCCTTTTTGCCCCTTCTCTCCTACTCAGTGCCAAGGCAGAAAAGCATGTCCGGCAGGCACTTTGCTCCTGATCTAGACCAAATCGGGTTCGATGAGAGAGGGAGCCCCGCCTGACTCAGGCAACATGAAGTTCTTACCTCTTCCACATCTACCCTGGACACCACGCACCCTGCGTTGGCCTCTGGTCGTCTCTGCTTCTTCTCCTTGGCCTGTTCCCTATCTGCCACTCCCTGCTTCCTTCTTCTTGGAAGGTTCGGAGCACTAGAACAGGGGAGGAAATTAGAGAGCAGCAGCTCCAGGCTGAGCTCGGACAAAACGGGGGTGAAGAGACCGGAACAGGACACATGGTTTGTTGGCGGGGGGGACCCAGATCTGGGATGACTAAGGTCACCCCTGGTGAAGCTGCCCCTTTTCATGCTAAGTCTCGAGGACCGATTCAAACCTGAAGCATTTCTCCTGATCCACAATCACCAGTGACAGAGCTTTCCCAGCTGCCCTTGCTGTGGCGTCGGTCACAAAGCTCCGCAGCGTTTCCTTCCCCTTCTCCGTGACACCCACGCTTCCCTGCACAAAGGGCAGACGCTGCGTTAACGTTCGGTCCCTAGAGGTGGCCCTCTGTCCCGTGCCTCAGCGTCCAGCCTGCTCTGCCCACCTGCTTGAAGTTCTGGACCATGGACACAAACGCCTCTGCCAGGAGCAGCACCAAGACCATCGGTTCCTCCACCCAGTCTTCCTGTCCATCCTGCCAAAGGACCCGGAACCCAGTACAGGGAGGCAGGTCAGCAGGTGCTCAGCACCTGTGAGAGAGACCCAGGCCTTCTGGGTAATGAACGCAAACACATCAGCCGAGCCCATTTTTACATTGTTCTTTTTCTTCTGGAATGAAGTCAGGTGGCGAGAAACAACAACTCATGATCCCGTCCCTCCCCAGTCCTCAACTGTTCAACCTTAGTGTACCATGTCTCAGAGGCAGTGAAGAAAGGGACTGAAATGGGCTAAGAACTGCCAATGTTCCTGTGCACTCTGGATAGGGGAACGGAGGGGAAGGGAACTACCAGAGGGTTTTGTGCAAATAAGTACTCGCCCTTTGAGGGCAGAGGCTGACCAGGAGCTGAGTGGCCCTTACAGACAAACAGGTTGTGTGTGACAAAGACGAGAGCCACAAGGGGAGCTGCTGTCCTCTTCACCATCGCCATAGGCCGGCCTCCCGCGACACACTCCCGCAGCAGGAGCAGCGACTGGGAGCAGGGCTTGTGGGGAGTCTTCTCACTGGGCCCACATGAGCAAACGCCAAGACCCACAATACAGCCAAATGTAGTGGGAGGAGCGCTGGCCTCTAGTTCCCGCTCAGCCACCGATCAGCTGTGACCCTTCACGTGGCTTTCAACTTCTCCCGCCCCGCTGCCCACCCGTGATGCGGGGTGAGTACTCCCGTGTGGGGGAGCCGCCACGAACGCGGGAGGGAGAAGGCAGAAGCACCTTGAGAGAGAACTCTGTGATAGGAATATAAAGATCTGCTAATACCCCGAATTAAAAAGGTGCAACTGCCCTAAATTACTGAGAAAATGATGAGATCTAAATGAGGGGGGAAAATCTTGTTTTAAGCAGGCTCCATGCCAAACATGGGGCTCGGACTCATGACCCCGAGACCACGAGTCTCACGCTCTACCGACTGAGCTAGCCAGGTGCCCCGGGAGAGGAAAAAAGTCTTAAAGTTTCATCTGGAGACCCTTACAGATGAGGGGTGGAGCATTTTGGATTTGAGACTAAGAGAAGTGGAAGGCACAGGAGCTACAGAAACCTCGGGAGCCTGGGCCAAGGAAGGAACATTTGCTGCGTGCCTACTATATGCTCGAGGATTGGCTATCTTGGTCCCCACGACACGGGGCACCCACAGGGAGGCAAGTGTCCTCGTTTTATATGTGAGGCACCAAGAGCTGAAATAAGCTGCCCAGGGTCGGAGCAGTAAAGCCCTGGGGCCTGAGATTCAAGCACAAGCCCACCCATTTCCAAAGCCCGGTTAGAACTAGGAATCCTATGCACAGTATCTTCCTTCTGGCCCGCGGATCCACTCTCCCCCTTTCCGCTCTGCTCTCTGCAGGAGACCACATCACCAGGCCCTCTGGTGCGAGCAGCCAAGTGGGAATGGTGGGTGGGAAACCCAACGGGAGACTGGGGGCGGGGGTGAAGTCGAACTACTTCCCCAGCTCCCTCGAAGTGGGTCACTTAGGATTGGATATGTTCCTCTACAGGAGGTGAAGCTTCTCTCAAGGGGGTCCTCTCAACATTTCTCTCCTTCCAGATTCCGGTAACCACTTCCTCCCCTCATCCCTTCAGGCCTCGGCGTGGTAACAAATATGCCAGTGGTCCTCAACCAGGGCCGATTTTTCCCCACGAGGGGCGTTTGGTAACTTCTAGACATTCTGGACTGTCAGGACTGGGAGGGTGCTACCGGCATTGAGAGGGCTGAGGCCAGGGAGGCTGCTCGACATTCTCCAACGCACATGACAGCCCCTCACAACAGAGACTTATCCGATCTGAAATGCCGACTGAAACGCTGAGTTAGTGGTGTTGTTACCGTGAGGAGCCGTGTTGCCCCATGTAGGTGCCCTGTGACCCGCCCACACTTAAAATATTGTTCCTTTCTTACATCTTCCTCAAATTATCCTGAGTTGAGTGTGCCAGCTGTTTTCCTGCTGGGACCCTAGTATTCTTTAGAATGAAAGCACAGTTATCGGGGAGCTTGAAGGGGGAGGAGAGACATCAGCCCGAAACCCACTACCTCGGCTGGTGCAGCCCTTCTCCTCCAGGTGATGCTGCAGGGCACGGCCTGGGCCTCTATCACGCAGCGGCACTCCATGGACTGCAGCGCCCCAAGGAGCTGGCCTCCTCCTTCCGTCTGCAAAAGCACTGCAACAGATGATGGGAGAGGGGCGGTCAGGGGCTGGCCCAGAAAGCGGGGACCCCAGCACGGGATGAAGACAGATGCTAGGAGGACCTGGATCCAGCACCACGACGATGTGCTTTAAGCATTCCTCGGGCCTCTGAGCTTTCAGCCTGTTAGCCAGGGCTGCCTTCTTCGTCCTCTCCTGTTGTCCCAGGGTGCGTTCCTTCTGGCCTGCTCGTCGTCTCCGTGGCTGGGATCCCTGCGGGCCTCTCCTCTGAACCTCCTGGCTATGCCTGGTTCTCTTCTGAAGTGGGGGGACCTCAGCATTTGTTTCAGTTATGGTCCAGCTGCTGTTCTGGACAGGGCAGGTAGCTTTGAAGGCCGGAAGCTGGTGGCATGGACTGTCTCCCACAGGGTCCTTGTTATTTGATGCATGTCTCTCTGAGGTGTCATGGAGGGGAACATCAGGGACCTCTGGAAAGGGTTCTTTTTTCCAGTCACATGATGCTCCTTCACTATTTTGATGATCCCAAACACTTTTAACTGGGGAGCTAGAATCCTCAGGGCTCAGCGGCTTGCGGGTCAGAAACTTACATGCAAGCCTCTCAGCCAGGGGAACTAATTCTTCCTCATCCTCACTTTCACTGCTTAGCACCCTTACTGGCTCTGTTTGTGTGACAGGTTCAGCTGCGTCTGGGGGAGGTGGTAAATCTTTCAACCTTGGTGATGGAGGACAGGAGGCCTCAGAATCCGAGGTGTCAACCACAACGATCTTCTCCTCCCTCGGAGGCTGCCTCCTCTCTGTTGAAGACGGTTCTTTCTTCAGGAAGGCAAATGCTGGCAACTCTTCAGAGTCACTCTCACTGGATTCCAGTGACAGCGATGACTTCTTTAGAGCCATCAATATGTGCTATCAAATCAACTCCCTAAAAGGAAAGGCGATGAAACACAGACTGTAGCACTGAACTCAGTCCATTAGAAATGTTCTGTGGCCAAACTTTATGGAAATACATACAATACAGAAACAGAAAAACAGGATATGGTCCCAACGCATTCAGTCTGGAACTAAGCTGTCTGCAGTCTAACAGGATTCCTCAAATGCCTTCCAGGTCAAGGTGACCTAGAAACAAAGTGGACATCACTGTCGGAAAATGTCAATGCAGCAGCAACAAGACTCAACACCACCCCTTTGTTGGTCTCCGCATTTGAAATGCAGATGTTAAGTCATCCTTTCTTTAAAAACTGAGACGTGATTCACATGCCATAAACTTCCCTTTCAAGTGTACAGTTCAGTAGTTTTAGTCTATTCACAAAACTGTTCATCACTAATTCCAAAATATTCTCAGAACCCCAAAAAGAAATCCCATAGCCATTAAGCAGTCACTGTTCGCTTCTCCCTCCCCCAGCTCCTGATAACCACAAATCTACTTGTTTTTTTACAGATTTACCTGTTCTGGTTATTTAGTACAAAGAGAATCGTACAGTGTGTGGTCCTTTGTGACTGCCTCCTTTCACTTAGCATGTTTCTCACCGTTCGTTTATGTTGTGGCGTGTGTCAGTACTTCCTGGGTTTTTACGGCTGAATAACATTCCACTGCATAGATATGCCGCAATTTGTTTCTCCGTTTAGCGTTGCCATGAACATTCATGTCCAGGTTTTTGTGGGGACAGGTTTTCAATTCTCTTGCATGTATACCTGGAAGTGCAACTGCTGGGTCGTGTACACGAATCGCTCTTCGAAAAAACGTTCACAAACACTGTAGGTGTGACCCCGGATGGGCCACGTAACCTCCCTGAAACTCGCTTTCCAATTTAGTAAAATAGGGATGATAACACCACCTTCATAGGACTGCGCGAAGTAACTGAAATCGTGCATCTACAGCGCTTAGCACAGCACGTAGCCGACGGTAAGCACTCGGTAAAGGACGCTGCAAGTCTAGGGAGGGACCTCCTCTGGGTCCGCTCCCTGCACCTCGCCAGAGTCCGGCAAACCGAGGCCGGCCCGGCGCGTCCACACCGCGCAGCGGAGCCCCGGACGTTCTGGTCACCGAGGCCCTGCGGGGCGGTGCTCAGAAGTCCGGCCCAGCCCGCCGCCCGCCGCCCGCCGCCCGCCGCCCGCCGCCCGCCGCCGCGCCAGCTCTCACCTGCGACTCCTCGCGCCACTCTTTCAACTGCAGCGCAAGCCCCGGAAGCAGATCTCCCGGTACCGGAAGCAGATTTCTGAGACCGGAAGCGAGTGTACGGCAAACATGGCGTCGGCGGCGCTGGCGCTAAGGACGCGGGCGGCTGGTAATCGGACGCCGTGGCTGTTGCGGGGCGAGGGGTGCAGGCGGAGCGGGAACCCTGCAGGGAGCCCGGGGGTGGAGGCCGTTCCCTGCGGAGGACCCTGCGCGCGGAGCTGGGAGAGCGCGGGTGGCCCACGGGCTTTGAGGGGCAGCTGTCACTGACCACGTGACACATCTCGGGCGCCTCGCCCTCGGTGCTGGTTCGAGGAGCATGTGTCCTTTCTGTGCCCCGCGCGCAAGTGCAGCTTCGCTAGCGTTTGGTGACGTGGACACGCCGCTTCCACTTCCGTGGATCCCTTCATCTATAAATACAGGCACACTAGAGCTCAGAAAGTTAACCTGCTGGTTCAACAGATAGAAGTCTCTGTGCCAGAACAGTGCGGTTAGGTGTTGGGGATCTCAGCAGAGATGGACAGTCTGTCTCCCGGACCAGTTCTTTCCAGTGGATAAGCCAGTAAATAAGCACATAAACAAAATGGTTGTAAATTGTGACGAGTCCTTTTAAAGAAGGCAAAAACGTGTGTGTGTTGTGTCTTTTGGGGGGGGTTGGTGGTCAGGGAAGCGCTTTGAGGAGGTAACATCTAAGTTAAGACCTAAAGGATGATGGGGGGCCTAGCCCTGTAAGAGAATGAGGTGCAAGAGAGTGACTTAAGCCAGTTTACATGTTGAGAAGCAAACCATTGCCCTTATATGACTTTAAAAGGGGGTAGGGGTGGAAATGAGGAAAACAGATGGGAAGCTGTGATAGTAACCCTAATGAGACACGATTTAGCCAAAGTGCTAGTGTCAGTGAACTTGGGGGAAATGGCTGATTTAAAGATCTGTTTTGGAGATGGAACCCAGAGTTTGCTCCTGAGCCAGATATGTGAGATGAGCAAAGGGAAGCAATCTGCAGTCACTCCTTGATTTCTGCCCGAGCAACTGTATAGGTGGTAGCATCATTTACTCTGAGTTGGGAGAGTGGGGAGTCGGCTGAAGGGCAAAGATTTGTGAAAGAGATAATGTAGATAAAACAAAAGCCCCATTCCTCAGCTTAATAAGTTAGAGGATGAATGAATGGATAGATTTAAAGGTAGGTAGATCCTGGTGCTGGGCATTTAACATGTCTTTCTAAGTATTTATTTATTGTCCTTTGTCCCAGCTACTCTGTCATTAAAACTTCAGAAACCTGGTTTCAGGAACTTTGAACTTGTAGGCTCCAGAGGCTCACAAGGCTTCTCTAAAGACTCTGGCATAGCCCTGATTAACTGTGTGGATGTGTCTGGAGACCTGAAAGCAAGGACTGCCAGCCCTGTGCTTGTCATGTAGCAAGGGCCTTTCATCTTGGTTAGTATGAATTTTAGTTCACTTTCCTTTTGAAATAAATGCCATTGAGCACTTTGGAATGAATAGGGAGAGGTCAGATTGTCAAAGGCAGGGTGTCAATCTTCTGGGTCAGGAACCGTACTGGGTGGGCTTCCCGAGGAAAGAGTCCAGCCTTCAGAAATAGCTAAGAGCCTGTGGGAGCCACCCTCAGAGAAGCTGTCCTTTTTGTTTACAAGTATTTGGTGTGCAGGGGATGGGTGGATGGTTGCAAAAGTGGTGGGTGACGCCAGAGCAGGACCCTCTCTCTCTGGGTGTCCTGTTGCTGGGCTCTGTGGTCCAGCCCCTCCACAGTGTCTGGAGCCTTGAGGACATGTGGTGAGTGAGGCTGAAACCGGCAGCCCTGTGGTGTCCTCTTGCTGGCTTATATTTCTGTGGTGTTTGTTTCTCCTCAACAGGACTGAATGTGTCAGGACCCAGGGCACATGGTGTTTATTTATTTCTGTGAATGTTTCACTGCCCACCGCCTCCCCCGGCCACACACACACTTCTCATGCAGCGCATACACCCTGGACAATACAAGGAATGACTTGTCTCTTGCCGTGGGAGAAGGCCAGGGACTTCCAGACACTCCCTGAAAACCAACACAGTCGAGTGGCATTTCTGCTCACATATCTTCCTCACCTCCCCTGCCACTACCCCCTGCCACCTCTCAGCTTTGCAAATGGCCCATTGAGGCAGAGAAAGAGTGGTTGGGAGCTTCTCTAAACAACATTTCTGTTCTGTCTGCAGTTACAGCCCTGCTGAGCCCCTCTCCGGCCGCATCTCTTGCTGTCAGATATGCATCCAAGAAGACAGGTGGCAGCTCCAAAAACCTGGGTGGAAAGTCACCAGGCAAACGCTTTGGCCTCAAGAAAATGGAGGGTGAGGGTGTGCCTTGGCTTCCATTTCCCAGCTGCACCCTCCCTTGTTGTCCCTGGCATTCCTTTGCAGAACAGGCAAACCATGTACCCTCCTGGTCCTGTACTCTCCGCCTAGTTCACCAGAGCACTTGGCTCCAGATTACAGATGCAGAGGAGAACTGAGGCGGGGAGGGGGTCCTGTGGAAGATCAGATAGGTGTTGAACCTGGGCCATGTGACTGAAGAGGAGAGAGAGGAGACTGGCAGGGGCGGGTGGAGGGGGGAGACTGGCAGAGAGAGGTAGGGGGCTGCTTGTGTCCGAGAACGTAGCAATTGGCTTTATCTGGGGCCATGCTTGGAGGTTGGTGTGCAGCATTTGGGTCAGGAAAGCGAGGGCCGGTCTGTTTTCTTAGCAGTTTGCTGTGCTGCCCCATCACCGGGGCCCACAGTCAGTGTGCTGGTGGACTTTTCTTCTAGGTCACTACGTTCATGCTGGCAACATCATTGCGACTCAGCGCCACTACCGTTGGCACCCAGGCGCCCATGTGAGTTGCTCTGTGGCCCTTTCTCCTTTTTTTTTCCCCCAGGACCGCATCTCTCTGTTCTTAAGTGTGGTAGTGATAACAAAACAGTTGCGTTTATTGGGTACTTAGCAAATGCCAGGTACCGCTTTTTGCTTCCTGGACCTGTGTTGTCTCGTTTCATCCTTAGCCCATCCCCATGATGCACTAGGTATCACTGCGTATCCATTTTCCAGGTAAGATGTCAGCGATTTAGGGAGTAGAGGGGCCCACATAGCAGTACTGGGGTTCATGCTGGGGCTCCCTGACTCCCAGTCACTGTGCTTTGCCTTATGAAGCATCAGCCTGGTTCCCTTGGGTCTCCTTTCTGACCCCCACCTGTTAGAGGAGGAGATGCCTAGTGATTTGAGATACTTTTTGAATCTTGGGCAATTAAATTTCAGTATATTTCTTTTTCCTTCTTGCTAATCTTCTTTTGCATAAAATTGTTATTAGATGGCTGAAAGATAGCTTGAATTTAATAAAATAGAATTCAGTGTATGTGCCAGAAATTAGGTCCATATCAGGCAGGGATTTCAGTTTTCAGCAAGCTGGGATTATTTTCTGAGGTAGGAAGGTTCTTTGTTAACACAGATCTGTACTGTACTCTTTTTTTTTTTTTAAGATTTATTTATTAGAGCGTGCCAATGTGTGCACAAGTGGGGAGGGGTTGGGGGCAGAGGGAGAGGAAGAGAAGCAGACTCCCCACTGAGCTCCCAGCTGAGCTTGGAGCCTGTCTTAGAGGCCTGATCTCACAATCCTGAGACCATGACTTGAGCCAAAAATAAGAGTGGGATGCTTAACTGACTGAGCCACCCAGGCACCCCTGCACTATACTCTTCACATTATCTTATTTTTTTAAAGTATTTTATTTATTTATATGACAGAGAGAGATTACAAGTAGGCAGAGAGAGAGGAGGAAGCAGGCTCCCTGCTGAGCAAAGAGCCCGATGCGGGCCTCGATCCCAGGACCTTGAGATCATGACCTGAGCCGAAGGCAGAGGCTTTAACCCACTGAGCCACCCAGGCGCCCTTCACATTATCACATTATCTTAAATGTTAGTCTAGTTTCCTTTGTAATCAGTCCCCCCCATCGCCCCTTTTTTGGCAATTTTAGTAGGCATAGAAAGACTGATAGTAGCCCATAATTATGTCAGAAATGCTCATTTACACATGAATTGATTGTATTTATAGCAGCTTTGTCTTTTAGAACTTGAGACACTGGCTGTGTGTGTGTGTTAATTCTTGGGACTGGCAGAAATAACAACAGCAATAATAAAAGCTAATGTGTTTTGAACTAAGCAGTATTCTAAGCTCTTTATAATTAGCTCATTTAATCCTCGAGGGGACCCCATAAAAAAATAGTTAATATTATCCCCATTTTGCAGATGGGAAAACCGAGACACAGTGAAGTAATGCAGCTTGCCCAAGCCACACAACAGTAGATAGTGGTGCTGGGATTTGAACCAGGCATCATGGCTCCAGAGCCCATTCCTTTAATCAGGGAAATACTGCATAATGTTCTGTTGCCTGGGTAAAAGTTGCCACCCATCCAGTCTCAAGTTCTAAAGGAAAAACGCTGAAATCTATACAGTTTACAAACTGTATACGCAACACCTAGTTTATTCTGTGCTCATAGTTTCCATTGAGAGCAGTTAGACATAGGAGCTGCTTCATGAGGTGAGGATTAAAGGGGTTCAGGGGTACTGCTTGCACCCCAGGCGCTGTGTATTAGTGGCCGTCACTGTGATTGCTGTTTTGTTTACTCTGACAACTCCAGTGTTTTTTTGATTTTCAGTGAGGCAAGCTCCCAGCGGGCAGCGATTAGGGGCATTTTCCTGGGCCTGGTTTGGGGATCTGTCTGGCCAGCTGCGCAGACAGACAGCTGCGTGGGTCCAGAGACCAGCCTTCAGGGACTGGGCACCCACGAGGATTGGCTGTTGGAATTTCCTTTTTCCTCTTCTGTCACAGAGTCAGCAAAGAAGTAGATGTCCGGGAAGCACTAGGTAGCAGGAAAGGGAACCCGAGATAGAGCTCTCTGATCCGCACTTTGGCCCCAGAGCCTGAAGTCTTATGAGAAGTTTGTCCTGAAGCCCTGTGATGGACCACCCAGCTGTCCGCCCAGCTGACCAGGTCTTTGTGTTGCAGGTGGGGCTGGGGAAGAAGAAGTACCTGTACGCCTTGGAGGAGGGGGTAGTCCGCTTCACGAAGGAGGTCTACGTGCCCAGTCCCAGCAACGCCGAGGCCGTGGATCTAGTCACCAGGCTGCCCAAGGGTGCTGTGCTCTATAAGACTTTTGTCCACGTGGTTCCTGCCAAGCCTGAGGGCACCTTCAAACTGGTAGCTATGCTTTGACCTCCTGGTTGAGGCCATTTGATGGAGCGTGGAGCCCAGGTGACTGGAGAGGGGGATGTTGAGGGTCGGGACGATAGGGCCTCCTGAAGAAGTCTGCTTGGCGGTGATTGAAGACTCTGAAGTGACTGGCTGGGAAGCCTTTTGGGAGACCTGACCTGGGGCCAGAAATGCAGTTTGCTGGAGTCATGAGTCTGTGCTGTGTGGGGATAAACCTGGCCAGAGCTGCGTACGTGTTTGATGGTCCTCACCCACGTTCTGTGGTGCATCCCGAACCTCAAGGCAGAAAAGCGGCATCTCAGAGTGAGGAGCCGAGGGAACCAGGCAGGCATGCATGACCCTTCAGCTTCCACCTGAACCTTCTTCCCCAGGGTGAGCCCAGGATAGGGTACCACGCACCGTCCCCTCCCAGAAGTCTCTAGGCATCACTCCATCCTCCCCCTAGCCACCCTGGGCCCCCAGCCTGGCTTCAGGCCCCCAGTACACACCTCTCCGCTTAATCCCTGGTGCCAGCCCCAAGGGTCCTCCCTCACATGCATCACCTGGGAATCTCAGCAAGCTTCCACTGCGTGGACCTCACTGGGACGTCCCGTGGTGTAGAAGCAGGGAGGGGGGCAGTCCTGGGGAGCAGGAAGGATGACTCAGTGCAGCCCCAGATTCAGGGTCAGCAAGCAAGAGAGCAGAGCCCAGCCCCTTCTGTCTCTGTGTCACTCTCCCCATCCACTTTAATTCTCTCCAATGAGACCAAGGCACAGAGCCCACTCCTCAGGAGAGATACCACTCCTCTCTGGCCACCAGCTCCCTCTCACATGGCCAGCTCTGAGGCCCTTTGGGGAAGAGTCAGAGAAAACCTCCTCCTGTGCTCACGTCTCCATCCTCTCTCTCTGGTGCCCAGAAGAGGGGTGGGTGGGGTGTGTGTGTGTGTGGCGGGGAGGGTGGGATCAGAGCATGAGGAGGTTGCAGATCAGACAATTTGTTTTGCTTTCTGTACCCAGGCTCCCACACAGTGCCCCGTCCCTGGGAAGAGGCCGGTAGGCCGGTAGCCACCACCTCCCTCTCCTGCGGATGTCAGTGCTCTGGGCTTTCTCCCGGGAGCTAGGGAGGGAAAGCGTGAGCCTCCAGTTGCTGGGCAGGGTTGTTGGGCAGGTGTTGTGCTTGGTGTTGGCTGGGGCTCCAGAACAAGTGGCAGGAGCGGAGAGCCTGGCCACACGGGGGCTCTTGCTGGTACAGCAGCAGCCGAAGGATGGCCATGACAAACACCAGGGACAAAACCACCCTCCCCCCAGAGGCACAGTCAGGGGCCCAGCCTGCACCTGGGCATGCACGGGCCCACCTCGCCTCCCCACGTTGGAATCCCGCTCCAGAAGTTAGGATTGACATGGCCAGTCTAGCATCCGCTTGACATGTAGGGGAAGCTGAGGCATGGCCAGTTCCCTTTCTGCGGCTGCACCAACCCCCCACGGCAGACTTACTTAGGAGAGCAGTGTAGCTTTATCCTGTCTCTTCAGCCCAGGGAAGTGATGTGTGTAAGGAGCTTGGAGAGGGGCAAACTTAGGGAGGGGAGGAAACTTCTGGTGGGGCTAGGTACCCTTACAAGCGGTGGTTCTGAGGGGGCCAGCGAGGAATCCAAGGCCTGAACTCAGCCCCTTCTCCACTCTCCCATCCCGTGGCACCCAGAATTCGGCAGGCAAGGGCCCACTCTTCCCGAGGGGCTTGCTCTAGGCGACCCCACAGATGAAGAGGCTGGGCTTCCAGCCCATGGCAAGGGGTCAAGGGTCCATTTGACCCAATCCTGAGACTCAGGGCAGCAGGAGGTACTCACAACTGTGGCTAGGAGGCTACTATCCGTGGGGATCTCTGCACGCAGAACAACAGTAGCAGAGGGGTGCCAAGACAGGGCATCAGCCTTGAGCTGCCTTGAAGACAGCCAACGCTCCCCGCCCCCCCAAACTCAGGAACCCTGGCCCAGAGGAGCAACTGCACTCAGAGCCAGCTTTTTGGCTTCAGCCCCTGCTCATCCTGTCAAGGCCGTGCCATGACCCTGTGTCCCGCAGAGAGCACTCCCTTCTGCAGGCCTGCTGGCCTCGAAGTTCCCTCTACATAATAGAACTTTCAGAAGAGGTTGGCGGGAATGGGCTTCTGGTATACCCGCTG
Organism: Ailurus styani; assembly: GCA_002007465.1. Taxonomy (NCBI): domain Eukaryota; kingdom Metazoa; phylum Chordata; class Mammalia; order Carnivora; family Ailuridae; genus Ailurus; species Ailurus styani. The sequence goes on from LNAC01000091.1 coordinate 2,175,959, forward strand.
GACGGCCAGGGGGGCTCCAGCTCACACAGACCTCTGCACTTCTCACTTCCAGATCACCTGCCAACGACTCTGCCCCACCACTTCCCATTGGTCCAGGTAATGGGGCTCAGGATGCCAATTGGCTGTCTTCTGCTCTTGGCTCCCCCTCTAAGGGAATAGAGGTGTCCAAGGTTGCCCTGGAAACAGGGCGCGGGCCACAAAATACAAAAGCCTCTCCCTCCAAAGGAATTAGTGTGCAGCCTAGGGGGTCCAGCCTTTCCCAGCCAACCCCTACCCCCACCACCCCACATCCCACCAGCCCTTGACCCCAGGGGCCCAGTCAGGGTGGGAGGGGGGATTTCAAAGCCTCAAAGAGCCCAACCTCCAGGCTGAGCTAACCCTCCAGAAAGATGGGGGTGGGGAAAACGGGGGCAAAGAAGCTGCGCTCTGGCCTCCGTGGCTTGCACAAGGGAGAGGATGGGAGAGGAGGGCCTCCACAGCCAAACCTGCCTTCTGAATCAGCCAGGGGTTCTGGAGCCTGGAGCCTGGTCCGGGTCCTGCAATGCATCCAACTGGGGAGGTCAGCCCCGGCCTGCTGGAGCAGTGGGCGTGGAGCTGCCCCACAAATTAGGATCTCCTGCCGCAGCTCTGAACCCATGCCTCCGATGGGTTCCCACCTCACACCAACGAACTCAGAACCCTCAGGCAGGATACCCAGCTACTGGGCTCAACGTGCAAACTCTGGAGCGTTTACGGCAGGGGAGGGTCACCAGTAATAAATAACCAGGGCTTGGTGTGACTGGGTGAGCGCAGCAGGGGCTGAACCAGATAGCGCAGGCCCCGCTGAGTTAAAAAACGAAGACTCTGGAAACTTTTGTGCTAACCTAACAGCCCAGGTGAACCCTGCCAGCTGGACGGAGAGTCCTCATCCTGCAGAGTCTAAATGCTCTGACCATTACCGCCTGGGCAGAACGTGCTGGACCCGGTTAGCAATTTCTCTTTTTATCGACCTAAGAGTTGATTTAAAAAAAAAAAAAGAAAAAAAATCTAGAGACTCGGAGGGGGAGTTTCAGAGGTTGACAAAAATAGCAGCCAGAACAATGTCATCCTAACCCCTAACCTGAGCACTGTTCCCAGGAGTTCCTGCTGTCAGCTCCTTGCTGGTGACCTGCCCTCGGGAGGGCAGGGATGGTGGGAGTGCAAGGTCAGGAGCTTGCTGCCGCCACCGGAGTGCTGTGCCTTCGGGCTCATCATTTCCTGGTGTGCTGCATGTCCGTCCTAAGGGCGCCTGCCTTACAGGGCTGTAAGGATTCAATGAAATGCTAGGTGGAGGCTGGCAGGCTGCAGGCCCGCAGGCTGAATGGACCACCCCACCGCCCTTCATGGCGGTCAGGGGCGCCCTCTCCTGGCCACTAGGAAAACTTGACATGTGGCAGTCTAAGCAGGAATGAGCCCTTTGTTCCCCCAGCGGAGCTGAGCAGGCCTGCTTGACCAAGGACCCCGAAGGGGGGATTTTAAAGGTCTGAGAAATTCTCGCTCCCACATTAGGTCTGGTGTGAAGGGCCGATACAGAGCCCCTGCTGACAACGGCAGGAGAGCCAAAGGGAGAACGGGCTTGGCAGAGGAGGGAGGCGGGACAGACCTTTCCAGCATGGCCCTCCCAAGGCCTAGGGACCCACGCCACTGTGACTCTTGCCCCTACAGCTCCAACGCTAACCACCAGGCCATGGCTGGGGATGCATCCATACTGGGGGGTGCTCCATACATCTGAGCCAAGCAGTAGCGTGAGGACGGCTTGTAGGATGGACCCTGGTGAGGCCGAAGGCAAACAAGCCAGCACCCCGTGTAAGTGCTGGGTCACGACCCTTGAGAACTGAACTGGCTTTCACGCTGGCCTCCAGGGTGGCAATGAGCAAGTGTCCACACCACTCTGGGTCTGTTTGGCCCTCAGAAAAAGAAGGAGCTGCTCTAGATGGGTTCTTGCCTCCCTTCTGGTTCTTGGATTCTAAACTGTTCCTACACGAGGGGAAAGGAAACCTCCACCTTCCCACAGCTGCCAGCGCATACCAGCGAAGACACTCAGGAGAAGGCCCAACAGTGCCAGCTTCCCGACACTGGGAGGAAGGACACGGAGGCTCGACTTAGAGAGATAGAGATATATTTCTTCTGTTGCATATTTCAGGCTGCACACGGGCCTTTCAGGCACAATGCTTCTCTAGGTTCTTCCGAGAGCCCTGACAGTCTTCTGCCCACACTGCTCGCGAGGGCTCGCCCCTCCAGGCCGGGAGCCCAGGCCCAGCCTGCAGTTCTGGGTACGTGGGAGATTCTGTATCGGTCTCAGCAGGCCCTGACACCCCGCCTCGTCCATCGAGGGGCTGGACACGCTGGAAAGCCTGAGAGCCAGCCCCACCCCTTCTCCTACGGTCCCCTGGCTACAAGAGGAAAGGCTGTCCCACTAGAGTCCAGCTCTGCAGAGCTCCCCCAAACCACCTGGTCTCCGGGCCTCAGAGCCTGGCACGGCACTTGCCCCGTAGAGCCTCAGCTGTGAGCACCACAGGCCCAGGCTGGGGGAACGAGGCCCCAGAGAGTGAGGCAGGCCCAGCCTCCTCCAGAGCGACAGCAGATGGGCTCATCAGGCCCCTGCTCCCCAGAGTCATGGCCCACTTCCTGGGGCTGCTCTGAGCCCTATTGCACAGTTTTCGTTTCCAACTCCTCCCCCTACCACCCACTAAAAACAAACAAACAAAAGCCCCCAAATGACAAGAAACCTAGAAGGGAAAGTGAGGAAGAGCGGGGCGTGGAAGCCGGAGCCCCCATTCTCCCCACATTCCTGCACACCGCTGGGGTCCCCGGCAGAACCGTGAGCAGTGAGGAGCATGCCCCCCTTCCCTGCCGTCTGCGCCTGTCCTTGATGGCTGGCAGGGGTGCCCCGCCTGGGCCCCTGGTTCTTGCCTGTGGAGAGGGAACACCCCTCCGCCGTCTGTAAGGTGCAATTCCCCGGGTCATCCGGAGGCTGGGGCCCTGCTACCTGAGTCGCCCGTCCGCTTTGACGGGCCCCAGCTCTGATTTGGGGTCAGGGAACACAGAGCTCCAGCTGGTCAGTCTGCAGAGCTCCAGGCCAGGGCAGGCGGAGGGGCCCATGGTGCACAGTCCGGCCACAGACCAGAAGCCGCTCAGCTCCCCATCTGTCCAGGCCTCGAGGGCCGGGCCCGTGAGCTCCGCGTGCCTGCGGGCGGCCTCCTCCGCAGGCTCCGGCGGGGGCAGGTTCAGGATACCGCTGAGGCCCTGGAAACTCTGCTCCATGTACTCGTTGTGGGGCGGCCCGGCGTGCAGCCTGCTGGCGTCATCTGGGGGGTGTGGAACAGGCGGTGAGCAGGGACCCCCGGCTGACTCCATGAAGGCCAGCCCCCGGGACACCGGTCTGGGCACCCCAGCATCTGTCCCAGCTCTACCAGGGAGTCACATCGCACTGGGACCTGTGCCCTTGCTCTGACCCACAGAACTTTCTGGGCCCGTGACGCTGTTCGTTTTTATGAAATCGAGGCCGTAATTTCTGAATTTCCAACTTGATTCAGAACAGTGGGATCAAGGCACTTGGGAGAGAAGGTAACTTTCCCATGATGGTCTGGTCTCTGTCCCCTGTGCCCCTTCTCAGCCACCCCAGGGGTTCCCAGAGCCTCGGGCCCTCAGCTGTGGGGTCCTGTGTGCTTTGCCAGCCTCCCTTCCCAGCACCCCATACCTCCCACCCTCTCGACCCTCTGTTCCTGTCATGCCCCAGGCGCCTGTAGGGTTTGTTTCCTCAGCTTAGAAGAGCCTTCTCTGTAAAATTCCAGCTCATCAGGGCTCAGCACCAATACCAGCCTGCTGGAGAGCTGGCCTCCATCTGTCCCTATCTCCTGCATCAGGCTCAGAGTCCCCAGAGAGCAGGGGTGTGGCTTGTCTGCTCTGGATCTGCCATAGCCCCCCCAGAACCCCATCCTTCACTGGGTTACTCCTGATCTTCTCTGTGATAAGATGTAGCCGGAGGAAGGAAACAATACCTACCTATTGAGCACCTACTGTATACAAGCTACGTTTACCCACATACTCATCCCTAATATTTTCCAGGGGGTAATTAGTTGTACCAGGACCCTCTTGAGGAAACCTGAAGCCTATACCTGTGTTCAAAGCCTGCTCCCTTAGCCTCAGCCAAGTGTGGGCTGGCCCATGGGATCCTGCCCACCCAGCCACACAGTGGACTGGGTAGCCGATCAGATCTGCTGCCCCAAGAATCAGGAACCTGGAGACCAAGAGGCCCTGGTCAGTCTCTAAGGCACAGAGAGGCCAATATGTACTGAGAAGCCAGAGCCTGGGGCTAATACACAGACAGGGGACAGGTGGCCCCACAGAGACAGAGAAAGCATGTCTGGTTCCCGGGGTGTGGGGGGAGGGGCAACCAGAGACACTTCCTGGGTTCTGGGGGACAGCCCTGCATTCTTCCCATAATTTCCCCATTTTACTTGAGCTGGTTTGAGTGGACTTGTGTTGCACACACCCCAGAGGCCTCCAATAGTTCTATCCCTCCCACTTTACACACAGTAAGATCAGGGCTCCGAAGGCCAAGTAACCTGCCAAGGACAAAGGCCCAGCTAAAGTGTCAGAACTACATTCCAAAGCCAAGTCCACCTGACCACAAAGCTTGCCTCCCTGCCCTACCACGGTGCAGGGATACTAAGGGATGGATCATCCAGGCCCCAGCCCTGCCCCTTCCCCTACTCAAGGGTCAGCCCTGACGGTCAGCCTCTTGGGACCGGTCACCTGCCTGATGAATCCTATCCTTTCTGGTTTCTGGGCCTAGATCCTTACCTTTCCTGAGAGGTAGTTTGCGGTTGAAGGTCAAGGGCAGCACGAGGAAGCGGGTCTCACCCAGGGGTTCCCAGAATTGAAGCAGTCGAACAGTCCAGGCCCCTGGCCGCAGGGGCCGGCTCAGCGGAGGCTTGTACTGCGTGACCTCGGTGTCCGCGTCTACCACGATGTCATACGACGTAGCCACCACATAGGTGGGGTCAATCCACACCACAGTGGCTGTGAGGTTGGGGCCCCGGGCCCAGCGCTGCATGGCCACAGGCTCATCCAGAGGCCCCAGCAACCCCCCAAAGTTCCGGAAAAGACGCTCTTTGGGGTCCCACTCGGTGCCGACCTGTAGGGAGGGAGGCAGCTGGGCGGGCGCCTGGGGGGCAGGTCCTCTCTACTCTGATGCCGCCTCGAACTGTCTGTGTGACCTCGGGCCAGTCACCGTGACTTTCTGGCCTCCAGTTTCCCCATTTGCGGAAGGAAGGGCTAGGACTGGGATTGCTCTAAGATCTTTCTCAGCTCCCAGATTTGTTCTAGGCTCCTGCTCTGGCTTGCTCGGTAGTGGTGGGGGCAGTAAGGCAGAGATGAGGTTTGAGGCCCTGCCCAGAGACCACCCCGACATGAAGCCAATGGCCTCTAAGAGCCGGAGGACACTCCATAGCCTAATGGGATATCAAAGTCCCTCTAGAAGGAAATCACCGCAGGTTAGAAGACTGGGCTTGCGTTCTAGAGCAACTACGGTCTTCTCTCTGCTCCTTGCATGGCCTCTGTGCACCCCATGTGGGAGGTGCTCCTTGGCGTGCACCTGTCGGGGAGACCCTGGCTCGGTCACTGGGAAGGAAGAGTCCGTGAACCCAGTCCTGAAAGGCCTAACCCAGTCCTTATCCCTCCCTTGGTGTCTGTCCCCTTCTTCCCACTACCCTGAGTCTGACTGGGGGTCAGGAGAAAGCAAGGGGAGGACCTGTCCCACCTCCAAACTCTGGAGCCGGCTGGCCTGGTCACTGCGCCCCAACAGCTTCAGCGACCCCTGGGGCATCAGCCACATCTCAAGCGTCTCTGCCGGCCCCTGGGCTGAGGGCTGCACCGCCTGCGTCACCAGGTAGCCCTGGAAATGGTCGTCATAGAAATACAGGTGCACGCTGGACGGCAAGCCCCGGGGCTCAAACCTAAGAAGGTTCCAGCAGGGAGAAAGGGAGATGCCATCAGCACACCCGACGTGGTCTGGAGCCCAGGGAGGGGGCTCTGGGGAGTCCCAACCCCAGGCGCATCATTTGCCCCGAATCTCACACCCACAGCACCTATGTGCCTGGCTCTTGCTCTCTTTGCTTTATTTGCTTTGGACGGGGGGCTCCCTGGGGCCGGGGTGGTCTCTTTCTGACTGGCCTCCCCACAGGGCGCCACACGCGCAGGGCCTGCGACAGGTCAGAAGGAGGTCTCACCTGCAGAGCGGGGTGGCCAGCGGGGGCGTCGCGGTAGCTGCGTGGCGCAGGCTGAGGCGGGCAAAGGCGGTGTAGGCGGTGAGCATGACGTCACTGAGCCCACTGGGGCCATCGGCCACGTCGTAGGTGTTCTCCCAGTAGGCCTTGAGGGCCGGCGTGCCCGGCGGGTAGCTGCCATACAGGTGAAAATCCAGGATCTCCAGCACCTCCTGGTTCACGGTCGACTCAAACTTCCGGGCGAAGAAGGTGGGTCTGGAGACTTGCTGGAGCGGGAGAGGCAATGAGGGTGAAGGGGTCTAGGGGTCCCAGCGGCGTGGCTAGGGCTGGGGTTGGGGGGGCCCTCCCGCACTGCCTGGACACCAGCCCCCCGGGCCCTTCCTGCTGGCAGCGGCGCCCCGAGAGCTGCTGCAGGGGAAGCCCCCCCGCCCCCCGCCAAGAGTCTCTGATGGGGGCTCAGCCTGAATCCTTTCTGCCGGCAGAAGGCACACAGAGAAAGGCCGGGCAGGGGGAGCCCGGGCACGGGGTCCCGGGCAAGTACCTGCAGCCGGAGGAAGTCCTGCGGCTTGAAGTCGTTGGGCGAGCAGCCGCACCAGTCCACGATGTGCTTGTACTGGCACTTGCAGCCCAGCCTGCGGTTCCAGTTGGTGACGCGCAGGTTGTTGTCCACCAGGCTCTCGCAGGCCGGGCTGTTCTCCAGCACGGTGTGGAAGAAGGACTGTGCGGGGCGGGGCGGAGGGTGAGCTGCGGGCCCCGCAGTCCGCAGCCTCCCAGGCCTCGCGGTGGGGCGGTGGGGCGGTGGGGGGGGGACCCCGGGTCACCCACCTCGGCGGGGAGCAGCGTGTACGTGTAGAACTGGCGCAGCTGGGCCACCAGCGGGTCGTCCGTGTACACCACATACTCCACGAAGCTGCGCGTCAGCACGAACCAGTCCGAGCCGCCGTCCACCACGATGCCCGCCGGGATCTGCCGCTCGCCCAGGCGCCACATGTGTGAGTCGCACTCGTGGAAGAGCCGGTCCAGGCCCTGTTTCTTGATGAACCTGCCAGAGGGGCAGACAGGCCACAATGAGGGTCGTGGGGGACAGACGGGCCACGAGGACGCTCATCAGGGGCGGGGGAAGGCCCTCTCGTGTCCCCAGGGACCAGCATGCTTCCCTCTGGGCTTGGCCGGGAGGCCCTGCCACCAGGCCGTGTGTGGGAGGGGCTGTGATGAGCCCCTTCACCTGGAGTTGTCCCGGCCATGTGACTTGAGGAAGTTCTTGTCCCGGTTCTTGGACAGGAAAGCCACCAGCTCCTCGTTGGTCCTGGAGAGGGGATGCAGCACGGGCAGGGTGTGTGAGGGGGCTGGCTCGGGCTCAGGCCCCACTCCCCATCCCGGCACCCACTGCCTCTCCCTGCCTCACAGGGAGCCGTCCTGGCCACACGGCCTGCCGCCGGCGAATGTTCTGGGGTCATGGGTGCCCACAGCCCCCCTCCGCCCCTTGCCCTCTGACCGTGCACCCCAAGTCCAGGCCTCTGCCCACTTCCTAGTCTCTCGTCACTCTCAGTCCTGACATGACCTTCCACCAGTCCCTCCCCTCAAGCAAGGCTGTGGGCCTGGAGGAGGGGAGGGAGTGGCTCAGGTCCCACCTATCCCAAGGACCACCCCCACCCCCGGCCCTATTGGCCACCCTCTTCCCCCGGAGGATTCGGAGCACCACCCCGCACCTGGTTGGGTAGTCGGTGGCACTGAGGTTGATGAAGAAGTCCCAGGCCCAGCCGGGCACCTCCAGCAGGTCCCGCATGCTCCGCAGATACATCCGCAGCAGGCTGGCCCCGCCCCAGATGGTGACCATGCGCCAGGGCGTCACCCGCACATTGTCATAGTACCGGGCCAGCTCCACCACCTCGCGGTGCAGGTAGTTGGAGCGCTGCGGGGGGACGAGGGGGTGCTCGGCAGCCGCAGGAGGCCCCCCTGCGCATCACAACCTCTCTGCCCCAGCCCTCGGACAAGTGACACGGAATGCAGAGACCCCAGGGCAGGGCTCCAGCCCCTAACTGGCCACTCCCCACATTCTCGGCCTCCTTCCCTGGCTGGGGGCCACTCGGGCAGATCAGAAAGCCTGGCTACCGGTGACCTGCTGGGTCTTGATGTGACTTGCTCAGATCCCTGTGTTGTCCCCCCCAACAGTACCTTGTCTACGTGGATATAAAAGAAATGCTGCTCGTGGTACACAGCCTTGAGGAGGCGCTTTAGCTGGCGGATGGCACGGCCGTGAACCACCAGCATGTAGGCGATTCGTACGGGGGTGCCATCTGCGGGCTGCTGGGCCCGGACTTCGTCCCACTGGATGCCGGGGGTCATCTTCCCTGAGAGGAGAGAGCAGGGGCAGCAGTGAGGCCTCTCCCCGGGCCACAGGGTAGGGGTGAGGTGGGAAAAGGACCGCCTGCCTGCCCAAGGAGGGACCTTGAACTTGGAGCCTGACGCTCCCAGGCCTTAGCTCTGCCTCGGCTGCTCGGTGCACTTTATCACCAGCCTGGTCAGGGAGAGCGGCCCCTCTGCGCTTTCCTCCTCTGGGAAAGAAGGGTGAAGGGCCCTGCCACGGCACCCCAGCCCCAGGGCGGCCACCCCTCTGCCCGGCGCCCGTCTCTTCCTCTCACCAGTCAGCTGGCAGTGGCGGGGCACAGACTTGGGCATGAGGTTCCCGGCCTGGTGCAGGCACACCACGTTGGCAATCTCCTGCTGGCACTGCTTGGAGCTGGCCCGGGCCAGCGCAGACAGCGCGTCCTTGCCCACAATCTCGCACTTGGGGGTGAAGCCGTTGTCCGTGGGCTGGGGGGCGCCCTCCACGCTCCCTGTGTCTCCATGCGGTGGGAAGCCGGCCGCTCCAACCAGCGCCTCCCCGGCGGCCGCCCCGCTCAGGTTCTGGCGACCCGGTGCCTCCGGGGGTGGCGCCGGCGGGACCCGGCGACTGGCTCTGTGGCGGCTGGTGACCCCCCGGACCACCTTGGCCACGGGTACACCGGGGCTCTCGGCACGACCCCGCCAGCGCCCATGCCTTCTGCCCGCACTGCCCCGCCGCCCAGCTGAACTGTCTGTGTCCTTGGAGCCCTCGCCGGGGTCCAGCGGCCGTGGCTTCCTCTGCCTTCCTTTCTGTAAAAGACGGCCAGACAGACGCAGGTCACCGGGACAGTTGCTCTCCTCCCACTCTTTAGCTCCCTGCTGGCCTCGGGCCTAGAAGGTGCCCCTCCCCCCCCCCCCAGGAGTGCTGTTGGCCGGAGGACTATGCACAAATAGTACTTCCGTGGGGAGGCCTCCCTGAGCAGCCGGCCGAGGAAGTGCCACCCAGCCCCGTGGCACTGCCGCAGCCCCACGTGCTCACGCCCCAGGGCACTGAGTCCCCCCTGGGCTCTGGAATCAGACATCGCTTTCTTTTTCAGCAAATACAAACATGAATGTCACAGAAGGGCAAGGAAACCCTGCAGAGGACACAAGAGTCCCACCCGGGCCTGGCTGGGAAGAGACAGAAGGCAAGCGTTCTGCCAGCTACAGCATTTCCACGTGGGAGTGCGGAGGCCACGAGAGTAAAGCGGCCGGGCCTGGGGGGGAGCCCCAAGGGGAAGCCCGAGACCCCAAGATTGGGAGGGTTCTCTGGGAGGCAGAGACCAAGACGGAGTCAGAGTGCATGACTTTCGCTGAGTTAACACCCAAGCAGGCCTGTCCCCGGTGTTAGAGGGGACAGAAGGAAGAGCTTCGGACAACAGTGCAGCTCGGGGAGAGCTGGGGCCAGCCACTGGGAACGACGCAGATGGCGCAAGCCACTGCCACATGCTGTCACCGGCTGGGAGGCTGAGGCGGAGCCTCAGGGCACCCACAGCTGGAGGCTGGCACCTGACTGCTCCCCATGGCAGGTTCTCTCTAGAAGGGAAATCACGGCTGCCACACCCTGCTTCCGGGCTCCAGGCCTCTTCTCAAACCAGGCGCTCCCCTACGTGGCCCGGTCACCCCAAAAGGCACGTGTAGCCACTGTCTTCTCCAGCTCTCCCGTCCCCCTCCTCGGTGCCCCTCCCTGCTGGACCAAATCCCACCCATCCTTCAAGAGCTGGCTCCGAGTCCCCTCCGGGGAACCGTCCCATTTGCCCCGGAGGGGAACATTCCCCCAGCGGGCTGGGCTCCCAGGGAAGGGACGGTCACACCAGTCCCATGTGCCAGAGTCCAGCAGAGTAGCCGGCACACAGAGGACGCGTGGCTCGTGTCTGGTGGCCGAGGTGTGGAAAGAGTGTGAGGCACCCTGTGACTGTTCCCCTGAATACCCACCTTGTCTGAGCAGGTCCCTCAGCTATGAAATGGGAGAGAGGTGTGAGCATCAGTGAGAGCGAGCATGCGCTTGTGTGCTGGAAGGAGCTGTCTCCGCCAGCCATCGGCTGCACCCTCGCCGTCCCCTGGGACCCCTCCAGGGGCCTCCCCCACACCCATCACGGGCCACAGGCGTTTTCTGGCCTGGCCTTTCAACAGACAGCATGACCCGTGGTCCAAAGCCCTTCTCACTAGACGGCCGGCTGCCCTCTGGGGGCTTCTGCTGTCTCCCTAGCTGTTCCTTCTCACTCTTCTTGGCCCACCTTCCGTCATCTCCCAAGACCACCCCGGGGCCCTTCCTCACCCTCGCTTCCTGGGAGACCTCCAGCAGCCTCTGAACTCCAGCCACTCACAGGTGCCTCTCTCTGGCCCTGACTGCTCCCTTGAACCTTCAGGTGTTTAACTGCCCGCCTGCCCCCTCGGTATCTCCCTTGGGGGCCTGACAGACCTCTGGAACCCCCATGTCCAAAAGCGAGCTCGTCCTGTTCTCCCCGACCTGCCCCTATGACAGTCTCCCTGTCCTGTTAACGGCGACCCCTTCCTTCCAGTCATTCAGGCCGAAACCCTGGAGGAGTCTAGTTTCCCTCACACCCCGAAGCAGTCCCTCACCAGTAAGCCCTACTGGTACCACCTGCATGATACGCCTCTCCCGGCCTCCAACACGGCCACCGCTGCCCAGCGTCCCCGGTCCCTCTGCTCCTCCTCTGGGTCCCTGATGGTCCGTTCCCATCATAGCACCCAGTGTGTTCCTGTTAAAGTAAGCCCCACCTCACCAGCCCTCTGCCCCAAACCACCCACAGCTTCCCCTCGGAGAGAAAAACCCAAAGCCCCTTCGAGAGCACACAGAGGCTGCGTAAGCCGTGTCTGGCCGCCCCTCCTGCCCCCCCCTCCCTTTCTGACCTCCTCTCCTGCTAACGTCATGCCCATTCTCCTCCAGCCACAGTGGCCTTCTCGGTGTCCCTCCACGCCACCCGCCACGCGCTGTCCCCTGTGCCTGGAATGCCGCCCCCCAGATGTCCCCACTGCTATGCCTTGTCCCCTTCAATTCTCTGCTCAGATGCCACCTTCTTAGCAAGGCACACCCTGACCCTCCGCTTCATTTTTCCCACAGCACTTACTTCCTTCTCTCAGGCTAGAATGTATTTATTTCTTCTGTGTTATTATAGGTGTCTCGCCACTCACAAGAATGTCATGTCCATGAGGACCTGGCTTTTGTTGTGTTGTTCACTAATGCATTCCAAGAACCCAGCAGAATGTCTGGCAATGGGAGAAATGGCAATAAATAGTTGTTGAATGAATGAATGAATGAATGAATGAATGTGTGAGTGCAAGGCTCTTGGTACAGGCTCAGCATCTGAGAGATGCTAATATACTCATTATTATTATTATTATTACTATTACTATTACTGGAAAAGGATTAGGAAATAGTCAAATGTGAAGTCAGGAAAGGCGCCAAGGCCCTTACGCAGTGCAGACTCCATTGGGTTGAGTTTTCCCTGCCTCTCTCCTCCCCTCCCCATCAGAGCACAGCAGACACCCCTCCTGTCCGGCTGACGCCTACCTTGGGGCCAGAGCCCCACTCCTCCCAAGCACCCACACTCTCTGCACACAGCACCCTGCCAGCTCTCTGATCTCTTGAGAGGTGCCTGATGAGAGCTGGGGTGCCTCTCTCCATCTAGGGAGACACTGCAACGGGGGGAGGGGGCAGGGTGGGAGGTGGAAGCAGACCTTACTCTACACCCACACTGGGGAGGGCGCCCTGGACCCAGCAGCCCCCAGGAAAGGCGACTGCAGCTCTCCTGAGCGGAGCGTAGGTCAAGCTGGTGACGTCCGACCTGGCGACACAGTGGGCAGAGACAGACATTCATTCTCAAGCTCGGGTGGATAGAGATGGCAGAGTCCCCGTGCGTGCTCGGGGTGGAAGCCGGTACTGGCGAGGCAGGAAGTCGGTCAAGAGGGCAGGGCGCGGGGCACGCGGCCAGGCTGGCTGCGGTGGGGGACGGGATGCGGGAGGAGGTGGGCAGGCTGGGGCCCTGCACTGCAGCAGGGAGCCGGCTGACCCTGAGAAGGTCAATCCCGGAGGACGCTGGGGGACCTGGAGGCAGCAGTGAGGAATGGGGGGTGGTCCCTGGTGGAGAGCCAGCCCCCACATCTGCTGCCTCCCACCCGCGTTCACGGGGGCATCGGCAGGACCCCATACTGGTGCCCCCGAAGGGACTTTCCCTAGTAGCCCTGATTCCTGAGGGCGGGGACCAGCCCTCTGACCTCTGGCCTGGATGCATTCTGGCCTTTGAGGTCCCCCTTCCCCATGGAGAAGGCGTTCAAATCCTCTGCCACTTTCGGAGAACACAGAATGGCTTCCCCACGCCCCACCACCTTCAGACGTCTCACGCTGTGTTTAAAGTAAGTGGTGAGGCCATGTTTGTGAAAGCTTTTCAAACCATAAAGTGGCTCTTTGGATGCTAACGGTCAGCCCTGGTCTCCACTGCAGCCCAGCCACAGACGGGGAGAGTGCGGTCTGAAATGCACATGTGACCCCATGCCTCACCCTGCCTCACTTACAACAGCACCTGGGCCCTCCCTAGGGTCTCCAGGATGCTCCCCAACTAACTCTCGAACCTTCTTCCCAGGAGCGTGCCACACCCTCCCTCCCATTCCTCGAAGACACCCCGCCACGCCCATTCTCCGCAGGCTGCCCTGACTCTGTCCACCTCTTCCCGGGGATGGCGGGCTTCTCCGGCGCCCACGCCACTTCCTACTCAAGCCTTCCCCAACCACCAGCTCCACCAACCCCCTTGACACTGAGTTTCCTTTCCACTGTCAGCCTCCCCCCTGTGTCCCATCTGCCCTCCGGTGCCCCGGCCTCGTCTTCGTTTATTTCTGTATCCCCAGTCTTAGCACAGAGCCTGTTACGAAGCACGAGTTAACCATCGTTTGTTGACTGACCAACTGACCGGATGAATGGATCCCTATGCCCAGTGTGCAGAGCTGAGATCATATTATTTCCTGGCTGCGCAGCGCACACTGGGAACTCCTGCAAATACTTCACGGGCATCACTTGCACTTCACTGTCACGACAGCCCAATGAGAGAGGTGTTGCGAGTACCCCCTCTTGAGGAGGAACAGGGCTGAGGACTCGGAAGGAGGTTAGGTAATGTGCCTGTGGTCTCACTTGGCAGCAGTGCTGGAAGTGGAGCCAGGACGGGGAGGTGGGCCGGTCGGATGCGCGCCCACCCTGCTGCCTGGCAACCCCGGCTCCGGCGAGGGGCTGCTGAAGGGGTCCACGCACCAATAGCTGCTCGGACTGCAAAGTCTTTAGGTCATGGAGGATCTCTTCCGTTCCAGCCCTGTCCAGTCCTATCAGCTCCTGCCAGGAACCTGGACGAGGAGGCGGGGAGGTGGGATCCCTATTCTGCTGCCGCAGTTTCCACCCCAGGCTGTGGGTAGGGCAGCAGGAATCTGAGGCCTGCAGTCTCACGGCCCCTTCAGAGACTCATGGAGCCACGTAGCTGGGGGCCACTGGTTTCCTTGAGGCCTCAGCGGCTATGCCACGGCCCTCCCCAGTGTGGTCACTGGCCTCTGCTCGCACACTCCAGGGTCGGAGGGCTCCCTAACTACCTCGGAGAACATCTCAGCTGCCCTGTCTTCTCACGCAGACCCCGAAACACTCACACGGACCTCCTCCTCCTTACTGGTGCACACAGAACAAGCTCACTCCCTTCGGACGCCACAGAGCCAGCCTCCTCCGGACCCCACTCGGCTCCTTTTGGAGTTACGGCCTCACGTGACTCTGTTACAGCTCCTCCAACATCCAGCCTCTTGGTTCCCCCCAAAAGACAAGGGCAGCCCTTCTCCCAGTCTCCACAAAAGGCCTTCCAGACTGTCCCGGTGTAGGAGGGGTTAGTGGGCATGAACTCCCTTGGCCTTCACACTGTCAGGTGGAGAGGCCCAAGAGGACACAGCAAGCAGGGCGACGCACCCGGAGCCCAAGAGGCACCAGAACCAAGGGGGTGGGGGTATGAGCAGAGAAGCCGGCTCTCTGGCCCACAGCTTAGGGCCAGGGTTTGGCTTATCTCCTGGACCTTCCAGGATGGCCCCAGACCCCACTGGACTCTTCCTGACCACCCCTAGCTAAAACCGGCCAAGAGTGAGTGACAGTCTCAGGGCAGAGACCTGCGTACTGAGCTGGACAGGTTCGTCCCTGCTCCCGGGCCTGAAGCTCTGCTAAACCAGCTGATGCTGTCCCCATTCCCTAAGAGCTATAGGCCTCCTGCTCCCCCCACCCTCCCATTTCCCTAATGTCCTGAGGCCACTCACCAGCTCACTTCCCCAGCCAACTCCTCCCGAAGACCCGCGGCTTTCTTCAGACCCCAGGTTAAGAAAGCCACGCCTGGGGGACACTCCAGTCCTCTCCCTCGGGGTCACTCCCTATTCCCTCGGTTGCCGTACTGAGTTCCAGCCCCGGGCTCCACTTCTCCACTGGCGGCTGCCCGTCAGGCGCTGCTGGGCGCGGACGCCCGGGGTCCCTCGGCCCCGTTCCTACGCCCACGACGCGCACACCCCCGCCCCCTCCCAACTTCGGAAAGTTTGGCCTGGGGCTCCCCACCTCCGAGCAGGCTCGGGCCCGGCCCCGCCTCCCGGTCCTGCGCCCGGCGCCCGACCTTCATAGCTCCCGGGGCCGGCGACCACCCCACCAAGACCCGTTCCTCCTGCCCGGGCCCCCTGCCCGCCCGCGGCCCGGGCCTCGGGTCACGCACCGCTCCGGCGCACAGTCCGTGGGGCCCTCCTGGAAAAGGGGCCCCAGGGCTCCAACGCCCTGCTCCCGGCGGCCGCTCGCGCTGGCACGCACGCGGCCCGTGCCCCACTTCCCCGGCCGGGGCCGCCCGCAGCCCCGCCAGGACCCCG
>LNAC01000091.1:2191615-2254191 GCA_002007465.1 Ailurus styani
ACAGCAGCATCTTCCTGCCCGGGACGCTGGGCGCGCGCCCAGCCCTGCAACCCGGCCGCGGGCGCGCGCCTGGGCGCGGACCGAGCCGGCTCCCCCCTCCCAAGGAGGCGGGCCGGGCGCGCGCCGGGGCGGGGCGGGCCGGGGGCGGGGCCCACAGGTCCGAAATGCCGCGCCCCGCAGGCCGTGGGCGGAGCCTGGGGCCGCAGCACCGCCCTCCGGGGCCTCGCGAGTCCGCCTCCCTGGCCGTGCCTTCTCTGTCTTCGTCCGGCGCCCGCTCCTGCGTGCGCTCACCTGGTCCTGGACCGCAAGCTCGTTTGTACCCGCTGGTGGAGAGGTCGGCGGGCCGACCTCCCGCTCGCCGCCTGGTGTCGCGGGGGGTGGGGCAACTCAACCCCGTGCTGATTAGCTCTGCGCCCAGGGCGCGCAGAGAGTGCTAGAGCTCCCAGAAATGCCGAGATGGGAGAGATTGTGTAAGTGCGACAGGCCCCTGCTTAAAAACCCTGGAGGCCGCACCAACAGGGCAAAGTCTAACCCCACTGCCTTGCCTCCGAGGCCCCGCACAAAGCCTCGTTTCCTCTCGCCCCTTTTCATCCTAAGGATCTTAAGGCCTCTACTCAAGCCGTGATCCCCAAATTCTAGGGTGCCTCGGAAGCACCAGGAGACTTGATAAAACAGATTGCTGCTCCCCACCAGAGTTTCTGCTTTGGTAGGTTGGTAGGTCGGGAGTGGCACCCTGAGAATTAGAATTTTCAACAAGTTCCCAGGTGATGCCGATGCTGCTAGTCTGGGATTACACTTGGAGAACCGTCAGACCTTTGCATATCTGTTTCTTTGCCAAGTGCTAGCAGCTGTTCCCCGCCTCCGTCCTCCTCCCCATCAATGGCATCCCTCCCACCAGCACTGTGCGGTTGAGCACTAACTACAAGCTGGTTGTGATTTCTCTGGGATCACGCCTTACCCACTTTTGAATCCTTGACCTGACATTGGACACCCAGCAGCGCTCAGTAAATGTTGCAAACGAAAGAGGAGGTGAAGCCCAACTTGCTGCTTTAGCTGCTGACCCTAACAGTTTCTGAGGGTCTGGCATGTTCAGCATCACGTAGAGAGGTCTGAACGCGGGCAGCCCTCCCCCGGACCTGGCAGTCCAGGGAGAGAAGAAAGAGAAGCAGGAGAGCAGTGCGCACCAAGCCAGGGTGCATGCCCAACTGATGAAGCCAAGCATCAGGAGAAGGAAGCGATAAAAAAGCAAAACCGAGATTGAAGATTTAAAATAAAGTCTTTAGAATCCCTGACAGAGCGGTCTGGAAAAAGAAGTGGTTGATTTTTCATTTATTTATTTTCTTTTCTGAAAGCAATGATAAAGGGGTTTGGAAGTTGCCAGGCCATAAACCTGGTGAGGGAATTCTAAGCTGTGATGAGTACAGGGGATCCAGTTACTTGATGGCACTTAAATAAAACCTCTTTTAATCATCTCCCGGCCCCTTTGGTATTTGTAGTCATTCCATTTTTTTTTTAAGATTTTATCTATTTATTTGACACAGAGAGATTACAAGTAGGCAGAGAGGCAGGCAGAGAGACAGGGAGAAGAGGAAGCAGGCTCCCTGCTGAGCAGAGAGCCCGATGTGGGCCTCGATCCCACGCTGAGATCATGACCTGAGCCGAAAGCAGAGGCTTTAACCCACTGAGCCACCCAGGTGCCCTGTAGTCATTCCCTTCTTAAGCATTAGTTAAATGGGAGAATTGTAAACAATGTTTCAGATGACAGTTTGGCTACTTAAGAGAGCCTATACCTCAAGGATTTTGGAAAACATCAGTTGACATGCCGGCAATTGATATGTTAATTAAATATTGATCTTGCGTGCTCATTAAATCAGGTCCCCTAGGGACTTCTACCTGCCAATACTCCCTCCCCTCCAACACACACCCAATGAAAATAGCTTTATTTTTCACTGATTAAATAGTATATAGTCATTGTATAACATTTAAAACAGAAAAATATAAGGCATAAACTAAAAGTCACCTCTAATCCCATCCCTCGAGATAATATTTTGGTGCATCCTTTCCCCCATCTCTTTACGTGTATGTAATTTTGTACAGATGGGGTTATATTATACACGTGGCTTTTTAAATATTTTTATTATTTTCTCTTTCCGCCCATGTTCCCAGCTTGGTTTACTTGCTTGGTTCTTTCTTCCCCTCCTAACTTCTTCCCATCTTTCTCCTAATAATTCACACATGCATTAACACACGCACACACACACATTTTTTATCTGGGGTCATTATATTTTAAAAAGTTCAAGCATATTATATTCACTTTCTGCATCTTGCTTTCTCCCCCTTAACCATAAATACATAGTAAAAAGTCCCCCAAGTCAGATAAGACAGGTCTACCCCATTCTTTTTTTAATGGCTGCATAATATTCTACCCTTCTTGAACGGGCATTTGCTTGGTTTCCAGTTTTTGCCACTACCACAGGCTGTAGTAAACCTGGTTCTACGCAAATCACTATGCGCTGATGCTTTTATTTCTATGGTAGGTTTTCCAGGCATGGGCTTACTGGAGAAAAGGGAATTTTAAATTTTAATAGCATTGCCAAATTGTTTTCCCAAAATGCTGTGACAAGTCACAACTTCAACAGCAGTGAACCAGAGTATTACTTTCCTGCATCACTTCCAGCACCAGGTATTAGCACTGTTTTTAATTTTTGCTACTCTGATAGGTGAGAAATGACCTCCTTGCTGCTGTTGTTTTTTTTTAAGATTTTATTTATTTCAGGAGAGAGAGCATGTGTGAGTAGGGGGAGGGGCAGAAGGAGAGAGAAAATCTCAAGCAGACTCCATGCTGAGAGAGAAGCCCCACCCGGGGCTCAATCTCATGACTCACGAGATCATGCACTCAGCCAAAATCACTAATCCGGCGCTTAACTGCGCTACCCAGGCTCCCCTACATTTAAGTCTTAATCTACCTGGAGTTTGTTTTGTGTATGGTATGAGGCCGAGGTGTGCAATTCTTTATTTAGCACTTGCACCCATGACTGTCTCAGTGCCCATTGAGATTTTACTATTTTTTTGTAACAGACTTGTTCCTGAGCCATAACATGCATAGATTGATTTTGGTTGGACCATAGACAATGCGAGGTTCGTGGCATCCCACTGTCTCCTCTTTTCTTCCTCTTCTTCCTATAACTTCCATTGTGCTTTTTTCCCTTTTATTGTAGAGGATTCTTGAACATACAAAAGGTTGCCTTAGAAAATCAGAACAGGAAAGCATTTTTTTAAGTTTTAACTGGGCAGCTTGTACGCTATATTCTTCCCTGTGTGAAGGCTTTCTCCTTAGAGTCTTAGTTTTAGGAGCTATTTATGAGACATGGATGCTGAATGTTTTCAAATGTATTTTCAGCAGCCAGAGTCCAAACGTGGCTTAGAACCAGAGGGCACGCTGGCCTCAGCAATAAAGCCGCAAGGCTATGCCTCCAAGCATCTCCCCAGGCTCTATCTTCTTGCCTTGATCTGGTTTCCGCTTCTCTGTCTGGTTCCTGGGATTGACACTTGACTGAGCTGTCTGCTGGGGCTGGTGCTGGCCTCACTCATCTCTAGATGCTACCTTTGGGACACCCTCCACCAGCCAGTGCCCAACCCAGCTCCAGATCCCTGGGCTTCTGCTTGTCAGGGAATAAGTCCCAACATCTATTGAAATGATCGTATGGATTTTTCTAATGTGACCTGTTGAGATGATGGATTATTCAAAAAATAATGTCCACATATTACAACACTGTTGCATCTCTTGGAGTAAATGTAACTTGGTTTTGGTAGATTGTTTTAAAAAAATTGGAGTATAGGTTGAATTGGACTTGCTAGTATTTTAGTTGGGACTTTCGCATCTGTGTTTACAAGACAGACTGACCTATACCAGAGGCTGCAGACTGGTGACTCATGGAACTTGTTCATTTGAGCAGCGGAGGGCTTTGAAGTGTTTGGTTTTGAGTTCCTGATGTGGGAGTGCACACTCTAGTTCCTGTGGCTCCCACTTTCCCCGTCATTTCACACCCAAGCGATGCCACCCATTTATATTACTTTCTGGCTTTTAGTCACTTGTATTTGCAAACCCTGGTCTATGGTTTTCTTCGCTCATTTTGTTTGTTTGTTTGTTTGTTTTTTAGATTTGAGAGTTATATCAGTTTACAACACACACTGAGGACCATTCTTTCTATATTCTGTGTTTGAAATAATTTCTACAACAACAGGCAGTGCTATTCCTTAAACATTAGAAAAGCCTTGTCAGCAAAAGCATCTCAGTTGGCAAATCATTGAAGCCTTTAGGGAGCTAATTTTTTGATAACTTCTCTTTTTTTTCCTCTTGTTTATGGGTCTACTCAGAATTTTGTGCTCTTTTGGCAGGGTGAGGTCAGTATTGTAATTTGTGAATCTCTTTTTCCTGGAGAAGAATTTGAACACTCCACTGTGTTTCTCCCTCTCTCTCTCTCTCTCTCTCTCTCTGTCTTTTTGTTTTTAGTTATTTTGTTTATATCATATGTCAACAGTATGAATTGTTCCAAAAATGAAAGGGTCACATCTCTTTTATTTTTCTTTTTAACCAATTGCGAGCCCATATGCAGTATCCGCTTTTGCTTTGGTCTGAGTTGTCTAAAAAGGCTGTGGTGAGCACATGCAATTCATAAAGGGGGTGTCAGCTGGGCTTCTACCCCCAAACAGGAGACCACTTTGGTTGGAACATTCTGCTCCTGCAAATCATTTGACTGCTACGTGGAGTCGCTGGAGGAAGAAACTGGTCAGTAATTAGAAGGTGCCCAGATGGGCTTTTCCTAGTTTGTTCCACAACCCTGCCCAGCCCACTAAGCCCGGACAAAATGCCCACTGCTTGAACTCCCAGGTTTATGGTTTCAGTACTCATTTCTTGAACCCCCAAACTCTGTCTGCCAGCAAGTTCCCACTGGGAGAAGCAGAAGCTCCATCTCCAAGAGACTTAAACAAAAACATTAACAAGAGGAAGGTTGGAAAGTTCCTGCTTTGACATACTCTCTATGTTCCAAACACATGGCAGGAGAGAAAAAGTATAAACAGCCTTAAAAAAACACACACACACAACAGGATAAATATCTCAGTGGACAAGAAAGATAACTAACTGGAGACCACAGTGGTAAGTAGGGCCAAAGCCAAGGGTCTATGGGGTAGTGTAAGCTAAAATGTTGCACATGGAATAAGGAACAGAGCCAGACTCTCTGGCTGAAGCCAGGGGCTGGAGTGAGGCCTCCTGATGTATGAAAAGAGGCCACAAAGAATGATAACTAACTAGCTCTTGGGAACTATGGCCAAAATGGTAGGCCTGAGGTAAGAGCAGAGCAAATACAGTTTCACAGTCAAGAACTAGTTCAAGCCGTTCCCTAAGCCCATGACTGAGTCTGCAAGACCCCCAAATCAGTGAAGAGCACAAGTTCACAGCTGCCATCACAAGACCAGCCCTGGACTTGTCTAATAGATGCAATCACAAAACTAAATCCACCAGACAAGAAAGAAGGGAGACAAAAACAGAGCATAAAGTAAAAGCAAAATCTACCAGCCATAATGTGCCTGTAAACCAAAATTCCGAAGCACATGAAGGAATCAAATGCTAAATAAACCAACCAAATCAACAACTGAAATATGCACTCAGATGAAATTTTTTTTTTATTAATCTGGTAAAGACTTGAAAATAAGGTTGCTCAAAGAGATAAATGAGGACATGATTCGGCAAATAAGAAATTATGAAACAATGCTGATGAAAATAAACTGAACATATAGAAAGGAAATATAAGCAATTATAAATCTGAGAAATAAAAATATAGTCATGAAATAAAAATATCTCAAAGATGGGATAAATTTTAGGCTGGATATAGTTGAAGATAAAATTGGTGAATTGGAAGATAGTTTTTTTTTTAAGATTTTATTTATTTGACGGAGAGAGAGATCACAAATAGGCTGAGAGGCAGGCAGAGAGAGAGAGGAGGAGGCAGGCTCCCTGCTGAACATGGAGCCCGATGCGGGGCTTGATCCCAGGACCCTGAGATCATGACCTGAGCTGAAGGCAGAGGCTTTAACCCACTGAGCCACCCAGGTGCCCTGAGAGATAGTTCTGAAGGATGTACACAGAATACAGTAAGGAGAAACAGGAATTAAAAAATAAAAGAAACACTTCAAAGAGCAGAAGAATAGATTGGGAGCCTCCAATAGGGCTTGCAAAGAAACGGATGAAGAAAATGGCAGGGAAATCATACTGAAGATATGATAGCTGAGATTATTCCAGAATTGAAAAAAATTCATAACATACAATAGAGATTTTATTTTGTATCCAGTCTGATCATCCATATCTTCCTAAGTGTGTTTAAGCCATCGACATTTATTGCTATTAATGATTTATTTGGACTTTCTTCTGCTCTTATGCTATATTTGCTGCTCACCATCCATTTTCTCCACATTTTTTCTCCTTTCCTACCTCCTGTTGAATGGAGAAAATCTTGTGTTTTCCTTTGCTCTCCTAGCGGGACCATGCTTGGTACTGCCTTTGTCAACTTGCTTAATGCTTTCTGGTTTTATTTTTATATCATCTTGTGTTTTTGTTTTTGTTTTTAAAGATTTTATTTATTTATTTGACAGAAAAAGAGACAGTGAGAGAGGGAACACAAGCAGGGGGAGTGAGAGAGAGGGAGAAGCAGGCTTCCCACTGAGCAGGGAGCCCCATGCGGGGCTTGAACCCAGGACCCTGGGATCATGACCTGAGCCGAAGGCAGACGCTTAACGACTGAGCCACCCAGGCGCCCCTGTCTTGTGTGTTTTTTTAAAAATATTTTATTCATTTATTTGAGAGAGAGAGAGAGAGGATATGAGCAGGGAGAGAGGGAGAAGCAGGTTCCCTGCTGAGCCAGGAGGCTCATCCTCATGTGGGGCTCAATCCCAGGACCCCAAGACCACGACCTGAGAGGAAAAGGCAGATGCCCAACTGACTGAGCCACCCAGGCGCCCCTTGTCTTTTGTTTTAATTGCCTTCTATTCACCCCATTGGTGAAGGAAGGATCCCTGTCCTGGGGTTATGGGAGTGGCTGAACACACAATACCTAATACTGGGCAGTTTATTCATCCCATATACTCACCGCCCAGGGAAGGGGGAACAAATACACTGTGCAGGGTCATAGGGGGGTTGCGTTCAGGAACAGAATGTACAAACAGGGGCTGTGCAAGGCAGGCTTTACAGTATCAAAAGTTGTGATAACCCCTGGTTTTCGTGGGAGGATATTATTGGCTTATTTGAATAATTACGCAGGCTAGCAGGGAACTGAAACCCGTTCCGCAGGAATAAGCAGGACCTGCTCTTGGTGTCCTTGATAAAGAGAGTTCTTTGGCCTGGGGACCTTATCTGAGGAGCGAAGCAGGGACAGCAACGTGTGGTCAGGCCGTTCAAAGCCTTCTTAATTTCACTGCATGTCGAGGCAACACTTGATATTGTTTTCTGGTGTCGTATAGACTGTTTGCTTACTATAATGCTCAATAATTTAGAAGGAAAGAATTAGAATTCTTTATTAATTCTACTCATGTTCACCTTAAGGGTTTTCAGATGTTTTTGGTGTGATAGTTTATGATAATAGTCTGCAGAGGACTATAATTTTTACTCCCTGTTGTGGAAAATCGGTTTGCCCCCATTGATTCCCACTTTTTCTTAACTTCATATAAACTTTGTAATTTTTAAAAAGATTTTATTTGAGGTCCCTGGGTGGCTCAGTCAGGTAAGTGGCTGCTTTTGGCTCAGGTCATGATCCCAGGGTCCTGGGATCAAATCCCACATCGGGCTCCGTGCCCAGCAAGGAGTCTGCTTCTCCCTCTCCCTCTGTGCTTGCTCTTGCTCTCATAAATAAAACCTTAAAAAATAAATAAATAAAGATAAAACTCTTCTTTAAAAGAAAGATTTTATTTATTTATTTGTCAGAGAGAGAGAGAGAGAGAGCAAGCACAAGCAGGGGGAGCAGCAGGCAGAGGGAGAAGCAGGCTCTCCTCTGAGTAGGGAGCCCTGACATGGGGCTCCATCCCAGGACCCCAAGATCATGACCTGAGCCAAAGGCAGACACCTCATTGACTGAATGATCTAGAAGCCCCAATTTGAAACTATTAAAAAAAAAACCCATTTATTTAGAGTAACGCATGTGTCTTGACTTCATATAACTTATAACTTCACATTATGTTAATGCCCCTTATTTATGAAGAAGCTCATTTTAAAAATGAGATGAACAATTTCAAAAGTAAAGCATACTTATTGCAGCAAATACGTTCAAAAGTGTTTCAGGGCAGCCGGGGGTCTTCCCTTCTCTGCCCCCTGCCCCCACCCTTTGGAATTAACCAGTTTTTTATTTGTTTGTTTGTTTTTAAAGATTTTATTTATTTATTTATTTGAGAGAGAGAGAGAGAGAGAGTGAGAGAGTGCATGAGAGGGTAGAATGTCCGAGGGAAAAGCAGACTCCCCATGGAGCTGAGAGCCCGATGCAGGACTCGATCCCGGGACTCCAGGATCATGACCTGAGCTGAAGGCAGTGGCTTAACCAGCTAAGCCACCCAGGCGCCCTGTTTGTTTTTTTAATTCCAGTTAGTTAACATACAGGAAAATATTAGTCTTAGCTGCACAGTACAGTGATTCCACACTTCCGAGCATTGCCTAGGGCTCGTCTCGAAAAGTGCACGCCTTCATCCCCAGCCCTCTGGTGACCATCAGTTTGTTCTCTTGAGTTAAGAATCTGTTTCTCGATTTGTCTCTCTCTCTTTTTTCCCCTTTGCTCATTTGTTAAATTCCACACATAAGTGAATCATATGGTATTTGTCTTTCTCTGACTTATTTCACTTAGCATGATACTCTAGCTCCATCCATGTCATTGCAAATGCAAGATTTCACTCTTTTCTTATGGTTGAATAATATAGAATTAGCCAGCTCTGACAGTTTGCTTTGCTCCCTCCACATCTTTCTCTCTGCTCTCATAAATACATGCAGATGTAAACCCTGAATATGTCCCCCTCTACGTTGTACAGAAATGGGATCATACGGAAATTATTCAACTACTTGCTGTTTAAAATCATTTTATCACAGACACCATTCTAGGTTTATTTAATCATGGACACTTTTCCAGGTTAATACATACATAGCTGGTTTACTAGAAATAGCTACATGATGTGTACTACTTTAGTATGGATGTATCATCATTTATTAAACATTAACTGGTTATTGGATGTGTTGGTCATTGCTGGTTATTTCGCCATTACACATACTGCTGTAAGAAGCATCTTAGTTCGTATATTCTTCCATACCGTTGTCTTTGGTTTTGTATATAGATTTGCAAAAGTGAAATGACCATGTACATTTCAATTTTTAAAAGATATTGCCAGATGATTGCAGTATATGAATCCTTCTGAGAATATACGAAAGTTCTCCTTTTCCTAGCCCTCCAAGCAAATGCTTCAAGGTGGATTTTTTTCTCATTCATGAGTTTTTGCATCTGATTTTTCTTTGTAGCGTCCTAGCATATATTTTTTTCCTAGCATACATTTTCAAAAGTAGTATGTGATTTATTCAAGGACAGTACTCAGGAGGGATTATTTTTTTTTTTAAGATTTTTATTTATTTATTTCACAGAGGGAGAGAGATCACAAGGAGGCAGAGAGGCAGGCAGAGAGAGAGAGGGGGAAGCAGGCTCTCCGCTGAGCAGGGAGCCCGATGCGGGCCTCGATCCCAGGACCCTGAGATCATGACCTGAGCCGAAAGCAGAGGCTTTAACCCACTGAGCCACCCAGGCGCCCCAGGAGGGATTATTTTTTAAACAACTTCCACCCCCAAGAAGGTCTTTTTGTTCCCTTCATTCATGAATGACAACATGGATTTTCCTTTAGGTGTCTCTAGATCAGTGTATTTCAAACCCAGGTCACAAGTTACTCAATTTAATAGATTGTGACTGCATTTTAAAAAGCACTGAAAGATGTAGGCAAGAACAGAAAACATTGAAGTGCTTTTTCAGTAATTTTTGCATCATGAATGTCTGAAGATCTAAGTAAGAGGTAGATTTAAAATTTTTGTATCATCTATCTATCAGTTACAAAAT
The DNA here is from genome assembly GCA_002007465.1 of Ailurus styani. NCBI lineage: Eukaryota > Metazoa > Chordata > Mammalia > Carnivora > Ailuridae > Ailurus > Ailurus styani. The sequence goes on from LNAC01000091.1 coordinate 2,201,743, forward strand.
AAAATGTATTTCTTTTTTCTTATTCATTTATCTATTTTAGAGAGAGAGTTCGCCTGTGTATGAGTTGGGGGAGGGGCAGAGGAAGAGGGGGAGAGAGAATTCCAAGCAGACTCCCCATAGAGCATGGAGCCTGAAGAGGGACTTGATTCCAGGACCCTGAGATCAGGACCTGAGCCAAAATCGAGTCAAACACTTAACCAACTGAGCCATCCAGACACCCAAAATTAAATATATTTCTAACAATGAGTTGAGGTAAAAAAAAAAATATATATGTGTGTATATATATAAACACACACACATATATATGTATATATATATATGATATTTACTTCTCTCGATGATGTGAGAAATTTGAGATCATTTTAATTTAGGCTTTTGCTTTTTTCTTCCCCCATTTATCTGTAAGATCCTCATTTATCACCCCTCCCTCCAATTTGAGCTTATTTTTAAAATTATCAAAGAAATATATGCATGTGGTATTTTATTCACACACACACACACACACACACACACACACACACACACCCCAGAACAAAGGATATTGAAAGAAAAGTAAAATCTCTCTCCCTCTTCGATTTCATTCCAAGGTTGGTGTGTGTGTGTGTGTGTGTGTGTGTGTGTGTGTGTGTGTGCATGTGTTCCAGAAGTTTTAACGTTTTGTTTTTTTTTTTTGAGAATGCCACCATAGTGTGTCTGAATGTGGCCTTCTTTTCATCAACTTTGCTTGGGACTCAGAACATATGCTCAGCTTCCAACCGAGTGCTTTCTGTATACCAGCAAAGTTTTCTCCTGCCAGGTCTTTGATTACTGCTTTGGCGGTTCCCACTCTTTTCTCCCCAGATTCCTATTATTCCCAGGCTGTAGCCCCTGCGCCAGACTGCCTGCCTCTTTCCTTTTCATCTCTTCAGCGTTTTCCCCTTGACCATGTTAATTGTATTGTCTCCAGTGTCTCCTTTGCTATTTACAGTCTCTGTCATGGGTTTTAACCCAGCCATTGTGGTTTCTGTCTCCCTGCTCTACTTCCTGCTCTCAGATTTCTGCCCCGCTATTACGATCTTTTCTAGGTTTTAGATCTTTCCAGAGCCCCCCCCCCCGCCGAATCCTATTGAGAATTCGAATCAGATATTCAGATATATATATTTTTTAACCTTTGTGACAGTAAAAATTCACACACCCTCCCCCAGAGAGGTTCCTCAGAACCTTCAGGGGATGTTTATATTTTGAGCTGCAGAACCTTCCCAGATCCTGTGAGCTTCCATTCGCCTCATCGTCACAGAGGGGAGTCGGCCCAGGATGGCTGTCAGGGTAGGATCCTTATTCCCTGGTTTCATTTTCCGTGTGGGAGTGAGAGTAGGGGTGGCGGTGGGGGACAGTGTCTGCCCCACTCCTCAGAGGAATATCTTCTCTCATGGGTGATGAGGGCTCAGGTTCTTCTCAGAGTATTTCCGTGGCTGCTCTGTGCCTGCAATAGTCAGCTTGGGCCTGCAGGGGGCAGTGTATCAGGGGCTACCTGCCAAGTCTGTCCAGTTCAAGCGTCCACCACTAGGGAGCCCATTGGTCTAAGGAGCCGAAGCCACTCTCTGCAGTCCCCTTTGTCAGTGATAAACCTGGCATTTTGACCTCCAGCTGTCTAATTCCTGTGACCTATTTCTCCAGTGAGGGAAAGAGAAGAAAGGGTTGTTCTTTTTTTTGTTTTTGTTTTTTGTTTTCTTTTCTGATCCAACAGAGACTCAAGTCAAGAAGGAAATAAGCCACGTTCACCGGGAGGTTGGTAACAGTTCCTACCTGAACCTTTCTCAGAGGGTCATCAGGTTCAGACCAAAGGAATCCAGGAAAATGGACAGAGAACACAGTGTGAATGGTCGTCAGACACGGTGCAGCGCAGGAGGCATGGGAGAAAGGAGGAGCTGAGGATCCACTCCTGGCTGAGTGAGGGACATCTCCACGGATGAACTCTTAGAAAAGGGAAAAAAAATGAAGTTTTATTATTTTTAAATTCTCAAGAAGACATAACCATCGCAAATCAGTTAATCAAAAGTTTGGGGGAATTCCTGGTGGCATGGTAGCCTGCTTTTCTGCTTCAGAAAGCCCCCAGCTGCTTCTCAGGGCTTCTTGGTGGCTGTGCCCAGGTGTGACCAGCCAGGCACGCAGAGCACACTTGGGGTGGTCGGGAAGCTGCGGGCAGGCAGAGGTGGGAGGGAAGCTCGGGGCGCACCCACACCCCACCATCTCTCAGGCGAGGGAACCCCAGCGTAGCCAGCACCCCCTACCCTGTCCTGGACACCTGGCCCCTGTCCGAGGGGGTAGCAGGCTGGCTTCTCCTGTGATGACTTCCGCTTGGCTCCACAGGGTGCAGTCTGATAGAAAGTTCTGGTTGGATGTGGATGGCTAGTTTCCAGGGCTGATGCAAGTCTTGCCCTTCTTCTGGTGGCCATTTCAGGAATGTTCTGTCGGGGCAGGGGGAGGGGAGAGGCAGAGAATAGTATCCAGAGAACAGTGTCTACACTACCCTCCTGCCAGGAATTCCCAGCCAAGGTTTACTCACTTCCTCATAATTCTTATGTGCATTTGAACATTTGAAAACAAGAAAACTCAATGTTTTCCTCTTCTTAACATCCTACATTGCAAGCTTTTTGGATCCTTTCCCCCCAATTACTGTGATAGGATTTTCTCATGAGTCGGGCACTGAGGCCAGAGGCTTCTCTGGGTAAACAGGGCTGGATGGGAGAGACACGGGCCTGGTGGGCTTCCACGTGGCTGGCCAGCTGTCGCCTGGTGAACCCTACCTGGTCTTTAAGTGCAGCTTACGGTCCGCCTTTGGTCCTCCTCTTCCTGGGCCCTCCCTTCTCCAAGCCCAAGTGGCCACATGCGTCACCCCCCCACACTTTCCTGTGCACTCACCCCCTCCCAGCAGTGCGCCCCCCTGCATCTGCTGGGCACGTGGTCCACTCTGGGCCTCTTCTGATTTTCAAAGGTTTCCTCCTCCCCTTTGATTTCTGATTGCGAAAATACTTCAAGGAGTCATCTTCTGTGCTTTTAACATTTTAAAACATCCTCACGGAGAGGCTGAAGCAGTTAAAGCCGACCCCGCTAATCAAGCCTCCCCGGGTGTTTGCGCACGCGGAGTGGGGTGGACGATGCAGGTGAGGAGCACTTTGCAGCCAGGAAGACGTGCGCGGTGGCGCTGGGGCAGGGGCCATATGGAGGCCCTTGAGGCCTCTTGAAACCTTGCTGGCCGGACCTGACTGAACTGCCTTCTGCAAGGTTGTGGTGGGCGTTGGAACATCCCTTCGCACTGAGGCCAAACACAAGGAGGAGACACGAGATCCGTGGATGGCCAGCGGGTTCCTGCCATCCTTCCTGGGGAGGACCCTGGAGTCACGGACCAGACCGACGCCCAAACACAAAGTAAGTGGTCTGCTTCCAAATGTTCCAGTGGTGTGTTTGTGTGGAGAACTCAGTTTATAGACCAGAAGCTTCTCAGAATGGATTTCAGTGGTCTGTGCCTTGTGATGTGTATGCGTGTTGTTCACGCGTGTTGGGGAGTTCTGCCTGGTTTGGTGGGGGCTAAGGCTAGACCATCCGGCATGCCAGGAGGGGCTAGGCGCCATTATAAAATACCAGAGCTCCTGAGATGGACCTAAAACTGGGAGGAGGGAAAACCTCTCCTGTCTCTGGGTCTGGGGGTTACTGGACCAGGACTCCAATAGGGAGGCTCTTTGCCATTCAGCATCCAGCGGATTTTACTTGAGCACCTACTATGTGCCAGGCACTGCTCTAAATGTTGGGATACAGGGGTGGATGGCACAAAATCCTTGCTCTCGGGTGGCTTACAGGCTACCGAAAAGAGACAGATGATACACAGACCAAGATGAAGGAGGTTGATTCAGAGAGTGGCAGGTGCTGCCCATGAAGCAGGCAGAGGTGACAGCGAGGGGCTGGGTGGCTGACATAGACTGTGCTCAGAGGAGGCCTCCCGGAGCAGCGTTCAGAAAGGAAGTGAAGGTCAGAAACAGCCAGCTGGGTGACCCAGGACAAACAGATGTCCTGTAGCGGAAGCAAGGTGGGTGTGTTCTTGGAACAGAATGAAGGCGTGAAGAGCTGTGGGCTGATGGGCAAGGGGAGGAAATGAGGTAGGGGTGAAGGCCAAGGTCAGATGGTGTCCTCGAGGGCAGTTTCCCTGCCCCCAGCAGCCAGCAGGGGGCCTGAGAGCTTAGCGGCCCTGGAGAATGGGCCCCACATCATGGAGAGGCAGCAGATAGTGTGTGTCCTGCCCACCTTCTCTCCCCTCCCACTTGCAGCGAAGTGTTGACAAGGTGGAACCTAGTCCTCTACTCTTGTGTCAAACTCCAGGAATGGTCTGGGCTGGTGCTGGGGGTGGGGAGGGTCTGCTGAGGGAGGCTGGAGACGGGCTGGGGACGGGCTGGCGGGGGTGTGACGAAAGCAGAGTAGCAGTAGGGGGCAAGGATGGCAGAAGCAAATGGGGCAGCTCTCCCCTGCGGATCCCAGGAGCGCTTGGAAGGCTGGACTTCCTCCAGCTGAGTGGGACAGGAGCTGACACCCCAGTGACTTGTGCTCCTTTTGCGGGCCCGGCATGCCAAGGCCAGGGCACGCCAATAACCCGTGGCCAGCACATCCCCCTGGCTGGGTGTCCTAGGTGAGTGTAGGCGGGCTGCGGAATCGGAGGCCAGGGGGTCCCGTGGGCTCTTTGGTCTGAAATGATACACATAGGGGTGTGGGCTTTTGTGCTGAAGGAGGAGGCAGCAGGGCCTCTTGGATTCACTTTTATTCACTCTTTCTACAAAGTTCCTTGAGCATCTATTATGCACTAAGTACTATTTGGAGCACTGAAGATACAATGGTGAATAAAGTGGGCAAAGAATATGTGCTCTCGTGGGGCTTACATTCCTGTGTGTCTTTGTGTCTGTGTCTGTGTGTGCACGTGCACACACACATACACGTACACTGTGTGGGGAGAAATCCAGGAACGAGGAAGTGAGAGAGGAGAAGGGAGGGAACGGAGAGGCCCGTGTCCCCTGGGGCAGCCAGGGGAACTGGTTGAGAACCTTGATGGGGACAGGCGCAGGGCGGGAAGCTGAAGGATGTGGGGGGACACACACGTCTCTGTCCCTCTGGGCCCCCGGGCGACAGGATGTGGTGTGGAGCTGCGGAGGGGCCGTCCGCCCTCTCCTCCTCCGCCTCCGGTCTCCCCAGGCCTCGGTCTTCCCAGCCTGAGGGCTCTGGGCGCCCCAGCAAACACCAGCCAGCAGGGGGCAAGGCCTCGTTGCTGCAAGCTCCAGAAGCAGACCGGTGTGGGGCCGGGCTTCCAGGAGGCATGTGGGCAGTGGCTGGCTGGGAAGGAGGCTCCGACAGGGAGGCTTGTCCTCGGGCGCAGAGCCGTCCCTCATTCAGAGATGCTGAGGAGGGGGTGGCCGGGCATCTGGGGCCCTGCAGGCCAGAGCAAAGAGCTTTTGTGGTTTAGGCATTAGTGATAATTCGTACCCACAGGCTATTGAGGCCAGGGGCCAGGGGACCCGAGAGACGTGGGTGCTCCTTCAAACCGACATTCTCTAAACCCATTAATTGTAGATGGGGAGAAACAGATGCTCTGTCAGTAGAATCTGTGTATGAATTCCTTAACATTAAAAGTGAGGGAAGGGGCACCGGCGTGGCTCAGTGGGTTAAGCTTCTGCCTTCAGCTCAGGTCATGATCTCAGGCTCCTGGGATCGAGCCCCGCATCGGGCTCTCCGCTCAGTGGAGGGCCTGCCTCTCTGCCTATTTGTGATCCCTCTCTCTCTGTCAAATAAAAATCTTTATAAAAAAATAAAAGCGGGCGCCTGGGTGGCTCAGTGGGTTAAAGCCTCTGCTTTCGGCCCAGGTCATGATCTCAGGGTCCTGGGATCGAGGCCCGCATCAGGCTCTCTGCTTGGCAGGGAGCCTGCTTCCCCCCCCCCTCTCTGCCTGCCTCTCTGCCTCCTTGTGATCTCTCTCCCGCNAAAAAAAAATAAAATAAAAGCGAGGGACTTACGTGTCTATCTGCTACACGCTCTTTTCTGAACCATTCAGACAATGCACTGGGACGCATATTAAACTGTTTAAATATTAGACAATAAAATAAATCTTGCCTTCTGGGTAAGCAGCCTTCCCCTCATGTGATTTGGCAGCTGCTGCGTTCGGGAAGTTGCACTGGAGATACCTCCAGCCCAAAGGCCTTGAAATTTACATCTTGGAAGAAATACACCACAGAAATGGTTGGGGGCTGATGGAGGGTATTTTGAAATTTGCCCGGGCATTGCGTATTCTAGCAGGAGCAGGGATCCTTTAGATCCTACCTCTAAGGCGTGAGGTCTCTTGTGGACATCCGAGTTAGCTGGTACCGCTTTTCTGATTAAGGCCAAGGCGTGTCCCCTCCCCACTCCCAAGCAACAACCATGCCGGCCCTCTTCTGAAACTGGCCTTACCAGGAGACGTTGGGTTATACTCAGACATAATTAGTACCAGGTTAAGCTAAAGTTAAGTATAATCCTTCAAATTTGGAAAGATGAGAAAGAAAAACCGTCTCATGAGACAATCAGCCCTACCATCTGAGCCTCAAGAAGGGTTCAGGAGGGGCGGCTGGGTGGCTCAGTGGGTTAAACCCTCTGCCTTCGACTCAGGTCATGATCTCAGGGTCCTGGGAGCAAGCCCCAAATAGGGCTCTCTGCTTTGCGGGGAGCCTGCTTCCTCCTCTCTCTCTGCCTGCCTCTCTGCCTACTTGTGATCTCTCTCTGTCAAATAAATAATAAATAAAATCTTTAAAAAAAAGGGTTCAAGAAAGTTACTCTATTTTGGGGGGAGCCCATCCAGTGGACATCTGAAGGCCCCCTCTCTGGTTTCTGCTTATCATTTTCCTCCCTTCTCCACCCCTGCCCCAACCAGCGCCGGGCCATTTTATTTTATCCACGTGCTTCCCCATTCCAGGCTCTCCATCAGATGGTTCTTTCCGGTTTTTCTCTTAATGGAAGTGGAGGTGGTTTGTGTGAGAGGGAGAGGGTTTTAGTTCCCTCTGAGCAAAACACTGAGCAGTGAAACAGTCCTAAAATGGATCACTTCTTGCAGGGAACTTCACTGAGTGATTCTGCTAAGGAAGTATCTGTCACCTCTCCCTCTCACCAAAATACTTTCTTGTATGTATATATATCCTAGCTTGGCATGGGGCCTAAAGCGGGCGGAGGGTGGGTGCCCTCCTGTGGAGGGTAGGAAGAGAAAACTGGCCACATAAGGGAACACTGCTGAATGGCTGTAGATGTCCTAAAGAGGAACAGGGAGAGGTAATGAACATCCTGCTTGCAAGTGTCCAAATGGAAGCTGGTTAATTACCTTTCTGGTGAGAGATTGGATGCAGTGAACTCTCAGCTCCGTCCTAGAAGTAAGAATCTAGGGACATTTTTCTTGGCCACTTGTTCCCCAAACAAACCTGTCCCTGTAGTGGGCATCTGCTGTTTCTGCCTCCCACTGCCCTCTTGCCCTTCTCTCTGGCCTGAGAGGGATTGGCTTCACCCCAGCCCCCGTGTGGCTCTCGGTGATCACGTTAATGAGTGATAGAAAATTTTCACACCTTGTGCCCCCTCCCAGGGGCCCATCCACATGCCTTTTCCCGAGACCTCTTTTTTTCCAATCTTCGAATGCTACTCCTTCTAGGTCCCTGACCTACCAGCCAAACCACGTGCCACTCCCCCCTCCCCGCCCCCGAATCCATGCATATCCCTACTTCCGGCCACTTCTCTTTGTGCACAAAGTGGATGACCAGATGTACCACGGGGAGGTCTGAGCATGGGGAGGATTTCTCCTCTCTGCAATTCCAGGGTCACCCCTGAGCAGAGCTCCAGGACAGCCCTAGTTCTTTGGTGGCTTTCCCCCACATGCAGAGCCAACTCATCCATGAACCGAACATTGTCTTTTTCTTCTCCTGCCATCTGATTGTAAGCCCATGGGCTCCAGCCCAGGGTGGCTGTGGATGTGGTAGAAGCAGGAGGCATGGAGCTAACAGTGGTGGATGCCAGAGGGTCAGACTGGGGAACTAAGTGAGAGAAATGATGAGATCATCCTTTATGTCTTGAATCCTTTATGTCATCCTTTATGTCATCTCTGCCGTTGCCCCGATGAGACAGGAGTATTGGTTGGCTGCGGTGGGCTTCCCCTCCTCCTCCTTCCCTATCACGGCCCTTACCCCATAGGGCAAGGGTCCAATGCGAGGATTCTGTCAACCCTCAGCTATGTTGATCCTGATTATATATTGAGAGGCCAGGAAAACACCTCCTAGGCGGGTCTGTGGACCTGGTGGCCCCACTGGAAAGCTGGTCATGGTTCAGGACGACACTTACTACCTGACCTCCATGTCCTCCTTCTGCCAGGAGACCATGATGATGCCTCAGGCCCCTGGGTAAATGTCCACTTGGACTTTGTGTCCAAGAGTTCCCCCAAATGTCTACGTGTATGACACGTTCCCCGGTGTATGATTTCTCAAGTAATCACCAAGTTCTTCTGGAAGGATGGGGGATGCTGACCCTGCACAAATGCTCAGTGATGCAGGGTCCTTCTTTATTTAGTGGGTTCTAGGTCTTACCTTAGCATGGGAACTGGACAAAGGATCATGACTTTTTATTGGGGTGGCTGATTCTTTTTAAATAAGTTAAGCGACACTTTTTCTCTTTGCCCATCTAACTTGCCTCCAGGAGCACCATGTCCTCTTCCCCAGTTCCGTGGTTCTCAGAGAGTCAGGACCTCTGGCTGCCTCTCCGGCCTGGCGGCTCCTGGGAGAGTAGAGCCCACTTTCCCAAAGTGCTACCTTGTGGTCTCTATTATTACAGGTTCCTGGCATCCCTGCCACTCTCAGGGACCCCATTCTACAGCACCGTTTCCTACCCTCAGCCCTGGCCAATGGAGGATGCAGCCAACAAGGAATTTATCAAAGAAGCTAAGCGTGTCCTAGGGGGTCTCCTGAGAACAGTCAGCGGGGCATTTTCGGGCCCCCGGCAGGATAATCCAGCCTCGCAGGGCCTCTTCTCTAAGCCATTTGATCCTTGCTTCTACCACCTGCCCCAGAAGTTCCAGCTTTTCTACTTCACTTGGTTTGAGTCATTGCTGTTTCCAGGCTCTCAAAAGCCATCCTGGCACCTTCTCTTGGGGTCCTGCCAGGGGGCGAAATCTTGTATCAGGGCAGAGTGCTCCCATATTATTACTTCTTCTCTAATCAACCTCTTATGTTCTGCCCCTATGGCCCTCATCCTTGGGACCCAGGCTCAGGTCTACTCTCTGGACTCCTGCCAGGACACGGTGAGAAGGTCTAGTAGCTCTTACAGGGGGCAGCTCAGGCTTGTTCCTCTCTTAGCAGGAGGCCCAGCGCTGCCCGGACTGGGTTTTGTGGTCGCTTGACTCGTGTTCTTTGTCTGGTGGCCAGGAGAGGGGTTGCACGCTGTGTTGCAGATCTTCAAGCAAGAGGCGGGAGCTTTAGCTCTAAATGGAGAGGACAAAGCACTTCTGGTTCAGTGGAACCTGGAGACTCAAGGAGCCTCCAGCCTTTTTGAGAGCACTGAGCCAGATGTTTCCATGTGAAGTCTCTGAGTCCCAATCCTCCTCTACTGGGGTGTGACCTCGACAGAGCAGACTTGTCTTGGTTGAGAATTTGACTTTCTCTGGAGCTCCATTCCTATTTTTTCCTCCTCTGGGGTCAGTTTTCACGTTGTTATTGGGGGCCACCGAGGGGTCCTCCTCCCTGTCAGCAGAGGACTTCACAGTTTCGTTAACCTCTCCAAACTCGGGTCAGGGGGGTCTGGGGGTGGCTGGGTACGTCGGGCATGTTCCCATGCCTTCAGAAGGGCTCTGGGTAGGCGCTGGGTAGCTGTAGGGTTGATCGTGATGGTGTATTTAGTATAGGGGCTGAGTGGGGGCAGAGTTATAGCGGGAGCCCCAGAGGTGGAGGACACGATCAGCACGGGCTGCTTGGCGCAGGCGCCCTTGAGGAAGGTGTCCATTCCCGAAGGCGGTGGGTGAGAAGGGTCGCCATTGTGGCCATCTTGCCTGTGCCTGCTCCTTTCCTCTTCCAGTGAATTCCCAGACCAGATTCTTAGCTTTTTCTGCCTTCCAGCTGCAGAAGATAAGAGTCTCTCTTTACTTGCTGCCAAGGAGACTTTCACACTTTGCCTTAAATTGATGATTAAGTCCTCAAACTTTCATTGCCTTTCTTGAAGCGTTGTTAGCATCCAGCCAGGTGATTCCACAGTCTTTAGAGTCCTACTTCCCTCCCACCTCTGAAATGCCTGGGAAATGCCTCCACCAGCACCTTCCCGTCCATCCGATTCCCATCCCAGTGCATCCCCAGTGAGACTTTTAACAATTGTACCACATGAGCCTGCTATGCTCCGCCTTCCAGCTCCAAACTGGTGTTTGCGTCTCCTTCCTCAAATCTTCTCTAGCCTCAACTATCACAGGTCTGGGTCCCTGGAAACAGATTCTGTGGTGATTTGCATGCCAGAAATCCAGTGGGGTGTGGTCTCAGAAGACAGTACTTGCGGGCGCCTGGGTGGCTCAGTGGGTTAAAGCCTCTGCTTTCGGCTCAGGTCATGATCTCAGCGTCCTGGGATCGAGGCCCACATTGGGCTCTCTGCTCGGCAGGGAGCCTGCTTCCTCCTCTCCCTGTCTCTCTGCCTGCCTCTCTGCCTACTTGTAATCTCTCTCTCTGTGTCAAATTAATAAATAAAATCTTTAAAAAACAAAACAAAACAAACTATATATAAAAAAAAGAAGACAGTACTTGCTGGACAGTGGTCTCAGCAAGCAGTAAGAGGGTAAACCAGGGAGGATTGAGCAGAGGAAGAAGGTGAAGTGCCCTAAGGTTGTAGCAGAGGGTGCAGCAGGTCCTGCGGGGAGCTCTGGGGCTGAGGTGGCCTTTCTCCTGTCTCAAATTCAGGCAAGAGGACTTGGCATTGTACCCCCGCCCTGACCATTCACTGGGAAGCCACACATCCTCGGGTGAGGCAGAGGATAGTATTTGGATAGGAGGTATTTGAGGGCTTACTAGTATGAAACAATGCCTCTGCCGTGAGCCATCAAGGTCAAAGCCACCTGACAGCTGGGTGACTGAGTGCCCCGGTCCCTCACTGGGGCAAGGGTAGGGCTCTCACTATTACAACCCCCAAGAGGGGAGAGGCAGAAAGATACTAAGGTTCTTGGTGACATCCTTCAAGCTGCGGCATGGAACCTTGCCTGAAGTCACATTTCCTTTGTCCTTTGCAGTTAAACAGGCAAGCAAATTCTCCTTTTTGTTTAAGCCACGTGACTCGAGCTTTCTGTCACTCGCCACATAGACCCGACCCGTGATCTATGGAGCCGAGTGCCAACACTAACAGCTCATTGCCTTTTTAGAAACCGGAAGCTAAGATTAACTTTGTGAACTGGAAAATTTATTAGTTAAAAAAAAAAAGGTTTCTGTATAAATGCATGAGGATTTTTTGGGGGGAGGGGGGACCGCAGTGTTACCTGTGTATGGAGTGGAATTACTTATGGAAATATTTACAAACTTTTACTGTGGCATAATCGGTGCTTGTTTGAACACTTCATTAATATTTAATTTTGCACCATTTCTTGAACTAATTTATTGGCACATTTTCAACATTCCGCCGAGAGACTTAACATAAATCACATTAATAATAAATGGCACGAGAGCTTTTTATATTTCTTTTCTGAGCTATCGTTTTAAACTAATTTTCTAGGACAGGGTATTCTAAATGTACTATTGAAGATAAGACTTTTCTTAATGTCTGCTTCAGCAGCCAACAGGAAATACAATGTGATTTTAATTACATTCATGTCTTGGATCCTGACACAGTGCTTTCTGGTATTAACTCTCGTGAAGTGTGCCTCTTCACAAATGGTCTTCAGCCATCTGTGAAAAAACAGGCTAGCTCAGACAAGCACTTGCAGCTCAAATGAAACCACAGAAGCAAGGTCATCAGATGAAGCAAGAAGTTTCCTTGCGGGAAATGGGGCGAGACATGTTTGTCAGGGTGGCAAGGACCTAAATTCTTCCAGTGGCCGATTATTCTGTGGTCAGGCTGTCATGCTCCATCTACTTCCTGGAAAGCCACCAAGTTAACTCTTTAAGCCAGTCACAGTTAGCAATAAGTCACTCAGAAGTTTTACATGGAAGACATAAGAGGGGACAAACCACCGAAAGCATATCTTTTTATAAAAGACTTCTTTAGGGGCACCTGGGTGGCTCAGTCGGTTAGGCGTCTGCCTTCAGCTCCGATGGTGATCTCAGAGTTCCAGGATTGAGCCCCGTGTTGGGCTCTCTGCTCAGTGGGGAGTCTGCTTCTCCCTCTCCCTCTGCTTGCTCCCCCTGCTTGTGCTCTCTCTCTCTCTCTCTGTCAATAAATAGATGAAACCTTAAACAAAAATTTATTTATTTATTATTGGGGCAGAGGGAGAGAGAATCTCAAGCAGACTCCCTGCTAAGCACAGAGCCCGACTGGGGGCTGGATCTCACCATGCTGAGATCATGACCTGAGCCGAAACCAAGAGTCAGACACTTAATTGACTGAGCCCCCCAGGTGCCCGGAGAGCGTATCTTTCAGGTCACATCAAGTTGAGAATTAACCTGTGGGATTTCTAAACAAATGAATTTCCCATGGTTTGAAATTTTTAAAAAACATTTTTGGCAAAGCAGATGGGTATTAAAAATAAAAGCAAAAATGATAATTTTTTTCCTGCAGTGCTTCTGGAACAGGATAGATTCTTTTGATGGTAAGTGAGGGTGATGGGGGGAAAATTAGAAGGGGAGCTCTTCCCCTCTCCCATATCCTACTTCTACTTCCAAGGGAACCCCGAGGGCTGGGTAGCTATTGGTTTTGTGTGCTCACCAGCCTTCTCCTGCTAAAACCCCCATGTCGTCCTGGTGGGGGGTGCAGTCAATCACTAGGCGCCTCCCACTCCTGAAAAGGATGTGCCCAAGTGTCTCAGGCTGGGCCCAACCAATCAGCACATCCTCCTGGACCCAGTGATTGTTCCAAGAGGTGGACATGTGATGAAAGTGGCCAATCAGAGGCCTTCCTTCTGAAGCCCTAAGGGTTGGGTCTAAAGGCTGATCTTTGTAAGTGGGGTTTCCTGAGCAATGTGATAGAAAGGGAAGTAGGCAGGAGCATGGTTAGAAGTTCAGACAGAAGCCAAACTATTCCACGAAAGGAAGGAGAGCCCTGGAGGGGGGTCCATGGGAAGAGTTAGGACTGGCAGGAAAAGACTGCGGTAAATGGGGGGGTGGTGAGGAGGGCAGGGGTCCCACGGAGGCATCGGAGGGCTGGGTGATGCTCTCCTCTGTCCCCTCTTTCTCTCCTCTCCTTGTGGGACAGAAGCCTCAGAAAGGGCTAAGGGCAAGGTGGGCTGGGAGGCTCCAGGCACCCACGGTTTAGCCCTGCATGGCCGGGCCCTGACCCCAGGCCCGTCCCCTCTGACACGCCCCCGGTGCCCTGCCCCAGATGGGTCATCGCGAAGACCTAGCTTTCACGAAGATTAGAGAAACAAACAAGAAAGGACCGAGGAAGCAGGAAGTGGGGGGCTGAGCTCTGCCAGGGGCTGCATGGAGAAGAGAGCCATGGGGACCCCCTGACCAGGGACGGGGAAGAAACACGGGCGACAAGGAATCTGAAGAGTTCGCTGTGGAGGGAGTCATGCATCCCCCACTCCTCCTGCTCAGTTTTTGCTCTGAAATGGTCCATAAAATCCACATTGCTTGTGGATGCTGGAGCCTGCAAGACTGGCGGGGACGAAACAGCAGAGGCTGCTTACCAGGGCCCCCGACGTCTCTGCAGTAACCTCCAGCACCCACAAAATATGACCAGAGCCTCCTTTCTTAACATCCTCCATGTCATTCATTTGAAAGCTGGAGGCAACACCATATTTTCAGGGGACATTTTCACCGTTACTATTTGCTGCAGTTCTGGAGGTCCCGTTCTTTGCCCTGAAGAAGGTGATGCAGTTGGCAGGGTTGGAAAGGGGAGGCTCTGAGGAGGCCCTGCCTTTTGTTTCCCTGCTAGTATTCCCCCAGAGAGACCAGTCCGAAGGGCACTGGTTCCCAAGTCATGCTGGACATCATTGGCCAAAATTGTCTTTACCTTATCCTTCCCCTGGGGGAAGAGGACAGTATTTGGGTGGGAATCAATAAAGCCTGAACATTTACTGATATGAAACGTTAGATGGAACAGTCTGGTTAGGTCTAGAGGGGATAAAAATAGAAGGGTCTGGCACTCAACTATGCCTCCAAGTGGGGACCAGGAGGATCTTGTGAGCCTTCCCCCCTGAGACTGGCGTCAGAGGCAGGAGGGGGTGGTGTTTTGGCCATCTTGGTGGGGCCTAGCCATGGGGCAAGGGGCTCATATTTATCTGGTATAGTTGACCCTTGCACAATGTGGGAGTTATGGGGGGCGCTGATTCCCATACAGCCGAAAATCTGTGCATTACTTTTCACTCCTCCAAAACTTAACTACTAATAGCCTACTCTTGACCGGCAGACTTACCAATGACATAAACAATTGTTTGACATAGTTTGTATAGGTATTGCACACTCTGTTCTTAATAAAGTAAGCTAGAAAAAAGAAAACGCTATTAAGAAAATCATAAGGAAGATAAAATACATTTCCAACACTGTACCGTAAAAACATTCACATGTGAATGGAGCCGTGCAGACCCTATGGGTGTTGTTCAAGGTTCATCTGTACTAAGCGGCCCTTCAAAGGAGTGGTGTCCCAACATCTGGCATAGGACTAATGTGGTGATGCTTGCAAAGTTAAGACCCACTCTATCTGCCACCTGTCGCTGGGGCAGGTGCAAAGCCCCAGTGCCACCAAGCTCTGCTCTTCAAGAGAACCAGTTTGCCCCTGTTGAGCTAACAGTGGCGGAACCAATGGAAGCTACTCAGTCGGGAGTCTCCATATTGGATGGTGACTGGTCGGGCCAGTGAAACCCTTCCTCCTTGGGAAGGTTGAAGGTAAGAAGCAGACAAAAAGAGGTGCTGGGGATGGCCCTGAGAGACAAGCTGAGCTAGACCCCAGCCCCGCCTTCCTTGTCTGACAGACGCCACCCCTCCCCCTACCACCCACTGCTTGAACGTGCAGTCACAACTCCCTGTAGACAGAAAGAGTGGAACACACGCAGCTCCTGGTCCCACCACCCCTGTCAGGAGAGGACTGCTGCCTAGCTTGGCAAGGCTCGTCTCGGGAGCCTCTCTAGCTCCCAGGGCTCGCCCGGCTCATTTCTAAATGTACACCCACCATCTGTTGGATGATTCACCCCTGGCTGGAAGCAAAGTCGGGGCTCGATTTGGGTCTTTGGACTTGAATTCATTCCCAAATCGAAGGTGTCAAGCTTAGTGGCCTTAAAATTCTGGAATCATTTTGGGAAATGAGAACCTTGTACAATCTCTTGACGTGTCTTCCATTTTCATAGAAATGTGAAGAAGTTTCCCCATCTGCGCCGGGGCCCCTCTGGAGCAGGGGTAGGCGCTCTTGGGCAGCTCCTGCTCATACCCACCCGCCCCTTCCTAGATCAGCTTGCTTTCCCTCCTGTCTTCCTTCCTCCCTCCTCTGCTTTTATGTCCCCCCCACCCCCACCCCATTTCAACTTCCTGTGCAAAAATTTGAGTTTATCTTGGGCTTAATTCATGTTGCTCTGTTGTCTCTCGTCCATGCACGGCCCCCTTTTGTTTGTGATAATTCATTCTCTTTTACCCACAGTCCCTTTTGCCATTCTGTACCCCCTCTCCTGCCATAGGCAAATACTCCAGCAAGTGAATCTTTTCTTTGTAGGTGTCCTTGTAAAAAGAGTATTGCTGCTTTGGGTTTGGGTTGGTTTTTTTTTTTTAATGTGCATGCATTTTAAATGTTCACAGACAATGCTAGGTTACATATCTTTTTTGTCTCCCAGTACTATGTTTTGGAGATGTGTCCATGTGGCTCTGTGTGGCTCTAACCCATTGCTTCTAACCCTGCAATGTTCTCCCTGGTATGAGTGCTGGGCACCCCCCGCTTCCCCCCAGACCCACATTCCACCTTGCTCTGTGCTCCGGGAAGCCGAACTCTGTGGCTTGTAGCTACCATGTTCTCTTTTCTTCCAGCTGCCAGTTGGGTTTGGGCTTTGGGAGGCACCATCAGGAGACGAGAGGACAGACAGAGGGTGAGGTCAGGATGTTTATTTGATCTGATGGGCTGGGGGAGCAGTGGCTGAATTCCTTTGCCCACAGCAACAGGCCAAGGCTCAGTCCAGAGACCGCATCCTGCCCTCACTCTTTCAGGCACCAGGGAGGTAACAGCTCTCAGTGAATGCCATCCCGAAGGTGATTTGCTGTCCCTTGTCACTATCTCCGGACGCTGCCCACCCATCATCAAAGTCCCCGGAGCTGCCCTGTTGGATCAGCATCCTGCCTGATTCAGCAGGTACTCCTCACTTTTATTCCTCTTTGCTCCACCAGCTTTGAACTTCTACCTCGCCCCCAAATCCCGGCCACCAGAAACATCTCGGGGATAGACAGCCTCACTCTCCTTTTGCCCCGGCCCCTACCTTTCCAATCTCAGCGCATTCCCCTAGCTCTTGAAGCTGGACCATCTAGGATGTTGGTTCTTCCTCCTCTTTGTGATCAGGTAACATGGGGCTTCTCAGCCCACGCAGTTCCATCCCCAGGGGGCAGCTGGCAACGTCTGGAGACATTTATGATGGTCATGATTGGAAGTGAGGTCCTCGGGAAACTGCAAATAAATTTCCTCCAATGCACAGGACCGCGCCCCCCTCCCCGCCCCCAAATTATCTGATCCCAAATGTCAGTAGTGCCAAGGTTGAGAACTCGGAGCTAACAGAATACCACTTCCGATGTAAGACTTAATCTTCTGTTGGGTTTTCAGTTGTTCCAGGGAGGTAACAGGAGGGTCCTCAGATCTTGCTTGGGCTTCCATGTGGAAGGAGCTTGTTAGACTGACCTCCCTGGCCTCTCTCTCTCCACCCTCCTTCCCTCGTTCCTCTCAAGGGAGGAGTTGTGACTTCTCTGATTGCGGGGTTGGGGTAGGGTGGGGGGGATGGATGGGGGATGGGCAGGAAGCCTTCTCATCTCCCTCCCTTCTCCTTGGGACCCAGCGCCAGGGGAGGGGCATGTTCTGCGTCGTTCCTCTGGACCCTACACCACACCTCGTCAGGCTCGGCCCCTGGCTGGGGAGGACCGGGGGCAGCGCGCCCACAACTGTGGTGCAGTGTGAGAAAACCGGTTGTCGTCGCTGACCTACACCACGCTGTCCCCCAGCTACCATAAAGCTGGTGTCTTGGTCACCGTCTCATTTCTTTGCCAGTCCCTCATCTGGTTCAGAACTGGGGAAGGGAGGGTCCTGGAGTCTAGTTTATTGGGACCCTTCAAATCCCAACAGACTCTGGAATATTGCTGGAGCCTTGCTCTCTGTCTCAGACCCCTCCCGGCAAATGCCCAGTAGGGCAACGGGA
This sequence comes from Ailurus styani, assembly GCA_002007465.1. Lineage (NCBI taxonomy): Eukaryota > Metazoa > Chordata > Mammalia > Carnivora > Ailuridae > Ailurus > Ailurus styani. Next base: position 2,219,255 of record LNAC01000091.1, read on the forward strand.
TTAAGACCACTGGCCCATTGTTAGGGCCTCAGGATTCTTCCTTTGCTCTTGATAGGAGCAAACTTGGCTCAGTTGAGTTTAGTAGAGGAAGGAGAGTCTGACCAGTGTGGGTGGAGCTGAACTCAGGGCCACAGGGGCTGGTGGGGACCAGCACCCCTCTTCAGGTCACTATGCTTCTCTCCTCTGTGCTGACCACATTGTCAGGCAGTCTCCCCTCCGGGTGGCTGCCAGCTACAACCAGTACCTTCATTGCAAATTCAAGTCCAGCCGAAAACAGCAGCATCCCGGGCAGCGCTCTGATTCTATGGCCTCAGACACATCTGTCTCCTGGACCGAGGACTGAATTCTGGGAAGTGCACTTTGCTGGTCTCGCGCTTCTCCCCTGCAGGGCGGTAGTGCCCCCCAGGACCATGAGGGCTGATGGGGGAGGAAGGATGGAACCCGAAATGAAAATCGGGGCTGGGGCTGGAAGGAGAGGGGAATGGACTAGGAAGCATGTCCCCCACAATCCCATGAGCCTGCTTCCTATCCTGACCTTCTGATCCCCAGCTGTGTGATCTTGGGTAAGTTACTGAACCTCTCTGGGTTTCCTGTTTCCTTTCCTGTAAAATGAGAATAATAATAGTACCCATGTCAGAGCATTGCTATGGGACTATTTGAAATGATACATACAACACGACCAGCACAATGTCTTACTAAATGGTAGATATTACCATCAAAATGGTAGACATTATGAATCTTTCTCTGGACCCTGCTTCCAGAGGTTCTCTGAGGGTGGGCATCTGGGTGAAGGAGGACTGAGAGTAGGTGTTAGCGTTGTGGGGCTGGGAGGCCTTCGAGAACACCCACAGTAAAAGAGTTGGTATGAGTTTAATGCCATTTACGCACGAGATCCTGATGCCATTAAAAGGAAATCAGAAGGGAGCTCTGGGTGAAGTAAATGGATGCTTCGATTCAGAGTTAGGTGTTTGACCAAGATACCAACATGGCGACATGATTCCTAAGGGTATATAGGATGGGATTGGAAGCTGGATGAGAAAGCATTTTAGAGGAAGCTTTGGTGTGCCATGAGTCCCCCTAGCCACACCCCCACTCAGGCGGTGGTGGTGGGGGGTGCTGGCCCCTTACCTTAAGCTTAGAGGCCAGCTCCTTAGAAGGCTTAGTACGTGTCCACTGGAATTTAGAGTCTGGGGCATCTGACTCCTGGATGGAAGGGTGGGGCCAGGAAGAGGTGGCAGCTCGTGGGGTTTACCGGGGGAAAGGAGTGTTTCCTGTGGGTCAGATGAAGCTGCTGAGGAGGGGTTTCCCAGTCCAGTCCAAAGGGGCAAATGCATCTTGGCAGAGAGATGCTAGAGATAGAGCCAGAGGCCCAGGGCTGGGGCTGAGATGCATCTGCCTTGTTGAGGGAGCTACCCTCAGCCTGAACCCAAACAGTCTTCCCCACACTCAGCCTGGATGCCAAGAAGGGAAAGTATGCCTCATCATCTCCATTAATAGGACGTAGCTATCCATAGACTTCATTCGAGTTTCTCTGTTCTCCTGGGACTGTCCTGCCCAAGCAAATAGTTGACTTGTTACAGGAGCTTCCAGAAAAACCTATCAGCTCTCCAATGGGAAACATCAACCCCTGTGCCCTAAGATTCCATGGCTCGAAATCCCCCCCCCCCAATCCTGGACTGTTGTATCATGATTCTTTCCCAGTGTCTCTCTCTCTCTCTCTCTTTTAAAGATATATTTATTTATTTGAGAGAGAATGGAGGAGAGAGAGAGAGAGAGAGAGAGAGAGAGCATGCACAGCGGGGAGAAGCGGAGGGAGACAGAGAAACTCAAGCAGACTCCATGCTAAGCATAGAGCCCAATGCAGGGCTCAATCGCACCACCCTGAGACCATGACCTGAGCCCAAATCAAGAGTCAGGTGCTTAGGGGTGCCTTGCTGGCTCAGTCGGTTAAGTATCTGTCTTCAGCTCCGGTCATGATCTCAGGGTCCTGGGATCGAGCCCCATGTTGGGCTCCCTGCTCTGTGGGGAGCCTGCTTCTCACTCTCTCCCCCCATAAAAAAAAAAGAAAAGACAGCCTCCCCACATGCGCCAACAATGAAACAGAAAAGGCGTCATCCCCTCAGCAAGATCATTGAGCCTGTGGGGACGACCCCTAATTGTTGTCTACCTCGTGTGAGACCAGATCTAAGTAGCATCCTTGCTGTGGGTTTTAAATCCCTTCTGCTGCTTAATTGGAGTGGGGTTTCTGTTGTTTCCAACCGGAAGTGACACAGGCATGGGGATGAACTGAAAGGAATCCATCCCGGAGTCCCTGAGCTGGGTCTGGGGAACTACGTCCCATTCCAACGTCAGGGGACAGTCATGGGAATGTTCCCTCAGTTCCTGAGGGGCCCACCGCACTGCCACATCGAACTGGGGGGCCGGATGTTTCCTGGCCCCCTCTTCTGAGGATGTCAGGAGGAACCCTTTTTTCTGGAATGGAGAGGGGGTGGACAGGGGGAGGGAAGGGACACAATATAACTTCTACTTTCTAGAAGGAAGTCGGGGGAGGAATCCCTTAAATCTAAAATCTTCCTTTAAAAAAAGTCTAGTAATAACAGGAGGCGCACAGGGGATTTTTAGGACAGTGAACCTATTCTGTTTGCTAGTATATTGGTGGATTGATGTCATCATTCATTTGCCAAAACCCACAGAATATACAACACGCAGAGTGATCGCTAATGTAAATATGGACTTCAGTTAATAATAATGCATCAATATTGGCTCAGCTGTAACAAATTTACCACACTAATGCAAGATAGAAATAAAAGGGGAAAGTGGGTGTGGGAGAGGGGGGTATGGGGGAAGTCCGTATTTTCCATTACATGTTTCCGTAAACCCAAAACCGCTCGGAAAAAAATAAAGTCTATTCATTAAAACAAAACAAATCTACTAACACAAAGTCATATTTCTAATCCCTTCCGGTGACAATTCAGAGCACGTGACTCTTTTCTGAAAAAAAAAAAAGCTATAAGCTCCAGTTTTCTCACACTTCCCCTCAGTTAAATATACACAAACTTTAGCTGACACAGACCCTGGACTTACACACGCAGAAGCCCTCAAAGTTTGCACAAGCACGCATTTTCACACTTCCAACAACTCCATTATTTACCTTAGAAAAATCCCAGAGCCTTGGATAAATAAACCGTATCTGGAGCTCTGAGAAATGAAACCACCTACACGTTCCTGGTTCTAGACGGTCAGTCTCCTTCCCCCAGGATGACATTCTCTGCCAAGTAAGTCTTGGTTCCAGCTCGGAAGTGGGGACGTTTATAGACACACAGACCACAGACCTGCAGACCCTCCCCGGAGTCTCAGGCTTCTGAGGTTGTCAGCGAGGAACCATGTGGACCGGCTGGCTTCCTGGGATGGGGAGGGTGGGCCACCAGGGAGGGAGTCTGGGGTCTCTGCCTGAGCTGCTTCCCCCCACTGTTTCCCTGCCTTGCCTCCAGCTAACACTGTAGGGCCCCCTTTTCCAGGCAGGCAGCAGGGGCCTCCCAGCCAAGGGAGGCAGGCCCTCTCTGTTCATCGTCAGCACGCCTGTGCCTCTCACAGCCCAGATCAGCACCTCGTCCTGGGTTCTCCTGCTGCCAGCTGTCGCACAGCCCAAACCCCATCGGCCTTCTTCACGGGTGACGTTTTATTTTAACAGGCACGGTTTCCAACGTTTCCCAGCTCTGTCCGTACCTGGCTTAGCCGGCTCCCTGCCAACTGCTTGGAGCCCACACAGCTCTTGCTGCTCCTAAAATAGTCCTCTTTCAGCTCCGAGATAGGGCAGGGGAAGCACTTGTCTTATAAGAAATGTCCGAATAGCCTCATCCCCACCTCCCCAAGAAGCTCTTGATTTTTGGACTCAAAGCCCATTCCCCAGCATCAAGCTCCTACCCCAGCTGCCAGACGCCAAGGTCCTGGGCCTGCCTTCCATGGGCCCATCCCCAGCCCCTGGGCACCTGCGCTCCACAATGGTATGGGAGACCACAGGGCACCTGGATTGCCCTCATGGGCTCTAGAGCCGGGAGATGTGGGTCCTGATCTTCTAGGCGCTGCTGAGTGATCTTGAATGAATTACGGAAACTCTCTGAGCCTTGGTTCTTATCTGTAAGGTGGGGATAAGAGTTACAACTACTACCTATGGTGGTAGTAAGGAGGACACAGGGCCTAGCTCCTCAGAACAACTGGGAGTCACAGTATCACCATTATATTCTGACTTGTCCTCAGTAGACTGTTCTAGATGCTTCCCTCCCCGTGTTGCCCTGGGCTGAGGGCAGGGCAGGCCCGAGCTGCACCTTTATTGACATTCCCACACTCCACTAGCTTACCTGCTGCACCTTGTCCCCGGACGGCTGCAGTTCACAGGCATTTTTCTGAAAAGTGGGAGGCAGCCCCTTCTCGCTGCCAAGGGCACCCGCGGACAAGGGCTTTGCGTGGACAGCTGCTGTGGCCAGCTGATGGTGTTGCCCATAATTCTCCACGGGGAAGCATGGGAGGACCAGAGCCAGCTGGTCCTGTCCTCGGCGGAAACCCAGGCTAGGCTGCGACCCTCAAGGACATGGCCACATATCGTGATCAGAGACACCTTCTTCTTGCCCCATCGGTGGATTTTGGATGAGATAACAGGTGATTACAGTCTCTTCAGGGACCTAATGACCATCTGAACACATCCCAACTTGGGCTCTTCAGAGATACTGTTCTCTGGCTGAAACCTCTCCCAGACACATTTAGGCATGTGAACACACACACACACACACACACACACACACACACACACACACACAAGCACTCAGAGCCTCTATCTAATAAACTATTTGGTCTTTCAATCCTTACCTTATAAGTCAGTGCTTAGCAGATGGGAGGCTCTGACCTGTTTTCCCTTGACATAGTAGGGTGCTAATACTTTCCCAACCAATTAGGGACTTGGTGAGCACCATGGAGACAAGAATCCAGTGCCCAGGACATGCTTAGCCCTGTCCCTGCTGCCTCTGAGCCTGGTCTCGCCCGCCTACGGAACTCCTTCCACCGGCTTACATCCAGGCTATCAGCTTCCGGTTCCTTCTAAGCTGAATTCCTCAAACTTGGGCTCTTGCTCAGGCACCTGCTCTTCTTCAAAACTCTGGAATGTTCTGTGTGCAAAACAACAGAGAAATCCCAAAAGAAAGACCAATGGATTTGACTATGTCGAATGTAAGACTTTTGACGGCTTAAGAAACAGTAAGTTAAAGGCAAACCACAATCCAGGGAAAAACATTGGCCACCAACAGAAGGGAAGAAAGATGGTGTTCAACATCTTTCGACAAATATTTATGGAGGGCTAGCACTGATTGGGCATCGGGAGACAGAACTGAGCGGGAGCACGTTTTGTGAGGTTGTCTTGTGTGTGCGCACACACCCATGTAAATGTGTGTGTGCTGAGTATGTGTGGGAACAAGTTCCAGTTAGAGGGAGTCCAGGTGGGACAGGTGCATAGGAGGGGCTGGGAGAAGGTCCGTTTAGTTGGACCAAAGACAACGAGGAGATGAGGCCAGGAGGGGATAGAGGGCCTTCAGCAGGGGCTGGACTTTCCAGGCCATGTAGACTTTTGTTTTATTTTTATGAAATATTTTATTTATTTATTTGAGGGGGTGGAAAGAGAGCATGAGAAGGGGAATGGGAAGGAGAGAATCCTCAAGCAGACCCCTGCTAAGTGGGGAACCTGATGTGGGGCTTGGTCTCAGGACCCATGAGATCAGGACCTGAGCTGAACCCAAGAGTCCGATGCTTAACCAGCTGAGCCAACCAGGTGTCCCTTCTTTTATTTTTTATACTTTAGTCTAAGAGCCATGATAAACCGTGGGTGGATTTTAAGCAGGGGGCAACAAGGTTGGATTTGCCTTTTCCCAGGCTCACCGTGGCTGGTAATTGACGGATGGCGGAGGGCAGCATAGGGGCGGAGGTGGGGAACAGGACAAATGGCAGTTGTGTGAGGTCAGGCGAGCGACAGGCCTGGCTTGGAGCAGGTGGTGTGGCCCTCGGGTGCTCATAGCCAACAGGTTGGTGATGTCTTGAGAGACTCCAAGCCAGAATTACCCACCAAGCCGCTCCCAGATGTGGACTCTCAGAGACTGTTAGATAATAAAGATTTGTTGGTTGAAAGTGCCCGGTCTGGGAGTAATTTTGAAAGCAGCAACAGAGAATGCATACACCCCTGACTCTTGTTTTAGGGCAATTTTTTCATTTAGCAAATCTTCCTTGAACAGCTATTTCAAAACAGAACTCATACTTAAGAACCTGAAGTAAAAAAGCAAAGCATACAGGATAGCATGGGGAATACAATCTGATTTTTATAAAAATGTGTGCATGCACATAGAAAATATTGAGAAGGATATTTATACACCGCAATGTGTATTGCTTTCTACTTTACATTGTTCTATATCGTCTGAATTTCTTTCCACCGAAAGTGTAGACCCTGGGGATTTCCTAGGGAGTCGGAAGCCCGTGTGTTCAACATCAGCATTTCCCAGACTCTGACACACATTGCCAGAGGTCCAGGGGATCTGTTAAAAAGCTGAGCCTGATTCAGTAAGCTTCCAGTGGGGCCCGAGATCCTGCATTATTCCAGCAAGCTCCCACGGGGTGCAGAGCCTGCCGGTCACGGACTGTTCTCTGAGCGGCCAGGCTCTGAAGCTACCCAGGATTTGGCTCAGGGCTCTAGGTTCGAATGCTGACTCTGTCCCTAAGGTGCAATTCAGCCTTGAGAAAAACACATTAACTGCCTTGGTCTGGGTTTCCTCTTTTGTAGAAGGAAAAGAGGGTACATCTATCCTTGTTGGGACTCCCTCCTTTGGCATTGGGCCCTCTTGGAGCCCTGAAATGAGCCTGGAAACCAGCTTTTCAAGCCAGGCTCCCTGTCTCTTCATGTGAGGTTCATGGCTGGTCTCTCCGGACTAGGCCCTGGGTCTTCCAGTCAGTAAGAAAGGGGTTCAGTTCATGTTGGCCCATCTCCCTGCCTGGGCCTATGGGTCTCTGTCCCCCTGAGTCCCTGCAGTCCCTCCTGCCTCCAGACGATGGCAGCAGAGGACAAGGAGTCCCAGAGGGTGGCATCCTGCCAAGGGAAGGTGACAAGTGGGCTTTGGGAATGTTTTTCCATGTTCTCTCAAATGCTTATGAGACTAACTGTGCCAGTTCTAATTCACATTTTTATTGGGTTAGGATTTAGGTTCCATCTTTTTTCCCCTCAAGAAGATTTGAAGCATTATGCTAAGTGGGAGGATTTGGGCTTAAAAATAGAACAGAAGCCAGGCAGACCCATCTTACCTTGCACCTGAGCTGACCCTTGGGTCCTCAAGTTAGTTTTGAGTTTCATGAAAGGTGAGGCCAAAGGAGAATCACGGGGCCTTTGGGGACGGGAATGGAAGGGGTGACCGCTGGCCTGAGCCAAGCCAGGCTAGGACCCGGAGGCTCATTTTTGCTTCCAAGCCTCACAGTCCAGGGGATTCTTAGCTCGTTTTACAGAAGTGGGAACAGACCCATGAGGCCTGCATGTTGACCCTGGGGCTCTCAGCCAGGTAAGTGGCAGAGCGGTGACCTCTCCCCTACCTCCCACTGTCTCCCTCTAGGGACACGATTTTCATTTTCTGGTCCAGCAGGCATACCGACCATTGTAGAAAGGTTTTTTTGGTCTTTGTTTTTATCCACTGAGGTCACACTCATCAGAGTGTGTCCAATGACCCAGCCTCACAATGAGCTGTGGTTCGCACAACGGTTGCGCAGGGCCTGGCCTCTGTGTCACAGAAGGGCGTGTGGCACATGGGGTCAAGGGCCGAGGATAACAAGCCAACTTGGAATTCCTGGAGACTGGGAGAAACTGGTTCAGTCCTATTGTTTTCGGATGGTTTCCTCCCCTCTGGCCACACAGGTGTCCTGGACGTTTCTCTAACATTCCAGACATGCTGCTACCCCTGGACTTTTGCATTTGCCCTCACTCTGCCGGGAACACATGTCCTTGACAACACCAAAGCCTCCTTCAAGTCTTGCTCTAAGGAGTCTTCAAGGGGCCTGCCCGGACCTTCCGATTTACAGTTGTACCCCCTACGCCCCCTACGCCCACACCACCGACCCCCCTGCCCTTGCCCTGTGCCTTCCCCGGGCCCATCAGCTGGTAGCATACTATATCATTTATTTACGTACGGTGCCTGCTTATTCATTCATATGCTTACTCTGTTGTTGCTGGGATTTTACTGAATAGTAGTAATTTACAATCAAATCTTCAGTGACTGCCCTGCCATTTATTTCTTGCCTTCAGGAAGGCACTGCTTTTAGGTTTTTTTTCCCTGTTGTATCCAGGGAACCTAATATAGTGGCTGCCACGTTGGGTAGGAATACAAGAATGAATGAATGAGTTACCCTGTTGGCACATGTCAGACACACACTCGGCCTATCAGGGAAATGCTGCCCAGTGGACAAGTGACTCACATGTGAAATTCGTATGAGCATTTGGGTGGACACATGCAGGATGTGTCACCCACCCTGGCAGACGCTGGACCGAAACATGACAGAAGGAACGTGTGATCCATGTGTAGACACATGTAAATCAAGTGACGGGATATAGAAGACATGAGAGGGGAAGGTGGTGGCCCAGGCCGAGTGCACCAAGGGACCCAGGATGGATCAGACGGGGCGGGGGGCAGACACGTGGGGAGAGAGGCTTGTCACAGCCCCGTAGGGATGCTACCGTCTGTACCTCGGAGCCTTCGTCATTACCCCGCAGGAGCAGATGCCCTTCCCAAACAAACAACTTTTACTTTCTCTTCAAAAAATAGAATTCCATTCCTTCCACCCCCAACACCCAAAATATCTTATGCCTGGACCCTCTTTACAGAGTTCAGGGGTTTTATTTTTATTTTTTAATTGTAATTTTATTTTATTTTTGCCTTTTTGGCAATCTGTGGAAGTCTGTGGACCCCTTCTCAGAAAAATACATAGTTGCGCTTTTGACGTATAACATAAAAGACATTGGAACAGGGGTGGGAGGGTAGGGATAGGGTGGATGGGTTATGGACATTGGGGAGGGTTTGTGCTTTGGTGAATGCTGTGAAAGATGTAAGCCTGATGATTCACAGACCTGTACCCCTTGGGCAAAGAATAAAAATAAAAAAAAAAAGACATTGGAACAAAGAAACAAATTGTATTAAGATTTGATAACCAAAATATTTGGGAAAATTGTGATTAAAATAATGCATGTGCTTCTTTATAAAATAATAAAGAAAAAATAAAAATACCAAGTAAAGAGATATGGCAGTGAGTCTAATAACTACCTTAATCTTAAAGTAGTTATGGGTGTAAATGATATTTCAAGGCACTGGCAAGGCCTGTAAAGTGAGACACAACACCTGTGGTTTCTGTGGGACATATCCATAGGTCCTACTGTGCTAATATCACCAAAGCTTGTTGCCTACCTTCATGCCAAATTTCAGGTAGAGGTTTGTGAAATCAAGGTATAATAGCTTCCCCATTTTGGTTCACAGATTCCCTGAATTCTATCCAGGAAACTACTGGGGGCTTGTGGACCTCATTGTTCAAACCTGCCTTCCAGCCACCCTACCGAACTGCAGGCAGCTTGGGAAAACAGTCTACCCTGGCTGTAGGAATTCAGCTTTAAGACTCTCTCCCATCGAGGAGGTATAAGGTTTAAATCTCAGTGAAGAGGAGTGGCGTACCGGCAAGGCTTGATTTTGGCAGGGTCTGGAAGGAGGAAGAAGCAGAAGGTCTTCATCACCGTCAGGCATTTTGCCATCTGCTCACAGAGCTGTCGACACTGATCACAGCAGGAGACTAGAGCCAGTGGGGGATGCCCTACCCCTTGTGGCCAGGACTGGAAACCTCCCCCCATCTGTGGAGACTGAGCTGGGGTCCTCGATGAGGCCTTGCGGGTCCAGTACAGGGGGCCTGGTGGAAGTGACACAAAGAGGATCTACAAAGGAGGGGAAGCCCCGGGAGGAAGGTGGTCAGCCTGGCAGGCTGTGTCCGGGTGCTCTGGGGAAACTGGGTGGAACAGATCCCTGTCACTGAGGAGTTCTGTGACAAGTGCTCTTGACATTGAACCCATCCGGTTCTCACAGCTTGTTCTTAGGATTCCGGGGGCTCCCCAAGGCTTTCTCCTGTGTCTGGGACTGAGAAGCTGCCCTGGGGAGTCCCCATGTTTCCCAGGTTAAAGGAGAGTCATGCAATTGATCCATCCCCATTTCTGATGTGAGCATGGTGTGATCCATGGGAAAATAAATATGACAGTAGGTCTGGATTTTCTAGGACAGTTCTGCTAATGCAGATTGAGTGCCATTATCAGAATATACATTCCAGAGACGAATGGATAAAGAAGATGTGGTATGTCTCTACGCAATGGACTAGTACTCAGCCATCAAAAATGACATCTTGCCATTTGCAATGACGTGGATGGAACTAGAGGGTATTATGCTGAGCGAAATAAGTCAATCAGAGAAGGACAATTATATGATTTTACTCCTTTGTTGAATTTAAGAAACAAAACAGAGGAACATGGGAGAACAGAGGGAAAAATAAAATAAGATGAAATCAGAGAGGGAGACAAACTATAAGAGACTCTTAATCATAGAAAGCAAACTCAGGGTTGCTGCAGGGGGCAGGATGGGGGGATGGAGTTACTGGTGATGGGCAGTAAGGAAGGCACGTGACGTAATGAGCACTGGGTGTTATACAAGACTGATGAATCACCGACCTCTACCTCTGAAACTAATAATACACTATATGTTAATTTAAATAAATTAAAAAAAAGAATGTTTATGTCCCACTTTTGGGTATGGGAAGTGCAGTAACTACACACGCAGACCAGGTTAATGTTTTGGAGATGGGGGACATTTGTTTTGCTATATGAAAACTTTGGCTAGGGTTTGTGAATTGTATCTGTCGGTCCAGAATTGAGAAGAATCACTTTTATGGAGACAATTACTCCCTGGATTAGGAAAAAGCACCTTGACTAACATTTTTGTGCATGGAAAGCAAGGCCTGAGAGTAATGGAAAGTCTTAGATAAAAAGCGTTAAAATACTTTTCCGAGTGGGCTGCAGGATCAACCCAGTCTGAAAGAGTTTGGGGCTCTTTTGGGAACACAAGGAGAAGAAGAGAGACCCAGCTGCAGGTGGGGCCAGGGAAACCCCATGTGAGGCGGACCTGAGCCAGGAGGGCTGGAGTCTCGAGGTCAGGGATGACTGATACACATCATGTGTGTGTTTGGAATGTAACCCTCTGGGCAGGTTCTGCAGAGGGTGGGGTTTGGGGCTGCCCAGAACTTGCCCTTTGCCCCAGGAACCCACCGGGGTGCCATGTGATGGTGGCAGGCTCAGGGGGCACCAGAGGCCAGTGGGCTGGAAGATATCAGGGATTGTGGCTTCTTGGGGCACCCCCCACCCCCCGCTGGATTACTGGAATGCTGGCCAAGGGATTCTGCATGTTCCGGGTAAAGATCTGCCACGTTCTCGGTAGCTTTAAGTGGAGTTCACCAAGTACTTGTCCTTCCAGCCACTTCTTCCTGAAACCCTCGCACAATTGCCTCACGGGGCTGTAAAAGCTGCTTCCAGAAAGTTCCCTGGGGTGGAACTAACAGGTGGTTCTGGAGACAAGTTCTTGCCTGTCTATACATCTTGTCCCACATTTCTAGTCCAGGCTCTTAGGTCATCTGTGTAGCAGTGACCACGCTCTTCCTGCTTATATATCATGTGACCTTCCAGGGCCCATCACTCTTGTTACCCCAAACCTTCAGGGAGCATCACATACACACGACTTTGACTTTGTCAGTGGGGTGTGGGAGGTGGGAAGCAGGTGGGAGCCTGTTGAGGCCGGTGGAGGGAGCAGGAGGAGAGCGCCACCTGCAGGACCTCACAGGGCTCGCAAGGTGGAGCCACTATGCAGAGTCAGGCACCTGGACCAACCCCCTCAAGCCATCTTACTAGATAAGGGTGACCTCAGAAGCCTGGAAGGCTTGGGGACCCATGGGCAGCCGACCCTTGAGTGGGTCTTGCATCTCCCATTAGCCTGGGTTGGGAGGATTTTTATTGGCTCAGTTTAAACTGAATCCTGCATGAGAATTTTGCAAAGAGATAAAGATCTCCTTTGATCCCGTCTTCCTTGTGTGAGAGCTCAGCCACAAATAGTGTGGCGTCCTTTCAGTTTCTATCTCTAACAAGGGTGACTTTGTTCTTCCCATTCTCAACTTCCTGTACCGACCCTCCAGGTCCTAGGCCTCTGGTTCTGTTTTGGTGGTCTCCTATTTTTATCCTTTTCCCTTTGTTTTGCGGATAGGAGGAGGTACAGAGGCATTTCCCTCCAACTGAGGGCTTTGGAAATCTATGGTCTCCTACAGGCTTTAGAAATGTCACATGGCAACTGCAGTAGCAGCAGCTGGGCAGAAACACATGGGAAAGTCTGGAAAGTCAAGATTTCATTCTAGCCCAAGCACTCACTCACCTTACTGCCTTTGGGAAGTCAGGGCATTTCTCATAATTGGTTTCTTCGTCTGTAAAGCGAGGGAGTGGGTCTAGTAGGTTACTCTGGGCTCTTCAGATTGCAAATGACAATAAACCAACTCACACTAGCTTGAGGAAAGTGGGGATTCTTAGCTATTGGTTGCCAAAGAAGAGTGGAATGGCCAGGCTATGGGAAGGCATCTGGACCTCAGGAACAAACGGAGCCAGGTGTTTAATGGTCATCAGGACTTTCTGGCTCCTGTCTCCACTTTCTTTTGAATGTCGACTTTTTTTTTTTCCTACTCACCAGTTTTCTTCATGTAGTGGCCAATATGGGCCGTGCGGCTCCAGGTCCTCCATCTAACAGCCGTGCTACCTGAGCAATCCAGAAATTAGACAGATAGCAGTGAGTTCCAAATCTAAAATTTTCATGGACCCAGACTGGATCAGTGTCCACCCTGAACCAGTCAGTTGTGGCCGGAGAGGCAGAGACACTTAGTGGAAAATGGCTGTTCCCTAGTCCCATGGTGATGATGTGAATGGAGAAGGGGCTACAGGTGGAGACAGATTTAAGAAAATCTAGGGGGTGGGACATATGGGAAAACGTGCAGTAGAAGAAGTCTGGAGTTTAATTGTTAATAAAAGTTCTGCTATTGTTTTGTCAAAAGAGCAAAAAATTGTTTTCTTGAGTCTCAATGCTCTTAATCACCAATGTTCTAAGAAAATGTTGACCGGAAACTAAAGCAAGTTTTGAATAAGTTACTGGTCAAATTTCAGCTAACATAACTGATTTCTCAAAGGGATAGAATTAAAATATAACCCTGCTGAGAGGATCCTGGGAAGATCATGGAGCCGGAAGCAACAGGACTCTATCTCCTCACCTAGACAATAATTGCACTGGCAACACTGTCTGATGTAACTGTTTTGGAAGTCTGGAGTCCATTAAAGGCTGGCAAGTTCCAGGGGAAGGCTCCCGCAGTAAATTGCAGTTAATTTCCGTCAATTTCACCTCTTAGCACAGTAGCAGCTGCCCACCCCCCCACACCGCATCCAGGTGGCAGGAAGCTGTGCATGTTTTCCCAGAGCGGCTTGCATACAGTCTGTGGGAACCCCGGTGGGCAAAAAGGACCCTGTCCTCCAAATATCAGGGATCTGTGCTCTGACTGCTGATTGATGCGTCTGATCTCAAAGTCACAAAGAGGAGGGCCCCTCCTAGTAACACAAAACCTACCAAGATGAAATCACGAAGAAGTAGAAAATTTGAATAGATCTGTGACTAGTAAGGAGTTTGAATCAGTAATCAAAAATCTTCAGGCAAGGGGTACCTGGGTGGCTCAGTCGTTAGGTGTCTGCCTCTGCCTTCGGCTCAGGTCAAAATAAATTTTTTTTAAGGATTTTATTTATTTATTTGACAGAGAGAGATAGAGAGGGAACACAAGAGCAGGGAGAGTGAGAGAGGAGAGAAGTAGGATCCCCACTGAGCAAGGAGCCTGATGCAGGGCTTGATCCCAGAACTCTGGGATCATGACCTGAGCTGAAGGCAGATGCTTAACGACTGAGCCACCCAGGCACCCCCAAATAAATAAAACTTAAAAAAAAATCTTCAGGCAAAACAAAACAAAACAACAACAACAACAAACTCTGGACCTGATGGCTTCACTGGTGAATTCTACCCAATACTTAAAGAAGAACTAATACCAATTCTTCTTAAAAAATTTCCAAAATCAGTGATGAGGAGGCAACACCTCCTAAGTCATTCTATGAAGTCAGCATTACCCTGATACCAAAGCCAGACGGAGACACTATAAGAAAACTACAGACCAACATCCCTTATGGACACTGATGCAAAAATCCTCAATGAAACACTAGCAAACTTAATTGAGAAGCATATTAGAAAGATTTTTATACCATGACCAAGTGGGACTTATTCCTGGAATGCAAGCGTGCTTTACCATGTGAAGATCGATTGATGTAATATACACATTAACAGAATGAAGGAAAAAAACATACATAATCATCTCTGTTATTGCAGAAAAATAATTTGACAAAATTAAAGTTTTTCATGATAAAAACTCCCAACAAACTAAGATCCGAAGGAAATGACCTCAACATAATAAAAGCTATATATTAAAAACCCACAGAATTCACAGAACTAGAACATATAATCCTAAAATTTCTAAATTTTAGAAATCTTAAAAATCTTTAAAAAAATGCTCACACCCATTAGGATGGTTACTATCCCCCCCCCTCAAAAACCCCCAGAAAACAGGATATGAGGGCAATTTGGCTGGGACATCTGTTTGGTCACCAGGGTTGATGAAGCTGATCTGGCTAGCTAGGCGGGTGTCACTTACCCATCCTCGCTGCTCTTCACGCTCGCTCCACGGAAAAGGACGTCCTTCCCCAATAGAGGAGGACTCTTCCTTCGGTCAAGGGTATACCAGTAGCTGTGTTCTGCTGCTAGAAGCTCCAAACAAACTCTCAGGATCCATTTATTGGAGACTGTCAGAGAGTCAACTTTCCAAGGCTCCAGACACAGCTAGATGACGTGCTGCATGTGGCTGTCTGCCTTTCAAAAACAAACATAAAAATAAACAAAACCCAGGAAATGAGCATAGACATTAAATACTTTGCGCACTGTTGGTGGGAATGTCAAATGGTGCAGGCATGGGGGAATACAGTATAGCTCTTCTTCAAAACACTAAACATAGAGGGGCACTTGGGGGGCACAGTCTGTTGAGCATAAGACTCTTGGTTTCTGCTTGGGTCATAACCTCAGGGTCGTGGGATGGAGCCCCACATCGGGGTCAGTCTCAGTGTGGAGCCGCTTGAGATTCCCTCTTCCTCTGCCCCTCCTGCTTATGCTTTCTCTCTTTCAAATAAGTAAACAAATCTTAAACAAACAAACAAAAAACCTAAGTGTAGAATTACCATACGGTCCAGGATCCCACTTGTGGATACGTATATACCCAAAAGAATTGAAAGCAAGGTCTTGAAGAGCTATGTGTACAGCAAGTCCAAGGCAGCACTATTCACAATAGCTACGAGGTGGAAGCAACCCAAGTTCCATCAACACATGGATACTCAAAACGCAGTATATGCATACAATGTAATATCGTTCAATCTTAAAAAGGAAGGAAATCCTGACACACAGACAGCATGGATGAACCTTGACGATGTTATACCAAGTGAAATAAGCCAGACCCAAAAGACAAATTCTGTACGATTCTACTTCTATGAGGCACTTAGTCATATATGAGTGGTCAAAGTCATAGAGACAGAAAGCAGGATGGCGGTTGCCAGGGACTGGGGGGAAAGAGCGTGAAAATGGAGAGTTACTATCCAATGGGAACAGTTTTACAGATGAAAGGAGCTATGCTTTTGGATGGAGCCCCCACACGGATGTGGTAGTGGCTGCACAACATCATGAATGGAGTTGATACCACTAACCGTGCACTTAAAAACGGTTATGGTAAATTTCATGTTCTGTATCTTTTACCGCAATAAAAAAAAAAATTGGAAACGGAATTGGAAAAACAAAACCACAACAAAAGCAACCGAACGGCACAAGCAAGCTGGGAGGGGGATACGATTTATTTATATTATGTTTTAGTTCAGGAATCCACAAACTATAGAACTTGCTAACTATGTGTATATACTATATAAATATCCTACAGCTCTATAAACTACGTATCTATATCTCTATCTACATCTCTATATGTGTATCTCTTGCCCCATGGAGGTGCACCCAGATGCCCAGGAAACATCCCTGAAGCTGAGATCTTCTTCCTCTTGTCTCTCTGTGTCTCCGTGTGAGCAGGAAATACATTTGGCGACAAGAAAGTCATGGTCAGGTGTGAAGGAGGGAGAAGATGATTCAGCTTTGCATTCACCAGTACGGTGGAGTGTCTGAGAATCACATTCCCCCATGTCCAAATCACTAGTTTAAATGAATTTCAAATTAACAAATGCAATAAACAAGTCTTTGTGTTGGACCCTGGGTACATACGCTGAACCTAACTTCGAACTAATGATCTTTAACAATGTAAAGAGAAAAAAACCAGCTATTGAACATGGAGGCCAGAAACAGACTTTTTAAAATTAATCTTTTTACTTTGAAATCATTGCAGGTTCGTAGGAAGTGACAAAGACCGTAGGAAGACCGTGGCTACATCTTACCCACAGTCTCAAAATCAGGAAACGGACACCGGGACAATGTGTGTTTGACATTTTTTCACTCACAGATATCTTTTGTAACCACCACTGCAAACAAGGTACAGAGCCATTCGGCCAAGGCAAAGACTTCCTTCCTGCCACTCCTTGTTAGTTACACCCATTCCTTCCCACTCCCAACCTCACGACACCCCTGACCACTGGCACCCGCTAATTCATTCTCCATCTCTATCACCTTGAAGAGACAGAGTTATATATATGTATTTTTTAAGATTTACGTTTTAGAGAGGGAGAGGGAAGGCATGTGCGTGTGCACAGTGGGAAGGGAGGGGCACAGGGAGATAGAGAACCTCACGCAGACTCCGCACTGAGCAGGGAGCCTGACACGGGGCTCCCTCTCACAACCCTGAGATCGTGCCCTGAGCCGAAATCAAGAGTGCACCCGGAGGAGACTGAGTTTTAAATCCAACTTTTGGTCTTGCCCAGCTGTGTCACCTTGGATGAGTCACGTCTCTTTTCCGGACTTTGTTCATCTCATCCATAATAAGATGAGGTTGGACTACGTCAACATTTCTCTCGAATTTCCATAGGAGGATAGGATCCCGAAGTTCCCCAGGGATTATAAGAAGGAAACTGGGTTTTATGGTGAAATAAACTGTATCTGAGGAGCACCTTAACCTGGGTGTTTCTCTTGCCGGAACTTTTGAGC
Organism: Ailurus styani; assembly: GCA_002007465.1. Classification (NCBI taxonomy): domain Eukaryota; kingdom Metazoa; phylum Chordata; class Mammalia; order Carnivora; family Ailuridae; genus Ailurus; species Ailurus styani. The sequence continues at coordinate 2,236,645 of LNAC01000091.1, forward strand.
TTTGTTTTGGAGGTGGCCGTGAGCACGGTGGCCACAGGGTGAGTCAGTCAACAAAGAGTGATGTTTATGACCCGGGCATTACTCTAGACTTGGGAGGGGACCCAGAACATGACAAAACACGGTCCCTGAGGAGGCTGGGAGCAGAGTGGGGAAACAGATTGTAAACGCATATGCACGCGGATAAATAAGAGGCCTTCCAGCACTGGGAAGCACGGTAAGGAATAGAGTGGGGCGCTGTGAGTATCACAGAATGGGGTGGTCAGGGAAGGCTCCTTGGAGAAGGTGACAGCGGAACTGGAACGAGGGTGGTGAAAAGGTGGCCACCATGTGAAGACTGTGGGAGAATTTGAGGGGAGGGGGACAAATCCAAGCAGGAAAGGCATCAGATACCCTGAACCAGGCTGATTTGGGACAGTCAAGGCTCAGAGAGAGGGCTGCTGTGGCTGGAACGCAGTGAGGAGGGAGGGTAATGCAGGAAGAGGTGATTGTGGAGGGAAGGGAAGGAGCCACACCTGGTCTGTCCTGCAGGCCAGTCAGGGGGGTGGAGTTTATTCTGACTGCAGTGGGCAATGAGCAGAAGCTCCCAAGCAAGGGAACGACGCGCCCTGTTTGGGCTTTACAAAGCTCTCCCTGACTTCAGTGTGTACGTTGAGCGGCGGGGGCAAGATGGACACAGGAGCAGCGAAGGCAGCAAGCCAGTTAGAATGTCACTCGGGTGGCCTAGGCTAGACCTGACCGTGTCTTGGTCCAGGGCTAGGACAGTGAAGTGGAGAAAAGTCGTATGGGTCTAATTTGTAGGCAGGATGAGAGGGTAAGAGACAGAGGGAAGTCACGATCACTGGTTTTTGGCCTGAGCTGCTGGCCTGCTGCCATCTATTTAGAGTGGGCCAGCTTGGAAAGGACTCGGATTTGGGGTGGAAGGAAGCTAGAACCTAGCGGTGGCTGTGCTGCGTCCCTTTGGTGTCCTGGTGGAGGTGTTGGGTAGTTGAACGGAAGTTAAAGACAGAAGTCTGCGGTTCAAGGCAGAAGTCTTAGCCAGGGATGAAGATTTGACATCCACCAGACAGTAGATGGTCTCTGAGGGCGGGACTGGCTGAGAGCCACTACGGAAAAGCAGAGCCAAAGTCAGCTCCGGTCCCTCAAGCCAACTATCATCCAGAGATGGCGGAGGAGGAGGAGGGGAAAGTGAAGTGAAGAGGGAGCTGTGGGCGACTGGGAGGAAACCCAGGGAGGGTGGGGTCAGGGAAGTCAGGAAAAGAAAGTTTTCGCGAAGGAGGAAGTGACCGAGTGTGTCAAATGTCACCGACAGACTGAGAACATGAGGTTAGAGAGATTTTGACTTTGGCAAAATGTAGGTCAGTGGTGATGTGGACAAGAGCCATTGCAGGTCAATGGCGGGGACAAAGGTCTGGCTGGAGCGTGATGGGCTGGGGGGGGCTGGGCTGGGGGGGCGGCGTGGAACAGCAGGCACGGGAATGAGGGTATCGGGGCAGGGCTTCAAGAAGATGCCTGATGAGGCGGACCTGCACCCAGAGGATAACGACAGAGGTCCACTCGTGAGGGAGAAACGGCTGATGAAGCATCACTTTGGGAATGAGGTCCTGAGAGGGGTACGAGGGGTGGAGCCCAGCAGGCGGATGTCACCAGAGGTGGGGGGTGGGGTTGTCAGGTGGTTCTCCTGTGACTGTATCCATTTTTGTCTCTGAAGTCTGTGGCACCATCACCAGCTGAAATTGAGGCCGGGAGTGTGGGAGATGCGGAGAGTAGAAGGTACAAATTAGCCATCTCAAGAATGAGGATGGGAAGCTTCTAAGGATCTGCAGTTCGGACTCTAACCAGGTGTGCTGGTTCTTAAGCAAAAGCCAGACCCAGCCAGAATCTGGGGTTTTGCCAGGTGCTACGACGGATGGAGAAGAGGGGAGAGGGGTGAGAGGCAGGGCAGGGATGATCAGGCTGGATCAAGGACTCCAGGCTGGGTAAAGAGGCGGGCAAGGACAGGGCGGATGGCCCTGCAGGGGGCGCTAAGGCTCAGAGGTCTCATGGGTTCAGAGAACAGCCGCCCTGGGGGCTAAGGCAGTGTCTGGGCTAGAAGACCAGGAGATGATGTTCAAGAGGCCGGAGGTTTGAGGGATGACACGCTGGAGTGTGTGGCTTATGTGGGGGTGGAGGCGAGGCTGTTGCAGTCAAGGGCGATCCGTGAATGCTTTTACCTCCTTAGCTTTCCCCACGTGCGAGTCCAAGAGCTACATCCTACCAGAGCTGGAAGTGGTGAACCTCTTCACCATACAGGGAAACTGAGACCCGGAGATGCCTGGTGCAGAAACTTCCGGGTCGGAAACCAGAGTTCTCAATCTCAGCCCCCAGGTGGAGGAGATTCTTGTTGGTGTCATCCGTCCCCCACGCCCCACCGATGCGCAGCCTGCCCCCTGCCACATAGCTTTCCCCTGCTCTCCCCATCCGCGAGGGAGGCTCTCCTGCCCACAGACGCCCACAGCCACAAGGAGCACCTTCTTGACATTGTCCCCGCCACACGCGTCCTTACAAATATCCGGTGGCAGATCTGCACACTTTTCTGTCATTCATTCTCCCACTCAGTTAATTATTCATCTGTTCGTTTGTTCATTCATTCTGTGATTCCATCTTTCTTTATTCTTTCACTAGCTTTGAGCTGTTGAACCAAGTGCAAAGGATGAGTTCTCGGTCACTGCAAAATTGCTCATCTACCCGACCAACCGGCCAGACTCCCGATGTGTACGGAGTGCCTGCCAGTCACGGAGCCGCCTCAGCTAACACATGGTATCACATGTCCTCAAACGCCTGGCAGGTGTCCAGGCTTTCCCCCTGCCCGCTGCTCATCTCGCCCTGACTGCCTCTGTCACATGTGCGCCAAATGTGGGAGCTCTTCCAGCCTCTCCCTCGTCGCCGGGCCCATTATATATGAACTGCTGTCGATCAAAGTCCACAAGGTGAGTCTTCATAAACTTCTAGAGCTGCCTATATTTCCATTAAAGATTTTTTTTTTTGATCTGAGGAAGCAATGCTTGCTTATTGTAAAAAATACGACAAAGCACACAAGGTAAAAAATCTCCCTCCATCCCACGGCGCCAACCACTTTTGCAAGTGGGGCAGTGGGTGTGGTTTTGTTCATCTCTTTCTAGATCTTTTCTATTTTTTTTAAAGATTTTATTTATTTATTTGACAGAGAGAGAGAGAGAGATCACAAGTAGGCAGAGAGGCAGGCAAAGAGAGAGGAGGAAGCAGGCTCCCTGTGGAGCAGGCAGCCGGACGCAGCCTCGATCCCAGGACCCTGAGATCATGACCTGAGCCGAAGGCAGAGGCTTTAACCCACTGAGCCACCCAGGCGCCCCTAGATCTTTTCTAAAGGAAAAAAGCATATATACATAAATAGGCACGACCGAGTATGTATTTACAAATTGAGATCATAGACTATCATTCTTCATCTTGCCTTTTGTCTGTGACGATAAATGATGAGCATTGTGATGGGTTGATGGCGCAGATCTCCTTCATCCTTTTTAAAGGCTGCGTTGCATTCACACTGTGGATGGACCTGGCATATTTGTCTCCTGTCGATGGACACGTCGGGTGTTTGGATCTACCCCCCAGCCACAATGCTCCAAAGGACATCTTCCCGAGTTCCTCTGTCTGAGCTTTTCTGAAGTCTCCTTCCCAGACGTGGAACTCCCAGAAGTGGGTCAAGTGTATTTTCAACGGATACCCAGTGCCCGGCATAGTGCCCGACACATAGTAGGAACTTTGTAAGGGTCCGTGTTGGGAAAGGATGCGAGATCGCCCTCCAGGGTCACACTCTTTCCCCTCCCACCAAAAATAAGCCGAGAGACCTAGAACTGGCCATGTCTGCCACCAGGTCCCAGCAGTGCTGGGTTTCAGGATGAGCACGGACTTTCCCTCAGGCCGCTCTGGGGCTGCTGGGGAGGACTGAAAGGCCTGGTGCCATCTTTGAGGAAAAGGCGGCGGTGTCCGGGCTGAAGGGGCCCCCGTCCTCCGGGTTTGCAGAGCCCGTTGATTAACGTCCCCCCACCCAGGTGGGTGTTTGGCCAGCGAGGGCAGCACCGGCCCTGGGACTTCTCTCCCTGGAACTAGCCACACTTGCACGAAGCAGGCAGAGGTATCTCCTTTCTGCTCCCCCCAGATCGATCCCTGAAACTCAAACTTCTCATGACTGTGCTCATTCTCCTCACTGCCAACTCCGACACGATACTGTCCCTAGCTGCTGTTCCCGCTCTGGAGCTCTGTCCCCAGCCCCAGCCAGGCAGCCCCAGCCAGGCAGCCCCCGTCCCAGCATCTCCGGGGCTGCCTGTGCCATCTCCCTGCCCCCGGCCCTGCCGCCTGCCTGGGTCGTGACCCCGCGAGGCTGGATGTTACTGAGTGCGCGCTGGAGGAGGCATCCCCGCCGGCCAGTCCTCCCTCTGATCCTCTCAGGAGCTTCGGCCAGTGTCCCGGGAGGAAGGCCGGCGGCATTCGTGGGCTGTAGGCAAGCAGGGCAAAAGCAGGGTCACGGTGGAGGCGGTCAGCCCTGCCTGAGCCCTGAGACACCAGCATGGAGGGGGTCTCACTCTCTCTTCATCCCCCATGCTAGTCCCCCAGCTCCATGCTTTGCTGCAGGCCCCATGGGGACCGATGCCCGTGAAGACTCTCCGGTGAATGCTTCTCTCCTCTTAGGGGTTAACCCCACAGATTAGCTCAGGTAGGAGTGCCTGGAACCACATGTGGGGCTGGAAGAGTAGGGAGAATCTGACCTTTCCTCTCCTCCTTCCAGGAGCTTCCAGGGTGGGGCAGGTCAAGGTCTCCAGAGGCCCTGCCCCACAGATGGCCAGCCTCCCCCACATCCCTCCCCACCCCCAAGGTGAGAAAGGCAGGGAGCTGAGCACCACATGCCCCGGGCAGTGCAATGGGAGGATAGGATGGGGAAGGAAAGAAGAGTCACTCCCACGTCACCCCTGGCTCCTGGTCCAGGCTCTTTAGCACCCCGAGCCCTGGGTCTGGGCCAAAGCACCTGCAAAGATCCTCTCCCAGAGGGTGGTTCCCAGATGGACTGTCTGCCCAGGCTCATCACCAACACATCAATGGTGGGATCTGGGGTTCAGAGACCTGTCCCCACCCCCGTCCCCCAGCGGCGCCTGGGCTCCCTCCCCAATCACCTCCCCACACAGCCAGAGGCGGACTCTCAGTGACAATCAGCTACAATTTAGTGAGTACACATGTGGAGGGGGAGGGTACACTGGGGTCTTCTCCAGAGCCCAAGCTGTCCGGTGTCCCACGAACAGGAGTGCCTTCTAGAATATCTCGGAGCTGGCTCACCAGTCAAGATGTGTGTATCGCCGGAAACAGGGTTCTCTCCACACCTCAGAAGAGCCCACTCCACTGTCAGGCACCTCGAGTGTTAACACGTTCCCTCTCCAGCCTCTGACATGGGATGGGGAGGGGGGGGAGGCTGACCCTCCAGACCCGGTCTCGGGACAAGAGACGCAGTGGAGGCGGAGCTGGGACAGGAAAAGCAATAAGTTAAAACCAAGAACAGCCAGCGACATGGCAGGACGGGTGGGGGCATCACAGGGGTCCCACGAGCCTCTGGCTTCACCGAGGTGGCGCTGGAGACGAGGGGCGGACACTGTAGCTGCAGGGCGGCTCAGAAGGCTGGGTTGTCGATGCCCCTGGGGACCCGAGCATACTCTTCAGGACTGAAGCTGTAGGGAGGGGGCGGCTCCATGGGGGGCAGGACGGGCTTCAGAATAATCTGTGGGGAAAAGAGGGGACACAGAGTCTTCTCAGGGCCTGGCACCAGCCATCACCACCCAAGCGCTGGCCGTGCATGTCTGCCAGGGAAAGGGCGGCCCACCCATTGGTGGGTGCACAGGCCCCTGGGTCCGGAGGCCTGGTGTAAGGAGGGCCTCGCTGTCCCCTGTTGCTCTGAAAATCTGGACAATGGGAGGTCAGGCCAGCTGAGGAACGGAGCAAGGAGTGGGACAGAGACACCCACCTCGCTGTAGGGGGGCGGGGGCTCAGAGGTGGACGTCCTGACCCTCTCTGGGGGGGCAATGGAGGGCGGCTCCGGGGGCCCCTGGTGATCCACTGGGGGGTCCTGCTCCTGTTCTCCACAGTTGCGACAGAACCGCTTAGCCAAGCAGCAGATGCATAAAAGGGGGACGATGATGAGGAAGGTGATGACGAAGATCCTGGGGTGAGGAACCACCGACATCTCCCTGAGTCTCTGGGCTGTCCCCACCGCCCCGCCCACCCCAAGCTAGACCACCCCTTGGGCAGGAAGTCCCGGTGCCCCCCCGACGACGAGTGTGCTGGAGGAGCTGGCCCTGGGCTCACCTCAGGGGACTGGAGAAGAGCTCGTATTCTTGGCAGCAGCTGTCACCACAGCATCTGAACCCTTTTGGGCAGGTGCTGGGGGGGGGTGGGGTAGGGGACAAAGAGAGGGCTTTGGTACCAAGGTGGCGGGAAGACCCCAGCCTCCCCAAAACTCACCCATGTCCTCCGGCAGGAGCCACGCCCTAGCAGGGTGGGGAGTAGGGGGCGTGCTGGGGCCCTGGGGGCAAAGCTGGGGCCAGTACCCAGGAGCTGCATTCTAGGCTCCCCTTCACTACTTGTGCCAAGTTACACTCCTTTCTGGGTCTCACTCTCCTCATCTATGAAATGGGTGTAATCAATGTCCTGTCAACTTGACCTGGCGGGTGTGGGGCAGCGTGTTGTAGTGGCTGCAAGAGCCCTCGAAAGAGATGGACCGGGAGGGGAGCAGTGGGAGCTAACTCGAGGAGCCCGTGTTGAGGGCCGGGGGAATAAGGTGGGAAGGAAAGGGTGTTCTGGAACACCCAAGGCTGACTTGATGGAAACATTCATCTGCTCAGGGAGCACCCCGCCTCAGCCGCTCCTCATTACGCGCTGGCCTTTCGCATTTACATATTCAGATCGGCACAGGTGGTTTGCCCGCCCCGGGGGGTGGGGTGGATACCCTGGGAGGAGAGACAGCCTGAGACCCAGGGGGCGGAAAGAGGGGCGGGGATTAGGCTTCAGACACGCCCACAAGTGTGACTCCGCCCCGCTTGGCTGGAGGAAGAGGGCGGGGAGTGGGGAGAGCGAGAAACCCTCTTCCGCTAGAAAGGCAGTGGGTGAGGACGACGAATGAGGTGACTTTCTTACCCCCCCCCGCCAATGAAGACAGATAAGGAAGGATTTGGGGTGTCTCCACCCCAGAGTGGAAGTTACAGCCCAAACCCCAGACTTACAAGAAGAGTCCACATTTGGCTGCAGCCTGTGGAAGAAAAGAGGCAGAGGTTGGGGGGGTCATAAACTGGGGAGCGGCGCCTCGACCCACCTGCTGCCTGGTACCTGAGAACCTGCAGCGGGTTCCCAATGGACCAGCACCCTCCCCGGGGCCTGCTCTCCACCTCACCCAGGTCTGTGACCGGAGCCCCAGCTGACACCGGGCACCCCCAGCTCCCCTTTCTGTCCGCATCACGCCCACTCATCCCAGGTCTGTAAGCTCACGCCGCTGACCACCCCTCCAGTCCCTCTCCTTTCCATGCCTCATCTACAGTCGGGGACACCTGCAACTCTCCTGCTCACCCAATCACTCCCCATGCCGCAGGCAAGTTCCTAACCAGCTGATGTGATCACCCAAAACCTTGCTGGAGGCCCCCTTCAGTGGCTCCCTGGTGCCTGGACCCCCAGCGATCAGCCTCTCCTCCTTGCCCTCTTGCACACACACCCACTGGGAGTTCCCTCTGCATTCCTGGCTCTTTCACACCTGCATGCAAGGGCAGGCCCTCTTCCTCCTGCCTTCATCCTTCATGGTCGGCCAAGCCCCCATTCATCGGTCTCTGCCTGGGGTGCGGTGGGGGGGTTCCCTGCTCTTTGAAGCCACCCAGACCCTCCTCTCCGGGCCCAGCTTTGCCCTCCCTCCTTTCCTCCTCTACACCAGTTCTGTAGGGCATCTAGGGTCTTGGTCTAGAATTTAACCGTAGGAACAGCAATGATGTGAATAAGCCCTGCTTGTAACATTCTCAAGCCAGGTAACTGCAAAGCGGGCTCCCGCCCCTCCCTCTCTGCCCATCTTACTGAAATCGACATGTCCTCCCCCACAGCACCCCTCAAGCATGCTTTTCTGCAGAGCCCTCTACATCTAGCATAGAGTATGTTTCCCCCTGTCTTGTTCATTGTCTGTCTCATGAGAAGAATGTAAACTCCGGGAAGGCAGGCATTTTTGTCTCATCACTGGAAAAACCCAACCACCACCACATCAGCAGAATGAATGGAAGAGCATTCAGTGATTTACCCGGTTTCATCATTTGCTCGAGGCTGCTCCCAGACTGCAGGGTGAGGGGTCGGGGGTGGGGAATGCAGGGGTGGGAACACAGGAGGGAAAGGGAGGTTATCTGTCACTCCACCCCAGCCTCCGGGGACAAACAACCAGAGCGTTAAGAATAAGATGTCGACCTTGGCAAGACTACCACATCTTCATACCTTTACTTGAAATAACTCAGTCACCTTTCAATTACTAATGACAGTAAAGCCAAGAAAACCAATGGCAGCCAATAATAGGTGGGCTGATTCCCTCATTCTGGGCTCAGCTCCACCCGGAAGCCTCCCTCCCACAAGCCTTGGCCCCTGGGGACTACAGCAGGAATGAACCCTGAAGGCTGGCCCAGAGAGAGGGGGAGCTTCACAGCACACAGAGGCAACTGCAGAGTTGGGGACAGACCAAGGGGTCCAGGCCCTCAGGGGCACCCTCTTCCCCCTCCAGATTCCAGACCCCGTCTCTCCCCGCTCTCCAGGCCCCCAACTAATAAGGACAGAAAATGAACAGGTTTAACAAATTAATCCTGAGTTGCTGTTTGGGAGGGTAGATCTCCCAAATTCTCTTCCCCCACTTTTAACCTGGGGGTGGTCTTGTCTGGGGTGGCTCAGTTTGTTTAGTTGAGCATCTGCGTGGTCATGGAGAGCCTCAGCTTACTGACCCGTGCAATGGGGATGTTGTCAGCACTGCTGCCTGAAGTTGCTGGGAGAAATCGAGAGGATGCTCAGCTCAGGGCTGGCACCAACAGCTTGCCTGTTGGCTGAGGAGGAGTGCCAGGGCTTGGGGGCAAAGCCCCGAAAGGCAACACAGTTGTGTGACTATGCCCTGTCTGGGAGGGGCCCGGGATGTCGCTGGCATTCCTTTTTTTTTTTTTTTTAAAGATTTTATTTATTTATTTGACAGAGAGAGAGATCACAAGTAGGCAGAGGGACAGGCAGAGAGAGAGGAGGAAGCAGGCTTCCCGCCGAGCAGAGAGCCCGATGCGGGGCTCGATCCCAGGACCCTGAGATCATGACCTGAGCCGAAGGCAGAGGCTTAACCCACTGAGCCACCCAGGTGCCCCTGTCGCTGGCATTCTTAAACAGAAATGAAAAACCCCTATTCTAGGCCCATGTCAGTTGCCAGGAAGATCTCCCATCCCAGGACTGGACAGATCTCCCCTAACATTTTCAGGAATGAAGGGGCGCATAAACCCTGCGACCCGCTCAGAATCACTGATTTCAAGGTTAACCCAGCCTTGAGTCAAGCAGCCAGATCAAATCCTGCCCAGGCTGGAATCCTACTCCCACTCCCAGGAGGGGTGGAAGGAGCCTTCTCTCCCCTAAGGCACAAACAGACACACCGTCCCAGAGAGGGCGAGAGCTTGCCCCAAGGTCACCCAGCACTGGAGGAACAGAGTTAGGGTGACAGCCTGGCCAGGCGTCCAGACCTCAGTCCCCCCTAGTTCCCGCTTTCCGACGCGGCAGAAGAAGCGGGAAGGAGGAGCCCAGGCTAATAGGAGGGTCAAAGTCCCCACTCCCGGCGAGGCACTAGGTGTCAGATGGTGGTGGGCGGGGGCCGGGTCCCTCTACACGGTCCCCCCGCAGGCGACAGGAGCCCAGGCCTTCTCGGGGCCTCCCTCGCTGCCCCCACATCCACCTCCCCGGCAAAAAGAGAAAGGAAGTCGCTAATTGCGTTCGGTCACGAGGAAATCCTGACAATGGAAGGTGGTGACTGGGCTCCAGACGTAGGCCCCTGACCCACAAGGATAGGGCCCTGAAAGTTCTATAGTTTTACCTCCCAAGCGCTCACCTGTTGAGGGCCGGCCAGGAGGCCGAACAGCAAGGTGGGTACGAGGCCGGGGACCCAGGTGTCGGACATCCTGGCACGGGGGCCAAGGAGCTTCCGTGTGTAGGGGGAGGAGGGGAGAGGCGGGGCCGCGACCTCTCCCACGTCCGTCCACCTATGGGGCCCCGCCTCGGGATGGGGGCGGAGCTTATGCACCCGCGAAGGGCCGGACTTGGGGCAGGAAGGGGGAGGGGAGGGGAGGAGAGGGGAAAAGATCGGGGCTGGGTCTTGGGAATTGGGAGGCAGAAGAGATTAGCTGGTTAAAAAAAGGGGGGGGTCAGTTCTCGAGCTACTTCTTGCCAGTCCCCGATCCCCCACCCTTAAGTGGCCCCGGGCTTGAGGGAGATAGTGCTGCGCCGGCGGGGAGTGGAAAGGATGCGGACGGAGCGAACGGCCCACTTCAAACCTCCTCCCATCTGGGCTTGCGGGGGACAGAGGTAGAGGCTGAGGGAGAGGGAGGCGGAGGCCCGGGAGTGGATTGAAGGCAGTGTATGGGGGAGAGGTATCACTTTTTTTTTTTTTTTTTGGCCAAGAAGAGAGGGACGGGAGACCTGGTTGATTTCAGGAGCACAGCATTAGTATATTCGTGTCCCCCTAGGGTCCCCTGCAATCCTGGGAGGATGTGCTGGCACACTTCCTCCATTTGACTCTAGGGGAAATTAAGGCCCAGGGTTCAGAGACTTGCCCCCTTGCTCCGCAGCTGCGGGAAAAGCGGAAGCTAGACGAGCAGGGGCGCGGCCGAGCAGGCCCATCCGGATTCCTGGAAAGACCCCGCGGAGGCGGTCCCGGCTGGGAGGGCCGGATTCCGACCCTCGCCGGCCGCGCCCCAGCCCTCCAGGCGCGCTGTGCTTCCCGGATCCTGCCGGCAGGTGGCAGCATCGTTCAACGCCGGATTCCCACGGAGCCGGGCTGCGGCTGCTGGGACCCGGGGCTCCGGCCCAGGGGGTCAGGCTGGTGGGTGGGGTGGAAGGCCGCCTCGGGGGGCCATAGGCGCCGGGCGAGAGCCAGATGCCCAAACACCGAGGAGACGTGTGGAACCCGTGCCGGAGCCGGAGAGATGCAGCCTGGACCCCTGGGAAGGGGGAGCAGTGAAGATGGTGGGTGGGGGTTCTGCTCCTGGCCGGGGAGACAGGGAAGGAGTCCCGGCCGGAGAGGCTCAGCAACCAGCTAACCAGCTTGTTAGGCATCTCCTGCCGCGTCTCGAATTTGCCACTGAAAAAGATCCCCAACTTAGTAGGAATGGTCAGACTCCCTCCTTTAGCTGTCTCTTTATTTTTTTCTTTTTCTCTCACCGCTTTCTCTTTACTTCTGTTCTCATTTCTGTCTTGTGTAATCTCTCTTTGTCTCTCCTCATCCCTCCCAGTCCTTCCTCCTGTTTGTTCTCCCCACCGCTGTCTCCATGCCGTTCCTCTCCATCTCTGCGTGTTTGCTTGTTTTCTCATCTCTGTGAATCACTGTCTCCCTTGGAGTCTGTTTCTCTGTGTGTGTTTCTATTTCCTTTGTCTCTGATTTGGTCGTGTCTCCCTGACTGTATTTCTCACCCACTCCCTGGTCTTTCTCTGTCCCTCTTTCCCTGTCTCTGTTTCTCATTATCTGTTGGCCCTTTTCTTGTCCCTGAGGACAGGATCTTCCAGTCTCCTGATCCAAGTGAAATCAGTGTCTGGCCCCACAAAATGGCCTCTATTTCCAGTCCCTGGTGACTCTGAGTTTGGAGAAGGTCATGGGCAGGGGCATCTCTTCCCTCCTCCCCATGCGGTTGGCTCTAGCCTCAGCTAGCCCCTCTACCAAGGGGGGCCTAATCCATAGAGTCCTGGAAACTTCTCCCAGAAACAACCACACTTCTGTCTCCTTAGTGAGGTTGCTGCTAACTTGGGCTTCCCTACTGCCCCTCCCTGTAGCACCAACACCCATGGCTAGGATCCCCTGCCACTCTGCCCGGACCTGGAGTCCTACAGAGGCATGGCCTTTAGGGGAGAGAAAGATGGGAGAGCTTAGGGGAAGAGGGTACCACAGGGAGTGAAATGATGGAGCTGAGAAGGGGATGGAGGAGTTTGAGGGGGTGGAGGTGGGAGGTTGGGGGGCTGAGGAGGGGAAGGGACCAGTGCCCCGAGGAGGGGCAGGCGGAGGGCAAGAGGCTGGCATTCCTCTCCTCTGGCTCTCTGGCACCCACCTGGCACAGATCTGTGGTCTGTTGTCAGACAAAATTCAGGATGCCCAGTTAGATCGGAGTTTCAGAGAAACTGAGTAATTTTTTCGAATGAATATACTAAATATTCCCATGCAATATCTGGAACATACTTACACTAAAATTTATGTGTTGCTTATCTGGAATTTAAATGCAACTAGGTGTCCCGTATTTTTATTTGTTAAACCTGGCAACCTTACCCATGTTCCTAAAATGTCATAGGCATAGACATTTGAGAACACCTACTCCACCCCCGTCCCACATCTCCCCAGTGGGAAAGAGAGGCCCGTGGGGCAGAGTCCAGAGGGCCTCTGGCACCTGCCTCTTGGTCCCCAGTTTTTTTCATGACACCAACCTGCCTTTCTCTGCACCTTCCTGCAGCTGGGGACAGGGTGAGGGACCTGGGGGTGGGTGGTTCTAGCTCAGTCAGGCCGAGAGCACCAAACCTCACTGTTGACATCCATCGTGGCCGCTGGAGCCCCAGCATTCTTGATGGGCGGGGTGCACCTCAGGGCCCCAGACCCGTTCTTGGCCGGAAGCAGGAAGGTCCTGCACAAGGACACCATCTTCTGTCCGACACCTCGTCTGGCCACGGGAGGGAAGTGTGTGTACGCGTATACGTGTGTGCTCGGGCATGCAGGAGGGGAACCCTGGAGGCCTCAGGCAGTCAGTGGGTCCCTCTAGATTCCATGCCAAATTCCATCTGGGGTTTCCCAAGAGCAGCAAAGTCGGAATGTCTTCGTACTCGCTAGCTGCCTCCCCGGCCCAGTCCCCAAAGAACAAGCCGATTGTCTGCACGCCACAAGGGCCCAGCTACAAGGGTCCCCGAGGTCAGCCGGTCCACTCGCTCCCTTCTCAGAGAAGCCAACTGGGACCTGCAGGGGTGGGAAGGCCAAGTCCCATGGGACCCTGGGGCTGAGTCAGGACCCGAACCACGCAGGCCTCAAGACCCCATCCCCACAGGCCACCTCGGAGGAACCGTTGTGCTGCTGCAGAGGGAGGAGCTCCCCACGGGCGGCTGGGGTGGGAGGTCTTGCCCAGTCCTGAGCGAGGGGGAAGAGCCAGGCTGAGTTCTGGGCCTCTCGGCCCCTCCCCTGTGCGGTGGTGGACACCGATGCCCATCATGACTCATGGCCGAGGGGCTGGATCTTTCTTTTCAAAGTCTGCAGACCGCTGTTCTGCTCCAGCCCAGCTCTGCCTGTAGGGAGAGACGCTGTTGTGTTGGTTAGTGTGTCAGTGACTGCCGTGCGCTGTGTGATCTTAGTCAAGAAATCACCCTCTCTTTGCCCCTTAGGCTCTCTGTGCAGGGGGCGGGGGCAGAGAACACTACCCCCTTTGTCACAGGGGGTCATCGTGAGAATGACACAAACTGCTCAGTGTTGGCATACAGTGACAGTAAATAAATGTTAGCTGAATCATCACTAGCAATAAATGTTTAATTCCTGGCAGAGGAACGGGGCCCAAAGCTCCTTCTCCCCATTTCACGTGGGGGCCGAGTGAGGTGCCAGGGAATGAAGGGCCTTGCGTCCACCCAGGACCCTCTCTCAGCCGCCTCTGGGGCGGGGGGGCTCTGCAGTCCAGCCCCCTGTGCCGGGCAGGGAGTGAGTCTGGGCCCCCCCAAGAGCCCGTGAGAAAGGGCAGGTCCCGGGACCTCGATCGGAGAGTGATCTGGTGCTGTTCACCACTCTTTCTAGAGAGTCCCACGGGACCGGTTGTGGCAGTGGTGCCGGGACCAGAGATTTGAGGAATTCTCTCTGTTCCTGGTCTGTCCCCCACTTCTGCTCTCCCGCTGCCCACTGAGCACTGCCTGGGTGGGCCTCCTGGTGGGGGCCCACCTCTCCCTCAGGCTGAGAGCCCCGGGGACCACGCCTGTGCTTGTCACAGGTGTCTCCCCTGTCACAGCCTTCATGCACAGTGGCTCCCCCCCCTCCGCCCCCTGCGATCCCTCCTCTTTCCCTTCTTCCCTCTGTGTGGGCAGTTCTCCCCACCTGGAACGCCTGTCCCAAGCCCCTCCCTGAAACCTAAGAAACTCTCACACATACTTCAAGGCTCAGCTCAAATACCAGCTCCTCCAGAAAGCCTTCCAGGACTTGGATTTTCACACCCAGGCCTTCTCTCTGGGCCTCTCTGCTGGCCCTGGGCCATTCTCCTTAGAGGATGTGTATACATGTTCTAATGTTCCCAGCAGGCTGTGGGGGCTGGCCCAGTTCTGATTCAGCTCTCATTTCCCCATGATGCTTTGTTCCAAGTAAACACTGGCTCCGTTGTCACTGAATTGAAGCTGGTTGGGGACCTCCCAGGGTCAGGGGCCAGATTTCTCTGAGGGGATAGCGAATGAATTCCCAAAATCCTTGGGTGGGGGGCTCTGATTTTGGGGGGATTGTCCCAGGCTCACTGGGCTTCTCACCTCCACCGGCTGTGTGTTTGGGGGGAATTCATGTCTCCTGCTTCCCGCCCCCCCCTCAAGAGGACGCATAGCCTCTGAGTGGGTAAGATGGCTCCCTAGGGATGGAGCAGCCCCTGCGGGCTGAGCTGCAAGGAATGCTTGGCCCCCTGTCCACCTTCCAGGAGAAGGCCCGATGCATGCTGGGCTGCCAACAGGAATTCTTGGCCATGGGACCAGGATCTGAGCCTCCTTCCCAGCATTGCTTCAGAAACCGAAGTCCACCGGTCCCTCACTCATTCTCGGGGTGATGGGCACGGCGTGGGGAGGTGACTTACTTCTAGAGTTGATCTCCAGTCTGAGCCACCAACCTGTGGGTCAGCAGGGTGAAAGGAGGAGGGCCACCTGACAATTAATGCGGCAGGGAGCTTATCATCCTAATGAGCGGCTGGAGGAGCGCCGCTAACACTCACCTTCCCAGAGGCTTAGCAGAGACAAAAATGGCATTTGGGAGCCATTATCCTTCCAAAGTGTAGGTTTCCGGGGCACGGCCAGGGGTGGAGAGAGGTGGGGGGTGCGGGGGAAGGAGGTTGAGCTAATGACCTGTGGTTGTCAGGGCTGCCCCCAGACCAGAGCCACTGAGACCCAGGTGAGAGGGGCTGAGGCTAGACCAGGTTATAGGTCTTGAGACACCACCCTCCACCCCCTACCCCCCAATGCCGGCCAATGCCGGCCAGTCCTGGCCCCCTCTCTTTGGGGCTCCTTCTCCCCAGCAGGCTTCCCTGCCCCTCCCCTTCCCTGCAGCCCCACTCCCAGCCCCAGCCTGTGTTGACTGTTTTAGATAGAACCCTGTAGCCAGAGAGAGAAAAAAGGGGTTGGGAATCCCCGAGGATCCCCCACTTTCTAGCTCTGCTCCAGTTGGCTCCTTGAAAGAGGACCCTCCCTCCTCCACCCCACTCGTGGGTGCCTTTGTGTCAGATCCAGATGTTACTGCAGACTGTAGTCAGACTTCAGAAGAACTTCCCAGTCCCAAAGAAGCTGGGAGTTCCGGCGGCCAGGGGAAAGAGGAGCCCCTCAGCGGGCTGGGCCCATGGACGGAGGGCCTCTACTGGGTCCGGGGGGTCAGACTACAGTGCAGAGAAGGCACGGCTTGAGACACCCCTGAAGCGGATCACTTCTTAAGGACCTGGTGGGGGGGGGTCAGGCAAAGAATGAGGGTGAGCAGAGGGGCAGGAGAAGTGAGGTGGGCAGAGATCACATTCTTTGGCAAACCAACCCCCTGCTCTCTCAGCAGCCACATCATCTGGCCCCGGGCCCGGGTCGGACTTGGCCCCAGCTGTGTGCACGCACCCATGTGTGGGCGCGTGCAGAGTGTCTGCCTGTGTGTACAGACACGTGCACGCGTGTATGCACACCGCGCTGCCTCCCGGGGCCATGCGGTGGCCGCGCCCTCCCCGCCTCCCCCTTATCACCCCCGCCATCGCCACCGGTCAGGGGGAGGCCTCCAGGATCCCCCTCACCCCAGTGGCCCTGTTAGCACCTCCTCCCTCCCTTGTTAGCGCCTCCCAGCCCCTCTTCCGCCTCCGGCCCCTGCCATCCCCGGAGAGAGGCCCCGTGGCTTGCAGCCCAGTTCTCGTCTTCCCGCTCCTCTTGCGCTGCTGTTTTCCTTCTTCTCCAAAAGCCGAAGCCCCCTGCCCTCTCCATCCTCCCTCATGCACGTGGAGAGGTCCTTTCCCCCAAACGGGGAGCCCGGCGGATGAAGTCAGAGCCCGCCCGGCTCCAAGCTGTGGCACCCAGTAAGCCCCTGGGCCTGTGGGCCTGCAGGGTGGGAAGGGGCAAGTTTGGGAGGGAGCCCGGTTCTAGGGGCCGACGCTAAGCCCTGGTGCCCGTGGTGCCACCCTCCCCGGGAGCCAGTCCCCAGCCCGTCTGCAGCCCTGGGGGTCGGGGTGGGCGGTGGGGGGGGGTCGAAGCTCCAGGCCTGCGGTGCCCCAGCCGAGCCTGGGCTGCTGCGTGGGACAGGGTGGTCCTCCGCCCCGAGCCAGGCTGTCAGGCCGCCAGGACTACAGGTTTCCTCTACCGAAGGGCCCCTGCCTGGCTGGCTTTGATGTGTCTGCGAGGTTAGTGAAGGATGTTTGGCTTCAGGGCCCGGAGCCAGGATAAACTGCCTTTGCCTGCTGGGCCAAACCACTGCCTCCTCACTGCTGGGCTCGCCTGCGTTCCCCCGCCAACCACCCCCGCCTGGGGCCTGGCCTCCCCCAAGGCCAGCGCCGTCCTGCCTGCCCGGTGTGCAGGCACCAATGGGCTAAGGTGACTGCCACCTGCGAGACCGCCGGTGGTCAGTGGACGCCCCCGTTGCAGAGACGGGGACTGGGGTGCTTGCCTGCCTGCTAGGCGATCTGGGCCATGGTCCCCGGGAGGGGGGAGTAGAGGGGGCCGGACCCCAGCTCCTGTGAGGGGTGGGAGTGAAATGCCATTTGGGGGAGGGGTGTCCACGTGGAGCTGGCTGCACAGGCTTTGGCCCTTCCAGATGTGCTGAGGCTCCAGATGTGGGGATGACTCAGCCCGGAGTGGGGAGGGGTGGGCGGTCCATGCAAGGGGGGAGGGGGGTGACAAGCAGGGGGAAGTGAGGCCCCTCCAGCTACTGCCAGCTGGTGCTCCCCTTCCTCTGGAGCCCCCAGACCGGGCTGGTGGAGCTGCCGGGAGCTGCCCAGATGTGCAACCTGTGTGCAGATGGGGAGAGGAGAGAGCGAGGCTCCAGGGCCAGGGGCCCTGCTAGGAGGTCGCCCAGAGACCAAGAGACAGAGGCAA
>LNAC01000091.1:2259857-2271973 GCA_002007465.1 Ailurus styani
GGGAGGGGGCAGGGGTGGAGGGAGCCGCAGGAGCACTAGGGTGGGGGGTGGTTCAGATGACATGATCAAATGTGTGTTCCAGGAAGATTTCAGGAGGACTGGCTGGGAAGCGATCTATTCCTGGTGGGTGCCCAGGAATTGCTTGTTGGTGGAACATTCATTCAGGGGAGACTGACGGGGCAAGAAAGAGGAAGGCAAGGGGGCTTCCTCTCAGGGCGGGCCAGTGAGGCAGTGGGGTGGGGGAGCCCCAAGGACCTGGTGATGAGCAGGAAGCCTTGGTTGGGTGCTGGCCCTGGTGTCCGAGTTGAGGCTGCCCTGGGCCCGTGCTGCTTGTCCCGTGGAAACGGACCTCCTCAGGAGACACGGGCATCCGCTGGGGCCTCCAGCTCTGGGCCTCTGCCTCCCAGGATGGGCCCAGGCCGTGCACCCTGACCTAGCAGCATCTGCAGCGGCAGCCCCGGGTCCGAACGCACTGGCCACACACAGATATGCCGTGTCTCCTCCTCCTTCGTGGCCAGGCCCAGGGGGGAGGATGCTGCTCCCTGGCGTCTGTGGACAGTCCCAAATGGAGATCTTTTCTGAGAACTTGGAAAAAAGTTCATAGGCTGTTTTACTCCCTACCCCCTACTATGTCCTTGTATGTTTTCATATGAAAATAATGATTTAAATCACTTACCACTGGGGAGAAAATGGACACTCTGGGGAGATGAAGCAAATGACCAGGCCTGAGTTGTTCTTGCCCTCTTTGTGGGTTTGGCAAGAGTGCAGACTAGGAGCTACGGGCCTGGGTCTTAAGCCCTGTTCTGCACGCACTGAGCATGTCTGCAGCGTCCACAAAATGGCCGGTGGTCCAGTCATGTGTTGGCTGAAGACGGTGGCCACCATTCAGTGGAGCAGTGGGTGTGAAGACCCAGTGATTCACACAGGGACCTTAGATGCCAGGCTGGAGGTCTGGGAGCCTGGCCCTCTCCAGGCCCCCCTCAGGGACCTGCAGAAGCAGAAGGGAGCATCTAGGCCGGTGCCCCTCGCCTGCCCCCCACCCCCAGCTTCCGGGGAGCAGGCTGGGGGCTGGGGGTCCAGGCAGCAGCTGCCCCCTTGCCGGCTAGAGGAAAGGGTGAGCTCACCCTCTGGCCCCAGCAGGAGCGAGCGCGGGTAGGAGAATAATTAAAATGCCAGAGGTTAGGAGGTGAAGTTACAATGGAAAGAATGAAGCCCAGCGCCGCCGCGCTCGCTGCTGCCGGCTGCTCTCCCACCCACTCCCTCTGCCAAGCCCACATTTGATTTTTATTTCAGGAGCCGCCAGCACAGCACTTGGGAGGGAGCAGAGAAACCTCACTCCTGCTGGCCTGCCACGTCTGGAACCGGGGCCGCGCAGGGGAGGGGCTCCCGGGGCCCCGAGGAAGAGCCTAGATGGCCCTCGCCCCCCCCCCACCCGACCAACCAGGCACAGGGGAGGGCAACAAGTGGGGCACGAGTCCGGCTGGGAGGCAAGGAATGGAGACCCACAAAGAGGGAAGGATATTCCTTCCTGTTTTCATTGGCCTTTGCCCCTTCACTTCACTCATTTGAAGCTGAGGGAGAAAAAAATCCTCCAGCCTCTAGCCTGCCCCCTTGTTTCAAATTTACCCCACCCCCACCCCAGAGACTGGGGATGTCCAGTCTTGTCATGTAAATATATGTGGAAGTGCTCTCCCTCCCATCTTGGTCCTCCTGACTTGCTGTGTGATCCTGGGGAAGTTACTATCCCTCTCTGGGCCTCAGTTTCATCTGTGAAATGGGAGGGTAGGTAAGATAGGCAGGTTTGTGTCCTGAGGCCTGGGCACTGTCTTCCGCAGGCCATCCTCTCCCAGGCACATCTCTTATCTGCCCTGCTCCAGGGACTGGGGAAGTGGGGGAAGCTGCTGGCCCATTCTCTGAAGAGCACTGAGCCCCTTCTTCCTGTAGACGGGAGCCCCGGGGGCCAACTCACATTTTCCTGCTCTCGGCTTTCTCTACCGCCCGTAATACACTCCAGATGGTTTCTCCATCCGAAAGCCGAGGCAGCAGATTCCAGAGGGAAAGTGGTTGGGCTCCTCTCTGGGCTCCTCTTTCCATCAGGCTGGAGAGGGGGCCTGGGTGAGGGACTGGGGTGGCTGGAAAAACGGAGTGGGGAGTGGGGGTGGCGCTGGCTCTACAAGAGGAGGGTGGGAGGTCTCCCCGGGTTCCTCTCTGCCAGATAAGGGGCCAGGGTCCGTGGGAGAGACAGCAGGGCTGCGCGGAGCCAGGGTCATGGCCCAAAGCACCTCGTGACTTCCGCAGGTTCGCTCCCCAAGAGGGCAGCCCACCAAGAGCTGTTCAGGGGGCTCTGGGCCCCGGGGCAGGAAGACTTTCCAGGATTCCCAGTGCTGGGGAAAGAACACCATCCAGTGAGCCAGACACAAATCCTGACTCTGCCACTTTGAGGCTCTGCAAACCTCGACTTCTTAGAGCCTCCGTTTCCTCCCCTATGGAGGATGTGGGGACGGCTAATGCTGATTGGGGTGGTCGTGAAGGTGACATGGATCGTGGACAGAAAGGCTTCCTGTGTCTCCAGATGTCCAGAAATGCCCAGTGGCGGCCTGGGGGAGCCTCTGAGCACACAGCTTGCCTCTTCATTAGGACAAAGCCCTGGACTGCCCTGACCAGGCTCCCTCTTGCTGCAGCCTCCCAGTGGTTCCTTCTAGGACCCCAAGGGGACCTTAAGTCACCCTCTGGAGGCTCTTTTGACCATAAGCCTGGGGAGAGGGTGCTATGGGCCTGAGGCTGAACCCAGGCCAGGGCTGGCCTCCTCCCAGGCCCCGCCCCCTCCACCTCAGCCTGGTAGGACTGAAGCCTGGGCCTGGAGAGCCACGTAGAACGAGGGGGCTGAGGAGGAGGGGGGCAGTGTCTCCCAGCCAGGCCCCGCCTGCCCCTCAGCTTCCCCGCCAGGCCGGCCTCCCAGCCTCGCTCTCGCCTTCTCCTCTCCGCCTCGGCTGTACCAAGGGGAGCGCTTCGATTTTTCCACCAGAAGAGCCAAAAGCAAAATGGGAAACAAATCCAGCCTGGTCCCCCTGCCTGACCCGTGGGGAATGGAGGGAGGCGGAGAGAAAGCCCCCGGCCCCTTCCCTACCCCCACTCCTACCCCCACCTAGGACACTGGCCTCCTGCAGGATCCCAGGGGCCAGAGGTCTAACTGAGGAGAGGAGGGGAGAGGTGGGGAGGGACCCTCACTTCCCCACACCCACCATGAGGCAGAAAGTCTGGGGCTCACACTGTTGCTGCTCCCCAGCCCCCACCCCCCTGGCCCGGCTTTCTGGAAAAGAAAGAAAAGAGGCCACCTTTCTGAGGCTCTGCATTGGGACCCTTTCCGAGGGGAAGGGACGAGTACTGCTCTCAGGTGCTCCCCGTCTAGACAAAGAGATGGGACCTCCAAAGCCCCTTCCAAGTAATAACCTCCCCGGGCTCTTCCCCTCACTGAGCTCCCTCCTGCCCCCAAGCTCCCCTCCTCCACTGACACCGCCCTCACCGAATCGCTCTCCCCCCACCGTATCCTGTTCCCTCGCCCTCCTTCCCCCAGCCTGGGCGACCCTGCTCTGCTGTGAGCTCACCTCAGCCACTCCAGGAAACAGCGGCCGCAGAGATGGACAGAGATGCAGGCAGGGTCTCGGCCAAAGTCCGGACACCTGGCAGGCCTGAGCCTTTCCTTTGCTCACCCTATGAGGTGGTCCGCTCTGCTGGCCAAAGCCCGCCTCCCTGGGCTCGGAGCCCCGCACTCCTACCCCCTTCCCCTCCCTGGTTCTCCGGGTGCTGCCCACATCTCCCCCGGAACCGGCCTCCTTCCCATCTGCCCACAGACACAGGCTAGGGTCTCTCACCTCCCCGTGCTTCTGAGGCCCCACATCACCTCCCTGGCCCTCTCCGCCCTTCCCAGAACACTTCTTTTTTTTTTTTTTTTTTTTTTTTNTCACAAGGAGGCAGAGAGGCAGGCAGAGAGAGAAGGGGGAGCAGGCTCCCTGCTGAGCAGAGAGCCCGATGCGGGCCTCGATCCCAGGACCCTGAGATCATGACCTGAGCCGAAAGCAGAGGCTTTAACCCACTGAGCCACCCAGGCGCCCCCCAGAACACTTCTTAGAAGCGCTGTCTCGGCGGCCAGTAAGCTCACTCCTAACCTGCTCCAATCTGGCTTACCTTTGGGGCCTTGGATGGGACTCTGTCTGCAGAAGGGAATGAAGTTCTCTGTGGAAGAAGCTGACTTCAACCGGCGCCTCGACAACCTGTCACACACGACGTCCACCTTTGGTTAAAAAATTGCTAAGGCAGCTGTCTTCCTCCTCCTCCTCCTTCTCCTGGCCCTCCTCTTTCTTTTCCTCTTCCTTTCGGTTCCCTTTCCTTCAAGAGCAATTCAGTCCAGAAGCCTTTAGACAAGCCGAGCATCGTAGATGTCCCTGGGGGTGGGGCATGGGGAACGCAGCGGTTCTGCAGTGGTTTGGGGGCACAGGTGAAGTAAGGAGGGCTTCTCTGATTGGGGGGACCGCCGGAGCAGGACCGGCAGTGGGGCAGGAGAGGGAGAGGGAGAGACAGAGATGGAGAGAAAGAGAGGGAGAGAAAAGAGAGTCAAAGCTCAATCAGATGGCCTCAGTAAGCAGATAGCCTCACCCAAATGTCAGAGCTCAAGCAGAAAAAGGAAGGCATCCAAGGAGGAAGGCAGCCTGGAGCGAAATATTCAAGCCCAAACAGATAAGGAGGATATCCGTGTGGGGGCCAGCTCCGTGAGGGAGATTGGTTGGACCCCGAAGGGGCATTTGACAAAGGTAGTGGCCAAGCACTGAGGAGGGGAGTCCACAGGGGATGAGAAGGGCATCCCTGAAAAGGGGAGGGCAGGGCATCCAAAGGGTGTGGGATGTCAGAGCCTGTTGAGGTGAAGAGCATGTCCATGTAGGGAAGAGATTGGTGGTGGTGGCCTGGGGTAGAGTGTTGGAGCCCAGGAGGGCTCAGGAGGGGGCCGCCTAGGGAGCAGGGGCAATGCGCCATTGGTAACCCGTAGTGGGACCAATCCAATAAGGAAATACGTTGAGGGAATGAGCCAGGTTTCTCAATGTTGGCAAAGGATGTTAGAAATATGGGAAGAGAGAAAACTGTAACAAACCCTATGGTGTTGGGTTGGAATTGGAGGTGTTGGTGAGAACTCGTGATTTTCAAAGGAAATAGATATAGAAATAAATGTTGATGTAAGTGTGTATAGAGGTGTTTATGTTGTGTGTATGTGTCAATGCATGTACGTTTACGTATATACGTGCATATATTTCCTAGCTTCACCCACTGAGAGGGCTTGGGAGCAGGGACATCTTAATACTAATGAGCATAGCTAGCTCTCAAGTCTTGATTTCTTTCTTTTTTTTTTTTTTTTTTAAAGATTTTATTTATTCATTTGACACACAGAGAGAGAGAGATTACAAGTAGGCAGAGAGGCAGGCAGAGAGAGGAGAGAGGAGGAAGCAGGCTCCCTGCTGAGCAGAGAGCCCGATGTGGGCCTCGATCCCAGGACCCTGGGATCATGACCTGAGCCGAAGGCAGCGGCTTTAACCCACTGAGCCACCCAGGCGCCCTCTTTCTTTTTTTTTTTAAATTGAAATATAGTTGACACACAAAGTTAACATTCATCTCAGGTGTGCGACACGGTGATTCGACAACTGTATAGGTTATGCTATGCTCTCGTCTTGATTTCTAAATACCACTGTCCACCAGAAGAAACCAGGACTCCTTTCAGGAAATGGCTGATTACAGGGCTGGGGCAGAGAGAGTACAGGACAAGCCTGAATCACCTTGTGCCAAAAAATAAAGAAGGACGCAGAAATGATTAAACTTACCATATGAGCCAGCAACTCCATTTCTAAGCATACCCAAGAGAAATAAAAACACATGTCCACACAAAGACTGTGCAAGAATGTTTATAGCAACATTGTTCATAAAAGTCAAAAGGTGTAAACCACTCAAATGCCCATCAACTGATGAAAACAAACAAAACATGGTACATCCATACAATGGATGGAGTATTATTCAGCTATAAAGAGGAATGAAGTAATTATACATGCTACACCTTGGATGAGCCTTGAAAACGTGATGCTAAGTGAAAAACACCACATATTATTCTATTATATAGAATATTCTAGAATTCTATTCTAGAATTCTATTCTATGCTATTCTAGAATTCTATTCTAGAATTCTATTCTATTCTAATTCTAGAATATTCTAGAATTCTATTATATAGACTATTATATAGAATCTATTCTAAAGATTCTATTCATATGAAAGTCTAGAATAGGGAGATGTATCGAGACAGAAAGTAGATTAGTGGTTGCCTAGGGCTGAAGTGGGGACAGGAGGATACGAGGAAGATAGCAAAAGATTACAAGGTTTCCTTTTGAGACGATGAAACTCTTCTAAAATTGACTGTGGGATGGTGGCACCCATCTGTGAATGTAGTAAAAACCACTGAATTGTACACTTTAAATGGGTGAATTGTATGGTATGTGGCTTACACTCAATAAACCTCTTCTAAAAATAAGTACTCAAAGAATGATGGAGACATGTCAAAAGAGTACAGAAGCCAGCTGGAAAGGACTTCCATTGGCTGGATCGGGTTCTTCTGAGCATCAAAATAATTAAAGATATTAATAGATTCTTACTTATTGAAAAAAATAGGAATTCATGCTTCCATACTGATATAAATAAATGAATACACAGAAAGTCTGTTGAGGAATGAGATACTTACACATTCTCAAAGTACTTTCCTACAAAATATGTATCAATTATACAGGGAAAAGGGTAACTTTACAGTGGAGAAGGCTGGCAGACACCAACTTGATCAAGTAGTCAAAGTGAACATCACAGTGATGAGACAAATGACAGTCATGCCCTACTCAATAGGATACAATGGGAGAGAGACATAGCATCATTTCTGTGACGTTCCTGCATGAAATACTCAACCTGAATTTAATCATGAGGCAACACTGGACGAGTCTGCATTAAGAGACCGTCTACAGAACAACGGGCCTGTAATCTACAAGAGTGTCATCAAAGTTAAGAGACTGAAACACTATTCCATATTGGGGGAGACTAGAGATATCTGAGAACCATGTGTAACATGTGATTCTGTCCTGGATCCTTTTGCTACAAGGACATTATTGGGATCACTGGTGAAACATGAATGGGAGGTGTAGGTTAGCTGGTAGTAATGTTCCAATGTTAATTTCCTGACATTGATGATGGTATCGTGTTTATCCAGGAGGATGGCCTTCTTCGTAGGAATCACACACTGAAGTGTTTGGGAGATGGTGACAACTTACTCCCAGATGAGTCAGGGAAATAGTTTTTCGTACTATATTAGGGACCATTCTATAAGTTTGAGATTGCTTCAAATGAAATAAAATTAATTATTGTGTATGTGAAGAAACTGGACTAATGTCTGAAACCTAAAAGAAAAACAGATCATAGAAAAATATAACCTCACAGGAGATCCAGATGTTGGAATTATTGGACATTGTTTGTTGTTGTTGTTTTTCAGTTCTGAGCCCAAATCAAATGCAGAAACTTTCATAGTTATAAAGGTCAGTAGTAAAACCTTTTCATCCTTGCTCAGAACTGATTGGCCTTTTATATACGCCCCCCATTTTCTTTCATCCGTCAGCAAGTCCTCAGTTATCCACCGTCATCTTTATAAACACATACACGCACACACACACCCCCCCCACAGACATAAGCCTTATTGTTTTAAATTACTTTATATATTTGCCTCTCAGAACTATAGAGGTCATGCATTAGGTAGACTGTAAGGTCTTCTGATGCTCAAATTTGGCTGTTTTCATAAGACATGGTTTGAAAATAAGATTATGCCATGTAACAAAATAGATAAAAAACCTGTAGGGTTTCATAAAAGAATTGGGATTAATGAACAATAAAGAATCAAATGGAATCCTAGAATGGAAAAATACAATAACTAAAATTGAGAATTTATTACACAGATTTTGGGGCACCTGGGTGGCTCAGTGGGTTAAACCTCTGCCTTCGGCTCAGGTCAGGATCTCAGGGTTCTGGGATTGAGCCCTGCATCAGGCTCTCTGCTCAGCAGGGAGCCTGTTTCCCCCTCTCTCTGCCTGCCTCTCTACCTACTTGTGATCTCTCTTTCTGTCAAATAAATAAATAAAATCTTTAAAAAAAAAGAATTTATTACATAGATCTAGATGTATAGATGGAGCAGGAGAGAGAATTAGTGAGGTGGAAGAGAGGTCAGTAGGAAATACCTAGTTTGAAGCACACACAGAAAGGAAAGATGGAGGACACAGAAAATAGCACTAATGTTACATGCAACACAATAAAAGTTCTAATATACGTTTCTGGAGTCCAAAAAGGAGAACAGAGAGATAATGGGGTAGAAATAATATTACTGGCCAAAATATACTAGCCAAAAATACTCTATACTTGACATAAGAATCAAACTAATAGGGCAATTACAAAGAAACCATACTCAGGCACATTGTAGTTAACTTGCTAAGAATTAAAAACAGAGACAAATCTTAAGAGACACATTATTATTTCAAGGAAATGACCCTAAGACTGACAAATTGAAGAGATGAAACATTAACAATCTAAATGTGTTTTGAATATAGTTTGAATAGATGGGATTAACAACATATTAGACATTGCAGAAGAGATCAGTAGATTTAAAGCTGTATGATGATGTATCAGTGGACTGTTTCTGAAAGGAAGCACAGAGAGAAAAAAAGAAGCACACTGAAAAATAAAAGAGCCAGAAGACTATGAGAGGCTACCAAGTGCTCTAACATATTTGTAGTGGAAGTCCTGAAAGAGAGGGGAAAACAGAAAAATAGTGACCCCAAATTTTCCAAATCTGACAAAAACTCGAAATCCAAATATCCAAGAATCTCAGCGCTCAACACAAAATGACGGTGAGGTCCGTTATAATCAAGTTGCTGAAAGTCTGTGACAATGAGAAAATCTTAAAAGAAACTAGAGCAGGGGCGCCTGGGTGGCTCAGTTGTGAGGGTCTGCCTTAGGCTCCGGTCATGATCCCAGAGTCCTGGGATTGAGTCAGGCTCCCTGCTTGGCCAGGGGCCTGCTTCTCCCTCTTCCACTTCCCCTGTTTGTGTTCCCTCTCTTGCTTTCTCTCTCACTCTGTCAAATAAATAAATAAAATCTTAAAAAAGAAAAGAAAAGAAACTAGAGCAGAAAAAGGACATTACATACAGAGATATAAAATTACCACAGCCTATTGTTAGAGACTACATAAGCCAAAAGAGAATAGAATGTAATTTTTTAAGTTGTGAGTAAAAAAGATACTATCAACCTAAATCTCTAAGCTTAGTGAAAATATCTTTAAAAAGAAGGTGAAATAAAAACTTTCCACACACACAAAAGAGAAGGAATTTTTCATTAGTCAGCCTGCACTATAACAAATGTTAAAGTTTTTCAGGCACAAGGAACATGATGCCAGAAGGAAATTTGGATCTACACAAAAGAATAAGTAGCATCTGAAATGGAAAATAAGTGGTTAAATATAAAATATATTTTTCACACTTAAAATTTTGTTTAATAGACAATTAATTATTTAAATAAAAAAGAATAAAATGTATTGTAGGGTTTATAACAGGTAGAAATGAAATGTATAACAATAATAACACAAAGTATTAGGGGGGAAATGGGCCTATACTATTTTAAGCTTCTAATTTTATATGACGTGATATAATATTATTTGAAGGAAAACTGTTATAAGTTAAAGATCCATAGTGTAAACTTTAGATCAAGTGTTGGCAAAATTTTCCTGCAAAGGCCCAAATAGTGAATCTCTTAGGTGCCAAAGGCCATACAGCCTCTGTTGCAACTAATCAACTCTACTGATGTCATATAAAAGCAGCCATAGATAATATGTAAATGAGTGAACATAGCTGTGTTCCAATAAAACTTTGTGGACTCTGAAATCTGAATTTCAAACCATTTTCATATATCATAAAATATTATTCTTCTTTTGAATTTTTCAACCTTTGAAAAATGTAAAAACTGTTCTTAACAAATATCCCAGGCAGAAGAACCGTAGGTAATTTATGTAGATACTCTGTTCTCAAGGTGATCATAACTCCCCACTCCTTACATGTGGGTTGGGCATGGTGACTTCCCTCCAAAAAGTACAGTATGGAAAGGAATGAAAGGGTAATGTTAGAGAATCCCGACAAATACTACCTCAGCCAGATGATCAAACTCCATATAAACAATGATAAGTCATGTTGATAGTATGTACTCACGATGTGATTAAAATGACACTTCACCTGGGTGATCTTCCTTAAAAAAAACTTTAACCCTAGTCAAAACATGAGAAAAACAGACAAATCCAAATAAAGGGATATTATACAAAATATCTGACCAGTACTCTTCAATATTGTCCAAGTCATAAAAAAATAAATGAATGAGAAAGAAAGACGAGAGATAAAAAAAAAAAGGAGAGTCTGAGGAACTGTCACCGCCCAGAAGAGTCTGAGAAAACATGATGATTAAATGTAGTGTGGCATCTTGGATTGGA
This sequence comes from Ailurus styani, assembly GCA_002007465.1. Lineage (NCBI taxonomy): Eukaryota > Metazoa > Chordata > Mammalia > Carnivora > Ailuridae > Ailurus > Ailurus styani. The sequence goes on from LNAC01000091.1 coordinate 2,270,446, forward strand.
TCCTGGACCGACAGGACATTAGGTAAAAACTGAGGAAACTTCCCAAGTAATCATTGGTGGATGAGTGGGTAAACAAGATGTGGAATATACGTACAATGGAATATTAATCAAGCTTAAAAAGGAAGGAAATTCTTTTTTTTTTTAAAGATTTTGTTTGAGAGAGAGAGAGAAGGTGAGATCACAAGCAGGGGGGAAGGGTAGAGGGAGAAGCAGACTCCTCACTGAGAAGGAGCCCGATATGGGACTCGATCCCAGGACCCTGGGATCATGACCTGAGCTGAAGGCAGACGCTTAACCAACTGAGCCACCCAGGCACCCCCAAAAAGGAAGGAGATTCTGACATAGCTACAACATGGATGGACCTGGAGGACATTAGATTAAGACCTAAGACCAGAAATAAACTGGTGATGAAAAGATAGATACTATGTGATTCCACTTACATAAGGTAACTAGAGCAGTCAAATTCATAAAAATAGAAAGTAAAACGGTGATTGCCAGGGGATGGGAGAGGGAAAAATGGGGAGATGTTGTTTAATGGGTATAGAGTTTCAGTTTTGCAAGATGAAAAGGCTTCTGGAGATTGGTTGGTTGCACAATGATGTGAATATATTAACACTACTGAACTGAACACTTAAAAATGGCTAAGATAGTAAATTTTTTGTTATGTGTATTTATCACAATTTTTAAGGTTTTATTTATTTATTTTAGAGAGAGCATGTGTGTGTGTGTGCGTGCGTGCGTGTGTCTGTGTCTGTCTGTGTGTGTTTGCAAGCAGGGGTGGGGGCAGAGGGAGAAGGAGAGAGAGAATCCCAAGTAGACTCTGTGCTGAGCATGAGCCGGATGCAGGGCTCGATCTCACAATCCAGATCATGATCTGAGCTGAAATTAAGAGTCAGACGCTTAACCAACTGAGCCACCCAGGCCCCCCTATTTTAATCACAGTTTTTAAAAACTAAGAAAATCTGAATAAAGTATGGATCTTAGTTAATAATAAGTATCGTATTGGTTCATTAATTGTAACACGTGAACCATACTATAACATAAGATGCTAATAATAGAGAAGACTGAGCACAGAGTATACGGAAAAGCCACACTTTCTTCACAATTTTCTATACCTCTAAAACTGTTCTATAAAATAAAGTTTGTTATTGAAAAGAATTCTTATTTCATGGGCCATAAAAAAGAGGCCATGGGCTGACCCCTGCGGTAAAACAACCACTAAAAATATTTAAAGGCAATATGGATATTAAGGCATAGTAAAGATCAAAGGAATATTTTAAAGCAATCAATCAATTTTTAAAAAACAAGAAAAGAAGAGAAAAGAAAGAATACATGGGAGGCGGAGAAAAAAATAACAATGGATGGAACTAGAGGGTATTATGCTAAGTGAAATAAGCCAATCAGAGAAAGAATTATGATATGATCTCTCTGATATGAGGAATTGAGAGGGGGGGAGGTGGGGGCTGGGTAGGGAGGGAAAAAACAAAACAAAATGGGATCGGGAGGGAGACAAACCATAAGAGACTCT
>LNAC01000091.1:2273494-2287365 GCA_002007465.1 Ailurus styani
GCTGTGAAAGGTGTAAGCATGATGATTTACAGACCTGTACCCCTGTACCTGATTTATAGACCTCTATGTGTTAATAAAAAAGAATAGGAAAAGGGAGAGAAAAATAAAATAAGATGAAATCAGAGAGGGAGACAAACCAAAAGAGACTCTTAACTTTAGGAAACAAACTGAGGGTTACTGGAAAGGAGGTGGGTAGGGGGAAGGGGTAACTGGGTGAGGGGCATTAAGGGGGCACATGATATAATGAGTAGTGGGTGTTATATGCAACTGATGAATCACTGAAATCTACCTCTGAAACTACTAAGACACTGTATATAAATTGAATTTAAATAAAATAAAAATTAAAAAAACAAATAGCAAGATGGTAGATTTAGATCAAACCATACTGATTATTACATCATTGTAAATGATCTAAATACTCCAAGACAGATTGTCAGATTGGATCTGTAAAAATCAAGCCTCAACTATATGCTACCTTTATTTTTTTTTTAAGTTTTTATTTATTTATTTGACAGAGAGAGAGAGAGATCACAAGTAGGCAGAGAGGCAGGCAGAGGGAGAAGGGGAAGCAGGCTCCCTGCTGAGCAGAGTCCAATGCGGGGCTCAATCCCAGGATCCTGAGATCATGACCTGAGCTGAAGGCAGAGGCTTAACCCACTGAGCCCCCCAGGCACCCCTATATGCTACCTTTAAGACATAAGACTGACATCTAATATTTCCACAGAAATGATGGAAATGAGAAAACAATGAAATGACATATTTGAAGCATGGCAAAATAACTGGCAAACAAGTGAAAATATCTTTAAAAGATAAAGATGACTTCCATCTGGCATGTGAGAAACTTGGAAGTCATAATCCCATCCTAAAAACAACTAAAAAGCTGAACAAGCTGAAAAAAACCAACAGTTCTCAGATCCATGACAGGGCAAACTCCTGTTCCAATATTGGAGAGACAGAAAGACAGATGCTGAGACTCACAAACTACCTGAGCAGAAATTTCTGCAGGGACCAGTGCCAAGGTAGGAAAACCTGATGAATTTCAGGAGGCTCAGTATGGAAAGTCTGAAAGCTCAAAGTTTCAGAGGGACCCAGGTATACAGGGAGCCCTATACTTCTGTGAATTTTACTTCTAAGAACTCCGAAAGTGTTTAATCAGAGAAAAATCCCCTCATGCTTCCAGGAAGGAGAAGAGGAAAGAAACCATTGTGAAATATCTTGTGTACAGTAAAACAGTAATAAAGGAATATGATGAAAAACTCTGTGCTCACAAACCTGGATGAAATGGACCAATTTCTAGAAAGACACAATCTGCCAAAACTCACAAAAGGAAAAATAGATAATTTGAATGGGTATACATCTGTTAAAGAAATTGAAGTGATAATTCATAACCTTCCCAAACAGAAAGCAGTAGGCCTAGACAGGCTCTCTGATGAATTCTACCAAGAATTTAAGCAAGAAATTATACCCATTCTCTACAATCTCTTCCAGAAGATAGAAGCAGATGGATTACTTTCTATCTCATTCCATGAGGCCAGCATTATCCTCATAGCAAAACCAAACAAAGACAATATAAGAAAAGAAATCTATAGACCAACACCTCTCATGTACACAGATGCAAAAATTCTCAACAAAACATTAGCAAATCAAACAATATATAAAAAGAATTATACAACACAACCAAGCAGGATTTATCCCAAGTATGTAAGGCTGGCTGAACAATTGAAAATCAATTAATGTAATCCATAATATCAGTGAGCTAAAGAATAAAAATCACATAATCACCGATAGATGCAGAAAAGACATTAGACAAAATCCAACCCATTCGTGACAGCAAACTAGAAATAGAGGAAAACTTCTTCCCTTAGCAATTATAGAAAAGCTGAAGGGAAAAAAAGTCAGCAAAGAGAGAATTTAAACTAATATGAGTGATATATATATGTCTATATCATATATATATGTATCAGCATGGCTAATAACTTCAGGTTCATGTGCACGGAACAATTACCAAAATTGACCTTATACTAGGTCACATAGAAAGTCTAGGAAAATGTCAAAGAATGGAAATCATACAGAGTATGAACTCAGACAACCATGAAATTGGGCTAGAAATCAGTAACAAAAGGATAACTTGAAAATCTCCAAATGTTTCAACATTAAGCAATACACTTCTAAATAGCCTACTACTCAAAGAAAAATTATGCTATCAGAAAATATTTTAAATAAATTGTAATGAAATATATTAAAACTTTGGGATGTAACTAAAAACAGTTCTTAGAGGGAAATTTATGGACATACATAGAAAAGAAGAAAGTCTGAGAAGTCATTTAAAATAACAAAATAAACCCTCTAGCAAAACAAACCTAGTAAAATAGAAGGGAGAAATAATAAAGACCAAGAATGAACATGAAAGAAAGAAAGGGCACCAATTACCAACATTAAAAGTAAGAAATCATCACTATAAATCTTACAATTAAAATGTTATGAGGATATTTTAATGACTCGATGCCAATAAACTTGAAAATTTTGATGAAATGTGCAAATTCATTGAAAAACATGACTTACCAATCTTACAGAAGACAACGTGAGGAATAGTCCTATATCTATTAGAAATATTTGCCAGTAATTCAACATTTTCTTACAATGAAAATTTTAAGTCCAGATGGCTTCAGTGGTGAATTTTCCAAACATTAAAGAAAGAAATTACACCAGTTTTACACAAACTCTTACAGAAGACAGGGAGAGAGAGAGAAAGAGAGAGAGAGAGAGAGAACTTCTTAACTGTTTGGATGAGGGTGACATAATCTTGATATTAAAACCCAACTAAGACATTACCAAAAGGATAACTACAGAATAATATCTGTTAAAACATGGATATAAATTCTAAACAAAATAATAGCAATCTTAATATATCTCAAAATAATAGCAATCTAATCCAGTGTTATACAAAGATGATAATGCATCATGACAAATTTGAGTTCATTCCAGGAATGTGAGGTTGCCTTTACATTTGAAAACCAATTATGTAATTTACTACATTAAAACTATAAAAGAGTGAGGTCATATTTCAAAAGATGTGAAAAAAACATTCAATAAATATTCAACATTTACTCATGAAAAAATTTCATTGCAAACTAGCAATAAAAAGGACTATTCTTAATCTGAAAATTTCAAACAAAAAAGCTAGAATAAATACCACATTTTATGGTAAGGTATTAGAATCTATCCTTTTGACACTGGAACAAAGGAGGATGTCCACCCCCACCACTTCTATTTAATTTTATGGGAAGTCCTAGCCATTGCAATAAGGCAAGAAAAAGAAATAAGTCGTAAGATTGAAAGGGAAAAAAAACTGTAGTCATTTGCTGATGGCCTATGTATTATGTATGATTATGTATGATTATGTATGTTGAAAATCTTAAAAAATCTTTAGGTATGCTAGAAGAAAGAATAAATTTAGCAAGGTTACTAGAAACAAGATCAATACACAAAACCAACTGTATTTTTTTAAGTTGACAAAAAGCAATTAGAATATGAAAAAAGATTTCGACAATAGCATTTTTAATTAAAAATCCTAAATACGTAGGAATAAAATCTGACAAAATATGTTTATAATTCTACAGAATATTACTGAGAGGAAAAGAGACTATGTATTTATTTGTTATTTTAAGTAGGCTCCACACCCAAATGTGGAGCCCAACGTGGGGCTTGAACTCACAACCCTGAGATCAAGACCTGAGCTGAGATCAAGAGTTGGATGCTTAATTGACTGAGCCACTCAGGCACCCCAAAAAGAGACTTTGGAAAAAAGAAATAGGGATATACTATGTTCATATATTAATAGTTGTCAATATTGTAAAGTGGTCAGTTTTTCCCTCGGTTGGCCAAGAGATTCAATTCAGTCTTAATAAAACCTAATACACTGTTGGTTACAATTAAAAATGCTAGAACCTCTTTGGAAAACAATTGGTTAGAAACAGTTGGCCAGTTTCTACAAAGGACAGATATAATGTTACTATGTGATCCAGCAATTCCAACCCTAGGTATATGCCCAACAGAAATTAAAACATGTCCACGGCACTTGGGTGGCTCAGTGGGTTAAAGCCTCTGCTTTCGGTTCAGGTCATGATCTCAGGGTCCTAGGATCGAGGCCCACATCGGGCTCTCTGCTCAGCAGGGAGCCTGCTTCCCCTCTCTCTCTCTGCCTGCCTCTCTGCCTCCTTGTGATCTCTCTCCCGATGTGAAATAAATAAATAAAATCTTAAAAAAAAAACAAACAAACCATGTCCACACAGGGATGCTTGGGTGACTCAGATGGTTAAGCATCTGCCTTCAGTTCAGGCCATGATCCCAGGGTCCTGGATCGAGTCCTGCATTGGGCTCCTTCATCAGCGAGAGCCTGCTTCTCCCTCTGCCTGCTCTGCCTGCCACTCTCCCTGCTTGTGCCCTCTCTCTGACAAATAAATAAATAAAATATTTTTAAAAACCCAAAACCATGTCCAGACAAAAACTTGCACATGAATGTTTACTGGGGCATTATTCATAAAAGCTCAAATATGGAAACAGCCCAAATGACCGTCAACTAATGAATGGANATCAACTAATGAATGGACAAATAAAATGTGGGGGCGCCTGGGTGGCTCAGTGGGTTAAAGCCTCTGCTTTCGGCTCAGGTCATGATCTCAGCGTCCTGGGATCGAGGCCCGCATCGGGCTCTCTGCTCAGCAGGGAGCCTGCTTCCTCCTCTCCCTGTCTCTCTGCCTGCCTCTCTGCCTACTTGTAATCTCTCTCTGTGTGTCAAATAAATAAATAAAANGTCAACTAATGAATGGATAAATAAAATGTGGTACATCTGTACAATGAAATATTATTCAACCATAAAAAAGAGTGAAATACTGACACATGCTACAACATGGATGAACTTTGTAAATATTACACCAAGTGAAAGAAGCAAGTCATAAAAGACCACATATTTTATGATCCCATTTGTGGAAAGTGTCCAGAATAGGCAAATCTATAAAGACAGAAAATGGAATTAATGATTGCCTAGGGTTGGAGTGGGGAGGAGTGACTGCTAACAGTCATGGAATTTTTCTTGAAGGGTGATGAAAATGTTCTAAAATTTATTGTACAAATGTTTGCACAACTCTGTGAATGTCCTAAAACCCACTGAATTATACACTTGAGTGGATGATTTGTATGGCATGTAAATTAACTCTCAAAGCTATTAGTTTTCTATTTTTATTTTTATTTTTAGATTTTTTTTTATTCTACAGAGAGAAAGATCACAAGTAGGCAGAGACAGGCAAAGAGAGAGGAGGAAGAAGACTTCCTGCTGAGCAGAGAGCCTGATGTGGGCCTCGATCCCAGGACCCTGAGATCATGACCTGAGCTGAAGACAGAGGCTTTAACCCACTGAGCCACCCAGGCGCCCAAAGCTATTAGTTTTTAAAAAACAAATATTTCTGAAGGGTTTTTTTGGTGGAAATTGATAAGCTGATTCTAAAATTTATACGGAAATTCAAAAAATAAAAGATAACAAAGATGGTCTTAAAGAGCAGCTCGGTTGCTCAATCAGTTAAGTGTCAGCCTTTGGTTCAGGTCATGATCCTGGGGTCCTGGGATCAAGCCCCACATTGGGCTCCCTGCTCAGTGGGGAGCCTACTTCTCCCTCTCCCTCTGCCCCTCCCTCCAACTTGTGCTGGCTCTTTCTCTTTCTTTCAAATAAATAAATAAAATCTTAAAAAAAAAAAAGAACCATGAAGTTGAAGGATATAAACTAGCTGTTAGGAAAACTTATTTCAGAGCTACAAAAATTAAAACAAAGCAGTTAAAATATAGACAGATTGATAAAAATACAAGAGTGTCCAGAAACAGACCCACACTTATAAGAACCAGTGATATGATGTGGGGACAGAATGATTTTTTCAATAAATGGTACTGGATAAATTTAGTATCCATTGGGGAAAAAAACTGATTCTTACCTCAAACTATAAAGAAAATTCATCCTAGGTATATCATTAATACAAGTTAAAGGACAATAGAAATATGCCTTTGAAATTTGAAGGAAAACCATTTGTCACCTGGAACGACATACACAGAAAAATTATCAGTTGACTGTGAGGGTAGATTGAAGACATTTCCAAATGTTCAAATTTTCAGAAATGATATCTCCTCTGCACGCTTCTCTAGAATCTATTGGAGGATGTACTCCTAAAAATAAGAGAGTAAGACAAGAGAGAGGAAGATATAGCCTTCAGGAAATGAGGGGATTGGGATGTAGGAGAGAGGCAAAGGAAACCCTAAGGAGGATGGCGGAAGGTTGATGAGGGTTCATGGGGGTTAGAGAGACATGGGATTGGAGTAGATCCATGGTCTGGAGGAGAGATTGCTCCAAGAAAAAGAAAATGACAGAATACCTGATGTGTCTGAACATTTTAACAAGGGATTTGGACAAGTAAGGCTGAAATTGTGGTCATTACTTAGAAAACTAAATGAACATCTGCAGCAACAACAAAAAGATAATTATTAACTCTAGAAGAAAAAGCAAAAGGGATCACAGTATACCATACAGCACAGACATGAATAAGAATCACATAGTTGTAATAGGGTAAACACTGAAAACTGGCCTTACCCAAACTATCATGTAACCATATTGACAGGTCAGGTGGGACTGGAAGTGTGATCAAGTGTGGTAGAGGCAAGGAATTAAAGAGAATTAAGTCCTCATCTTCCATACTGGGAAGTCAAAAGAGAATGGCCAAAACTGAAAAATCAAGAATTGACAACAAAGGCTTGTTATTTAGAGATAATTTATCTCAAAAAAAAGTCACTTGATTGAATGGAAAATCATGACTTGGGGAAGCAAGAAATAAGTATGAAGGGATTTGGGACTGCTATTTTTCCTTACGTGCCCCATAAACTCTTTGCCTCTTAAACCATGTGCATATACATCCTTGGTAAAACTTAAAACTACATCTAAAAAAACTAAATGTGCACAGTAAAAGAAAAAGAAAGCTTCTAGAAGAAAACAGTAGAGAATAGCAAAAGAAAATAAACCCATTATTTTGGAATTAAGCAAAGATTTCTTAAATAACACACACAACTAACTGTAAAGAAAAGATTGTTTTATTGTAAAATCAAAGATTTCTATTTATTAAAAGACATGATTGAGGGAAAAGGCAAGCCACAGCGTGAAAGAAATTTTTAATATATGTATCTGACAAAGATCTTGTATCCAGAATATATTAAAATTATCCTATAAGAGAAAAAGACAATTTGATTTTTTTAAATGGGAAGAGACAACATACTCTTCATAAAAGAAGGTGTACAAATAGCTAGTATATACCTGTAAAGACATTCAACAGAGTTATCAGAGAAATGCAAATTAATACCATAATGAACTACCACTACATATTCACCAGAACAACTAAAATTTAAAAGACTGATAATACTAAGTGTTGGTAAAGATGGGGCCAATGGAACTCTCACATTGCTGGGAGAAGGTAAATTTGTCTCATCACTTTACAAAAACCCTGGCAATAACTATGAAAGCTGAGCAAATGTATTCAGTATAATTCAACAATTCCACTTCTATATACATATCCAATAGAAATGCACACATATATGCATCAAAAGGGCATTGCCGGGTTGATTTTAGCCACATTACTCCTAATGGTAAAAAACTAGAAAGAATCCAAGTAGCCATCAGTAATGGAACAGGTAGATAAATAGTGGTATACTTATTCAATGGAATACTATACAGTAATGCTAAAGAACAATCTATAGCTACACACAAAAACATGGACAAATCTCACAAATATAACATTGAGTCAATGAAGTTAGTCACAAACAAAAGAATATACTATGTTTTTCATTCACATAATGTTTAAAAATAAGCAAAATTATTCCATAGTGCTAGAAGTTAGTTATCCTGGGGAGGGCAATAATTGGATGGTGTATGAGGGAGACTTCTTTTTTTTTCCTAAGATTTTATTTATATTTTTGACAGAGAGAGAGAGAGAGAGAGAGAGAGAGATCACAAGGAAGCTGAGAGGCAGGCAGAGAGAGGAGGAAGCAGGCTCCCTGCTGAGCATGGAACCCGATGCAGGCCTCGATCCCAGGACCCTGAGATCATGACCTGAGCTGAAGGCAGAGGCTTTAATCCACTGAGCCACCCAGGCACCTTATGAGGGAGACTTCTAAGGTGCTAGTAAAATTCCACTTTATAAAAGCTCATAAAGTATGCTGTTAAGATTTGCGCTCTTTGTTTATTTATTTATTTATTTAATTTTTGAGAGAGAGTGTTCAAGTGCATGTGAGGTGGGGAAGGGTCAGAGGAAGAGGGGGAGAGAGAGAGGATCATAGGCAGGCTCCACGCCCAGCATGGAGCCTGTTGCAGGACTTGATCTCACGATCCTAAGAGCATGACCTGAGCAGAAATCAAGAATTGGACGCTTAACCCCCTGAGCCACCGAGGTGTCCTGAGATTTGTGCACTTAAAAAAAAATTCTGTATTTATTTGAGTGAGAGAGAATACAAGCAGGGGGAAGGGGCAGAGGGAGAGAGAGAAGCAGAACTCCTGCTGAGCAGAAAGCCCGACACGGGGCTCCATCCCAGGACCCTGGGATCATGACGTGAGCTGTAAGCAGACACTTGACCAACTGAGCCACCCAGGTGCCCCAGATGTGTGCCCTTTGAAGTAAGTATGCTATACCTCCATTTTTAAAATTCCTCTTCCTGTCTCTTTCCACTTCCATCTTTCCCTTGTTTACCTTTCCTTTCCTCCCCTTTGCTTTCCCTTCTCTACCTGAACAATTTTTTTTAAAGATTTTATTTATTTATTTCACAGAGAGAGAAATTACAAGTAGGCAGAGAGACAGACAGAGAGAGGAGGAAGTAGGCTCCCTTCTGAGCAGGCAGCCCGATGCGGGGCTCGATCCCAGGACCCTGAGATCATGACCTGAGTTGAAGGCAGAGGCTTTAACCCATTGAGCCACCCAGCTACCCCTCTACCTGAACAATTTAGCCCTAAAATCATTAAGTAGGCCAGAGCAAGGTACGTTCCAGTGGTGGTGTTGGTAGGAACCACAGTGGTCCAAAGAAAGGTATCGGAGCCAGAGCAGGGTGATGAGGGCATCTGCCTGGAGGAGGGGTGGTGGCATGGGCCATCAGTCTGACAAGGGTGGTGGGGATCCATGCATTGGAATGACCCCATCCAGTTTATTAGAGCCTGGGTGAGGAGGGCATCCCTGCATGGGGCTGACCTGGCATGGGGAAGCGACAGCCATGGTATGTTTAAGAGGTATTCCATGTATATGGGGTGGCCAGGTGTGAAGTGTCAGATTGAGAAGAGTTAGGAGGGTGTCCACAAGTGTGAGGAATCAGCCTGAGTGGCATGGGAAGGGCATTTCTGCAGAGAGGTGGCCTGGAATGGGACAACAGAGCCCGTGCACAGAATGGATGGGATCCACATGAGGACAAAATGGCAGCAGAGATGGAGATTGGTTACAAACAGGGGACTAGATCAAAGAAGTAAATATACTAAAGAAAATGGAAGCCAGGTTTCTTGCTGTTGGAGAAGGACATTACATGTAGGCAAAAGGAGAAAACTAGAATGAACCCTGTGGTTTTGGATTGGAATTGGAGGGCATCTGTATCAATCTATAGTTTTCAGTGTATACTAATGAACAAAGAAATACATGTAGATGTGAATATGTCTAGGTGTATGTATTCCCTAGTTTTGTCCTTTGAGAAGGCTTGGGAGCAGTGACATTCCAAAAGCAGTGAGCACTTAGCACCTTCATCTTGGCTTCTAAGTACCACTTTCCACTAAAAGGAACCAGAAGTCTTTGAAGAAGTGGCTGGCTCCAGGCCTGGGGCAGGGAAAATGCAAAATGAACCTGGGACATCTTGTACCACAAAGGAAGGAATTGTTCAAAGAATGATAGAGACTATAGTAGTTTGCCAGAACAAAATACCACAGGTCAGGTGGCTGGAACAAGAAAAATCTATTTTCTCACTGTTCTGGAGGCTAGAAGCCCAAGATCAAGGTGTTGGTAGGTTTGGTTTCTCCTGAGGCCTTTCTCCCTGGCTTGCAGATGACAGCCTTCTGGTTGTGTCCTCACATGTCCTTTCCTCTGGCCATCTTGCTGTCTCTTTCACCTCCTATAAGGACGCCAGTCCTGTTGGGCTAGAGGCCCACACTTTTGACCTCATTTTTTTTTTTAAGATTTTATTTATTTATTTGACAGAGAGAGAGATTACAAGTAGGCAGAGAGGCAAGCAGAGAGAGGAGGAAGCAGGCTCCCTATGGAGCAGAGAGCCCGATGCGGGCCTCGATCCCAGGACCCTGAGATCATGACCTGAGCCGAAGGCAGAGGCTTTAACCCACTGAGCCACCCAGGCACCCGACCTCATTTAACCTTAATGATCTCCTTATAGGCCCCATCTCCAAATACAGTCACATGGAGTGTTAGGGTTTTGACAAGAACTTTGGGAGAACGTAATTCAGTCCATAACTAGGACAAATAAAAAAGACAGAGATGCCAGCTTGAAGAAGTTCCCACTGGCAGAATCTGGACACTTTGAACATCAAAAGGAATAATATTAATACTGATCTAAATAAATGAAGAAAAGATGAAGCTTTCTATTGAGTAGAATAACAGAAGGGATGATGGAACTGATAGTCATTATTTGGCAACTATCATAATAACAATATTTCAGCCAAGAGAGAGCAATGGCTACTAAAATTAATGTCCAAGTTGGATGACGAATGGGAGTTTGCATAGTACTTTACAAAGTACCTCCCCATGAGAAAACTTATTAAACTAGGAAAAGGGATAACCTTACAATAGATAAACCTGGCAGACAATATCTTAAGCCATCAAAGTGAGCATCATGAGTAATGGGAGAAAGTGAAATCATGCATCACCCAACAAGGAGCGGTGAGACCACAGCATTGCTTCTGTGATGCTCCTGCCCCCAACTGCACAACCTGAATCTAAATCGTGTTGCTGGACTGGATCTTTCGGCTACAGACAACATTATTGGGACAAATGGTGAAATATGAATAAATTACAATAACGCATCTCTAATTTCCGTGGTTGCCTTGTGGTTATTTAGGAGAACGTCACTGGTCGCAGGATTTATCCTATTCGGAGGTGATGGGACATGATGTTGAAAATTTGTTCTCAGATGCTTTAGGAAAAAAAAAAATGTCTGTGCTATTCTTGGAACTTCTCTGTAAATTTGAAATTATTTCCAAACAAGAAGGAAAAACATGGTGACAAAAAAGCTTATAAAAATTATGTGTATGGAAAAAGTATGTGTGTGTATATACGCTAGCAGCCAAGGAGTAGGATGTTTTAGACATCTATGGCTTCTGCCTTCCCTTGCATTCACTCCTCTTTCCTCTAGAAACAGCGTCCAGATTTGATTGTGGAAAGCTGCCCCTCCCCCACACTTGGTTCATGTGCTGCTGGTGTGGGCACGTGCCCAGGTCATCTAGCGCATTTCACCTGTCTGGCCATCTGGCCACCGTCACTGGTTTAGGGAAGGGCTCAAGTCAGCCCAGTATAGGTCAACACTGGGATCTTTTTTCTGAAACTATTGTGAAAGAGGTTGTTTTTCTCCTGGGGTTGCTTAACATTTGGAAAATAAACCTAGGCCTGCTTGAGACCACCCCATGGGGCCGGACCGTTTCAGGGAACAGAAAGCCATTTCAAAGGAAAGGAAAAAGAAGAGGAGATAGAGAAACCGAGTCCTCTTGATATCATTTTAGCCCATAGACCCAGCTGTACTTGGACTTCTGGGTTCAGTAAGCCAAATGTCTTTAATTTTCTGCTTAAGCCACTTTGAGTTAGGCTCTTGGCACTTACCTCTAAAAGAATCATGACTAATGTTAGGAATTCCTCATTCAGCGGGCCAGAGTTCAGGGGGAGGAAGGGGGAGTGAGCTGGAGCTGCTGGCCAGACATGACAGGGCCTCTGGGCATCGGGATTCAGTGGGAACGTGGGGCCTTCGGGCGCATTCGAAGGTACTTTTGGAGAAGTGGTGAGCAGGTGGTAGGGAGACAGTTGCCAAACAGAAGTCCTTGAGTGACTCTGGGCAAAGCTTGGGGGCTTAAAACTTTATCCCCAATCAACCCCACCTCTTTAGAGCTGGCTGCCCAGCCCGCAGCCCAGTGGCCACACCCTTGGCACAGCCCTGACCAGAGCCATTTGCAGACTTGGTCCCGCTCCCCACTTCCAACCCCATGGTGACTTTGCTTTGCCTTTCTTCACGCAGACTCCGTTTACAAAGCACCTTGTTTCTGGTTTGTGCAACTGAACATTTGGGACAACCCTATGAGGGCGGCAGGGCCGATGATTTCCACTTCACAGGCATGCAAAGTACGTCTCAGAGAGCTAAAGCAACCAGCCCAAAGTCACACAGCCGTTCAGTGGCAGAGCCAGGACGAGGGGACAGGACTCCTCTCTCCAAGTCCACAGCTCTTTCTAGAGCTCTCAGAACTTTGGAGTTTTGAGCTGGGGCTGAGGGATGGCACCTTTACCCTGGGATGCAAGGAGCGACAGAAGACAGAAACTCTCCCACTGGATTTTGGGACTGCCCTTGAGTGACTGGGGAGGGGGTCCGCCTTTAAGGGGGACATGAACTTTCAGGAGAGGGGAGGCAAGTGGGAACACTGTCAGGGGTCGGGCTGCTGACTGGGGCAGGGTAGGGGATTTGAGAATACTCAATTCCAGGGGAAGGATAGCCCCCATGCCATGCATTGGGCAGGGCCCAGAGGAGTAAGGAACTGAGAAAGGATTAGGTTGGACCCCACAAGGAAGAAGCCTGCTGTTTGGTGGAAGAGACACATCCGAGGAACAGTAAACTGACAACAAAAAGGAGATTCATCATAATTACATATTACCTAATGTATGACATAGGCTTACTCATGCCAGCTGCTGTTCTAAGTGCTTTAACTTACAGCAACCCCATGAGAAAGATCTATTATTATACCCATTTTAGAGAGGAGGAAACTGAGTCACACTGCTGTTAAAGGAGGGGCTAGGGTTGGTACTGTAAGTCTGAGCCCAAGCTCTCAAGAGCTGCACTGAGCATCTACTACATGCCAGGCCCTGGGCTGCGGGCTGAGCCAGGATGGCCATGACAGAGAGCCCTGGTCCTCCCAGAGCCGCTCAGCGTGGGAGGGCAACCTGCCAGGCAGAGCTTGGGCCCTCTAGGGGAAGTGTGGGTCCTGTGGAAGCCTGATGCGGGTGGGTCAGGGATGGCTTCCCACAGAGCTGGTAGCCAGGGTGAGTCCCTGAAGGATGAGGAGTCCGGTAGGTGGAGAGGAGAGTGCTCCAGGCAGAGGAGGGGCAGGAGGCAGGAAGGCCTCAAATCGCCCCTGAAGACCTGGAGGGTGGGCAAGGTTACCGGGCTCTCGCGTGCGAGGCTCCTGGACTTCACCCGAGTGGCCGCGGACACGCTGCCTGAGAGCCGGCCTGGGGGGCAGTGGGGGCCGGTTTCCAAAATGCAGGGGGGCCTGGGGACAGGCAGGAGGGGCCCGGATTCTAGAGACACGGAGGAAAATGAGTCTACAGAAGTGACTGGACACAGTGATTGCCAGAGAGGAGTGGGTGGTGCAAGTGTGTGTGTGTGTGTGTGTGTGTGTGTGTGTGTGTGTGTGTGTGTGTGTGTGTAAAACGAACCAAGGGACCCTTCTAGGCCTAAGATTCAAACCAAGGGGGCCCGGTGGGGCCACGGGGAGCTCACGGGGAGGGGGCCAGCCCCCCAAGGGTGCCGGCATCCCGGTGAACTCATTCGCTGGGCGTCGGGGGCCCAGGAAGGGAGGGCGGGGAGGTGAGGGGGAGCCAGGTGGGCCGGAT
>LNAC01000091.1:2287629-2346602 GCA_002007465.1 Ailurus styani
GGATGGGGCGGGGGAGGGGCAGTGCCGGGTGGGGGGCGCATGCTCAGAGCCCGGAGCTGGAGGCGGGGAGCTGGGGAGTCAGGGCCCTGGGGAAGCGAGGGCTAGGGCCCTGGCCAGGCCATGGGGGCCAGTGCCGGGGGTGGGGGGCAGAGTGGGGAGGAAAGAGTAGGCACGCGCCCAGAAGACCACCCAGGCCTTTTGGAAAAGCGCTTGGACAGGAGCGAGGCAGGGGCAGGGAGAGGAGTAGGAGGCTGCTGCGGGGATTCGGAGAGGTGGCGGCCAGGGCCAAGGAGAGCACAGGGCAGATCTGAGCCTAAGGATCCAGATTTTAGAGGGTGAAGAATCCCTCCCCCCACCAGCCCAAGAGATATCTGTCTAGGAGTGGGGTGTTAAAAGCCCGCTCCTGGCTGTCAGACTTCAGTTTGAGACCGATGTTACCACTCCCTAGCAATGCAACCCAGGATAAGTTACCTAACCTCTCTGAACCTCAGTTTCTTGGTCTGTAAAGTGGAGCTAACGATCTGTTTATCTTGCACAGCTATTGTAAAGGTTGGAGCCACATAAGCAATGAGGCTTGGTACTCAGTATGTCAGAAGTACACTGTAGCCACATTTAGCCTGTAGTTAGGTGGTTTTGCAAGGAAGAGCCTTTTGGGGAGCATAGAAAGCCATAGGTTCTTGTCCTCACTCGTCCCCCACAAGCTGGGTGGCTTTGCGGGTGGGGGGTGCTCCCCAGGGCTTCTGGGTCCTCCTCTGTAAAATGGGAACACTCGTACCTCCCACCCTGGACTTGGAGTAGAGCAGATGGGACATTGTGTGAGCGGGAGCTCGTGACCCACGGGGAGAGGCCGGGATGGTCAGTCCAGCTGGCCAGTGGGTCTGCGCTGGGCAAGCAGAGCTGCCAGGTCTTAGGAGCCTCCCTGCATTCACTTTAGGGATTTCTTTATCTGCCTTGGAATGTGCCGGCATCTTAAGCAACTCGAAAGAATGTTTCTCACACTCTTACATCAGCAATCCCCTAATAGGCCTTGAGTTCACACACCAACCACCACATTTAAGCAAATTTTAAAAGAACGTGGTGTTTCTAAAATAACAAAAACGCAGCTTTGTAAAAGTAATATGAAAGATAACTGTTTTGTATCGCGAGAGGGATGATACCTTCTGAAAATCTCTGCCAGGGTGTCTATGCCCTGTGACAAGAGGCCATAAGGGTTTTCACATCCTGTCAGTTTCTTTTCTTACTCCTTATTTGTACTAAATTAGAAAATCCTAAACCACAATTACAGGTCATTAGAAATGGCAGCAAATGTTTGGTGGCTGTCAGATGGTTGTGGATTCAGACCAAAGAAGAATCCAGAAATCACGGGGCTGTTTCTCCCTGCAGACTCTTTTCCACTCTTCTGAACACTAGGTCAATAGGGACAAAGCTTCTAAAAGTTAGAAGGCTGAGTATTTCACTTAGAGAGAGGCAGACGGACTTGTAATCCTCTCCTTGGTTAAATTTGACTCTAGAAAGAATTCTTTAAGTTCTGATGTAATATTTGGATGTGGTTTTATATTAATCTTAATAATATGTCATTGATTCCATTTTGCGCAGAAACAGAAATTACCCAGAGTTGAGACATAATGGAGCAGTCACACTGCAGTTTGGCTTTAAGAAATTTGGCTAAGTTGATCCTCAACAGTAAACATCATAATTTTTTGGTTATGTCTGGGCAATACAGATATTGAGCAGAGTTCCATGGTAAGATCTTAGAATTGGTCTTAAGTGACACTATCAGTGACATGAGGAAATGGTTTTATCTCAACATTCTTTTCGAAACTTCTTGTGGGAACCTTTTCCTCCAAAGCTAGAATCTCTCAGGGTGGAAGAGAAGACTCTTAGACTCGCTGCTCTTGTCTTCGCATAGGATGCTGAAAAAAGTATGGTCAGTGAATGAGACTGGACCATTTCCTTCAACTCTGTATTGGAGAGGATTTGGTTTGGCCATTCATTACAGAGATCCAAAATAACAGGGACTTAAACAAGACAGCAATCAATTTCTTTTCTGGACGGTAGTTCAGAGATAGGTGGTCTAAGGCTAGGAAGGTGGTTCTTCCCCATTAGTTTGTCCAGAGATACGGGCTTCTTCTATCTTATTGTTCTGCTACCCTTAGGTCTTGCCCTCACTGGCATGCGCCATGGTGGTTCACCATGACGTGAGATTCCAAGCAGGAGTCTAAGGAAGGTGGAGTGGAAAGGCATGCCTACTCCCTATGAAGACCTTCAAGTCATACTTCTGCTCACATCCCAGTGGTCAGGACACTGTCACATGACCGCATCTAGCTGAAAGGGAGGATGGGAAATGTAGTTTTTATTCTGAGTGGTCATGCATCCTGGTAAGAGTTGGTCTTTACAGACCACTTGAGGAACAAGGGATATTGGGGGACAATGGCTGATATTGCCAAAATGTGGGGGGGGGATCAGGAAACAGAAACTTTCAGACACAGCCTCTTTCTTCCTTAGGGGTGGCCCTTCCTGGTGCTCCCTTAGCAGTGATTGCCAAACCATCTTTTTTTTTCTTTTCTTTTCTTTTTATATTTTTTAAATTTTTATTTATTTATTTAATTGACAGAGAGAGAGCAAGGAGATGGAATACAAGCAGGGGAAATCGCAGAGGGAGAAGTAGGCTCTCCGCTGAGCAGGGAGCCCAACGTGGGACTTGATCCCAGGACCCTGGGGCTATGACCTGAGCAGAAGGCAGATGATTAAAGACTGAACCACCCAAGTGCCCTTTTTTTTAAAAAAAAAAAAAAACTTTTTATCTATGTATTTGAGAGAGAGAGAGAGCATGAGAGAGAGAGATCATGAGCAGGGGAGAGGGGTAGTGGGAGAAGCAGAATTCCCGCTGAGCAAGGAGCCCCATACAGGGCTCACTCGCAAGACCCTGGGATCGTGTCCTGAGCTGAAGGCAGATGCTTAACCGACTGAGTCACCCAGGCGCCCTCAAACCATCTTTTCAATCCATATCATGATTCATGAAATAATTCATGTAAGCAAAGAATCTTTTTTTCCTGAAGCATGGATTTTTAGTGATAAAACTAAAAGTTATCAAATGCTTTCCTCGGATATATGAACCACACACATGCTAAGTGTGGTTGGACTCTGTACATTATTGATTTTAAATGGTTTTTTTTTTCTAAGTTTATTTACTTAAGTAATCTCTACACCCAACGTGGGGCTTGAACCTGTGATCCCAAGATCAGGAGCAGCACGCTTTTCTGACTGAGCCAGCCAGGCACCCCTGGCTCATTGATTTAAACCCATGTCACACACATGGGCCCATAGGAAGGTTTGAAAAAAGAGATGACTTGAAACTATATCTTCAAATAGTTTCAAATAGCACCGATCATGCCACTTGAGACCAGTTCTAAGATCTCGAACAGCTTGCTCAGAGGGCGATATGTTCATTTGTGATAGTCCGAACCTAACCTTAGAGGAGCAAAAATGTTGCATTTTTAACAAGGAGTATAAGGAGGCTGGTTTTATTAAAACTGAATTATTTTCTCATAAGGTATGCATTTGGTACTAAGTGAAGTCCAACACTGTCATTCGATAAAGGAAGTTTGCCAAAAGCTGGTTCTGCTTTCTCTCTGAGAAAAATGTGTCATGAATAAACAGTTCTTTCACAAGCTTCTCAGATAGCATTACTTGTATCTGTGTTTGACTAAGAGAAGTGCAATTTTAAAGATTTTTTTATTTTTTATTTATTCATTTGAGACAGAGAGAGAGATTACAAGTAGGCAGAGAGGCAGGCAGAGAGAGAGGGGAGAGGAGGAAGCAGGCTCCCCGCCGAGCAGAGAGCCCGATATGGGCCTCGATCCCAGGACCCTGGGATCATGACCTGAGCCGAAGGCAGTGGCTTTAACCCACTGAGCCACCCAGGCGCCCAGAAGTGCAATTTTAAATGCTGCCTGCGTTGTTTTGTTTTTCTTCTTGCCTTTATTGGGGGGAAAAATTCATCGATTTTGTCCTGGAAAGCTTATTTTACTCTTGTTCTGGAAGGGGGGAAAAAAATAAAGCTCTAATGGTTTACCAGAAAGGTCACTGTGCTTTGTTTAAAAATGATGTTAAAATCTTGATGGCTTTATGCCACTATTTGACAAAATTTCATAACACATAACACATTGGGGATTAAGATGGGCTGGTTAGCTGGTCCAGTGAAGTCCAGTGTTGGGTATACAATATCACGCTCACTATTTACACTTTTCTTTCTCATTTGCTTGTGTGAAATCATCACATGTGTCCCGGTTCTTAGAGATTTACATTTTTTTTCAAACTAGATTCTTGCTCGCTATTTACTTTTACAACACTGTGCTTGGTTGTAGTATTTGGATTACTATTTTCATCACTCTTCTCAAGCTTTAATGAGCCACTTTTGAGCCGTTGACTTATTTGAGTTGAGGATATTACACATTACAAAACTAATAACCCAAACCCATAAATGACATGAAAATATATCGCTTGAGACAAATTGCCAAGAAGGATCGACCAAAGGCAAACCTTGCAGCTCATGCACAATGTTGAAAAATGTGACAGTTATTAAGGACATAATGGGATTGCAGTGAAAATCTTAATCAATTTTGCACTTGAATGTTATGAATAAAATCATTCCAGCCTTTTTTCCCTGGAGATCTCCACCAGCTGCGGACCACTTGCAGACCTTGAGGGAACACCCCCATCCCCAACAAGGGTCCATGGACCACACTTTAGGAAAATTTCTGTAGCCAGCAAGCCTACAGTCTGAGTCATGAGATGGAGGGTAGGGGGTGTCCTGTTACCCTGGTCTCTGGCCACCTCCAGCTGGAAGTGAGTGTTCTTGGCTGAGTGACAGGGTTCGTGGGAGGGACACCGATCGACACATCAGCGGACATCCAAGAGAGATCTAGGGCAATGTAATGACCAGAAACCTGGGCAGCTCAGGGTGAAGGAGACTCGTGGAAGCAGGAAGGGTCTGTCAGAACCCAGCTCGTGATGGGCAGCTCCAGCCACGGGGTCACCTGATGTCCTGTGCCTCGACCAGGGCCCTGTGGCACACAGAAGCTCTTTATCAAACAGCATGTAACCCTCCCAAGCAGATGGCTTTTCTCCAGAACCCTAAGGGTCTACACTGTGATTCTCCTATTGGGGTGTCAGTCTTTTTTGATGTCACGAATACCTCTAATACCATAGAGTCTGCGGGTCCAACGATCCCAGTGCCCACGCCTGGAACTGTTACAGAGCTCTTTCCTGACCTGGGTCTCACTCAAATTTGGCAGCCTTTCTTGCCACCTGTAAATGGGTCACAGTCTTATTCCGAAATGTAGAATATGTTTTCTCCAGCACTAGCAAAGCCCTAAAGATGTGCTTTCTTATTCGTGGTGAGAAGTACAAGAAGCAATTATTTCTCCCTGTCTTTGGAAGGATGTTCACACATGTCCCAGACCTCTAAACCCCTAAAAGGCTTCACTGATGTTATGAGCTTCTCAACTTTGGTAGCGTTTTTTTCTTCCCGTCTCCTGGAATGCATGTGTCTTAGGAAAGCTCCCACCGCTTCTTGCTCTTCTGGTCCACTAAACATGATGTTAGCTGTAGATTGTCAAAGTAGTAGATCAACCTGATATTCTGTAGAATGTCCTGATGATCCAGGTCCCTTCAGACTGTGTTATCACAGAGAGTAGGAGTGTAATATACCTTGGCACAAGACCTGTGTACCGCCGTCCATCCCCAGTGAATGCAAATTGTTTCTGCTTCTCCTGATGGGAAGGAAAAAGAATGCATTTGCTGGACCAACAGCCACATGCTATGCACCCAAGATAAGCTCATCTGCCTTCATAAAGCCATCCCATCTGGCCCAGCAGGTGCAATGGGATTACTTGGTAGTGTCCACTGTGGTCGCTCTCTGGCGACTTCCTGGTTTTATGGGACGTATCCATTCTAGCATCCCCACCCCCCCTGAGCCTTTCGATTCCTGTCTGTCTGCTATGGCAATTCTAGCATTTCTGTTTCACTTAGTGTGAAACCGGCCCACAGTTGATCCAGGTCCCAAATCCTGTTACAGAGTCTGCTTCCTGGGGCACTTGGCTGCCTCAGTAGAGCATGTGACTCTTGATCTCGGGGTTGTGGGTTCAAGCCCCACATTGGGTGTAGAGATTATGTAAAAAATTAAAATCTTAAAAAGATAAAGTCTGCTCTCTTGGAGCACTCCTGGTACTTAAGACCTGTCTTAGGACAGGTCTCTGGGAAATGGACTCTGAAATGGAAATTTATGTGCCAGAATCTGTCCGGGAGTGAATGAATCAGGACTTAACAGAGGGAGATAGTTAACTGGAACACATCCCAGACAGAAGGCTCAGCCGATCCCACCAAGAGCTCTGGAGCCGAGATGGCCCTTTGGAGTTGGCCCCCGTGAGACAAGGGGCTGGGACTTTTGTCCCCTCACGTCAACCAGTCACAAGTTGACTAGCTCTGTGGAGGGAGCATGACCTCTGGCGAAGTATGTGGCTTTGGCTGACAGTGATTCCTGGAGAGGGCTGGGGATCCGGCTGTCTCCCAAGGTGCTATCCTATCCGCAGGGGAAATGAATGTCTCAGTCTTGCAGCAGGTGTCTGGACAGCACACCCGGGGGGGGGTGGCCTATGGCAGAGGTGGGGGCAGGGCAGACTTCAAAGGCCTCTCCAGCCGTTGGAGCTTCTTTGAGAGGTAGTGATGGCCCCGTCATTGAAAGCATGTGAGCCTGAGTCTATAATGACATGTCCACGGCTTTACAGAACAAAAGCATGGACCGCACAGAGCTTGGCCTCAATGAACGGTTTTCAAACGGGGTTCCATGACACCTTAAGTGTTTCTTAGAGCTCTCAGGGGGCTGCATGGCGATTCGAATTCAGGTTCATCCGAACCTTTTCCCTTTACTGCTGTGACCGGAATGGCTCCCCTTTCATCTGCTCACATGTAGGGCTCTGAACAAGGTTTTGTTTGCAGAAAGGCTTTTGCTGCTAAAAAATAACCCCGGGAAGTTCTACAGAATACCTGACCAGGACTCCTCAAAGCTCTCAAGGTGGGGAAAAATAAAGAAACACAGAGAAACTGTCATAAGCCAGAGGAGACCAAGGAGACATGACAACCAAATACAAGGTGACATCCTGGATGGATCCTGGGACAGTAAAGGGACATCAGTAGAAAAACTAGGGAAATCCCAATAAAGTCTGGCATTCAGTTATTAGTAATGTACCAACGTTGGCTTCTTAGTTGTGGCAAATGGGCTATGGTGCTGTAGGCTATGAACGTGGGGAGGAACTGGATGAGGGATATATGGGAAGTCTCTATGTTTCCTTTGCAACTCTGCTGTAAATCTAAAATTATTTCCAAATACAAAAGGTTATTTTTAAAAAATTGCATTAGGAGCCCATCAGACAGATGAGTTCTAAATATTTCCAGAAATGAGAAGAAGAATGGGCTTTGCTGATGCAGGAAGGCTCCCAGGAAGAGGCCAGGCATGGATATTAGGTGGGGTTGGGATGTCAGAATGCTGTGATTGGGTAGGATTCTTGTCCACAGATTTTTTTTTTTTTTTAAGGAGCCAGTGCAATGGTTTATCTTTATCAGAAAGAGGAAACTTCACAGCACATTCTGAGTAAGTTAGTGCAAAGGCTCAGTGGGCCAGCTGGTTGAGCACCAGTTTATCATGGGTTCCACAGCTGGGGCATCACTGGGTTTCGCCTTTGTGCAGCCTGAACCAGATGATGGTACTATTGTCCTCTTCACAGATGCAGCCCACTATTCGCTGGTTGGTGATAGATAGGACTAAATTAGGGTCTTCCTTGGTGCCTGCAGCTGCCTTTGGGGCTAGCATATTGTATGGGTCCAGTCCTTTCCGTGCAACCATCATGACCTCCCTCTCCAGCCCAGTCGCGTGGTCATCATCAGTAGGAATATCCCGTCCAGATGACACCGTGCGCACCGCGGTGACTCCATTGGGACCACGGGCCCTGAGGGTCTGCGCGGCCGACGCTCCAACTCTGAGAAGTAACCTTGAAGCCATCACGCCCACTACAAACAGCAGCACTTCTGGGAGCAGGCTCTTGCCCACAGATTTCTATGTGGAATGTTGGATATTCATGTTCCTGTCCTTCCTTAGCTCCAGCTTCTCCAGGAAAGTAAGGACCCGTCTGGGAAGGAAGGGACTGAAGTTGGGCTCACCCAAATAGATGGGACTGTTGAAACGTTAAAGTTTGAACAGACTTTGAAGGGAGATCGAGAGGCTGATTTGTGCTTCAGTCCTTCCATTCTGGCTAAATATTCTCCAAAGCTAAGCCCAGGAGAAGCCAGAGGAAGGAGGAGACACAGGCCCTGCCCCCAGTCTGATGGAGGAAAGCTGGGTTATGACCGCAAGGAACCCCAATACGGCGGGGAAACACAGAGCCCGCCCTCAGGGGACCCTCGGTCTAAATGAGGAGACATAGTTCCTAGCTTGGGGAGCCTCCTGTCTGATGGGAGGGACACAGTCTGAAGGGGGAGGCAGGACACCTTCCAGACAAGCCAACTAGTGATGTCTAGGCTGACTTTCAGATATTGGTATTTGGGGACGGGAGAGCCCAGGAGGAAGGCTTGAAGAGGAGAGTGCCCTTGTAGAAAGAAACCAATGGGAAGGGTCCTGTGACCGAGCTGATCGGTGCCCTGAAAGTGGGCCCTGCTCAGATGTGGGATCCTCTCTGAGAGCGGGTAACCAAGTCTCTGATCCATTGTCCTCTCAAGGACTGAGAGCAGCTGATAAACAGTGAAGGGACAGGGAAGGACAGGTGAGGAATAAGGGAGAGATACACAGAGAGGCAGAAAGGGAGAGAATCTTCCAGAGATGCCAGGAGATCTGAGATGGAGAGATACAGAAGAGATGTGAGCATAAAACCAAAACAGAGGCAGAAGCAGAGAGCCCCTCTCCCGCCCCACCTGGCCCCTGCCCCTGTCCCTGCCCGCCCCACCCCAGCTCTGGCCCCCAGCTGACCCAGCCCTGGCCCCCAGCTGGCCGACCCCATTCGCATCTCTCTGCCTCTGTGCTCTCATTCAGACTTTGGCACCGCCCCAGTGTTTTCCCTCACTAGGTGTCAAATGCAAACTTGAGCCAAAATCCACATGTCCTAGCTGGCTGGGGAGGAGGCTCCCTGGGAAGGGAGGGGAGTGAGAGCTGGCACAGCCCGCATCCACTCTGTGGTGCTGGGCAGAGGCAGGTGGAGGAGGCGGGGAGGACCTGTTCAGCTCGGTGTGCCGAGGGCAGTCTGCAGTGGTTCCTGACCGGCTCTGTGAGTTGGTCCTGGCCCATCTTAGAGAATGGCCTAAGGCATGGTGGCGAGAGTCTCGGTTCAAATCTCAGCTTTACAACTTCCTAGCTGTGTGACCTTGAGCAAGTTACTGAACATCTCTGAGCCTGTCTCTTCATCCGTAAAACGAGGATAAGGATATTAACCAAACCCATATCATAGGATTGCTGTGGCCATTCAGTGAGCTAACATGTATCGGGCCCTTAGGACAGTGTCCAGCATACAGAGAACAACAAATAACTCAGCCTGTAGCATGTGGGTGCGTCATGGCTGTGATTTTTCTGCACCTGTTACCTGCACAGACATTCAGTGTAGATGTAGTGTGGGCAAGGGGTGCTCCTGGGTGGGATCACGTGACGGCGGCAGCGGGGAGCAGCGGGGAAGAGTGCGGGCTCTGTGGCCAGGCTGGGCGGGCGTGGGATCTGGTTACAGCCTCACCACATCTGGCCTGGGGTGTCCCCAGCCCGGGGCTTCTCCTCACCTACAGAATGTGCGTAAGATGTTCCTCGGGGGATTGCCCGTGAGGAGGAGCCCAGTGCCCCTTGAAGCCTAAATGAGTGTGTCTGGTGGTTGCATGGATTTGCAAGCACGGGAGACATGAGGCAATGGAAACAAGCCTGATCTGGCGGTCAGGGCACGTGGGCTCGATCCCAGCTCTAGGAAAGGTGTCTCGGGGCAATGCCTCGATCCTTCTGGGTCTTGGGTTCTTCATCAGGACGAGAGAGGTGTTAAGATCGACCTCCCAGAGCTGTCAGAAGGACCAGATGAGATGGCGTGTGAGGTGCCACCAGCAAACAGCACTTCTCAAGAGCTTTTCAGCTGCCTGGGAGGCCGGCGGCTAGTTTCCAACCACCTGACACCACGATCCTTCCCACACATGCGCACAGAGGGAATGTGCGTGTTGGTGCAAAGAGCCACTTCTTCGGGCAAGGCAGGAGGGCATCCCTTGACATCCACCTTGGGTCTCTTGGACCTGTCCAGTTGTGGTGAAGCCTATAGGACTCTGGAACCCGGCTGCCCCAGTGTGAATCCCAGCTTAGCCACTTGCCAGCTTTGTGACTCCAGGCAACTGACTTACCCTCTCTGTGCTTCTCTTTCCTCCTCTGAAATTGGAGACACTAATAGCACCCCCCTCGGAGAGCTTTGTGAGGAGGACACGGTTCAAACGTGTCAAGTGCTTACGGCCCAGCCTGGTACAGATGTTTGTGGTTATTCCCGAGTTGGACTGGGTCGGAGGGGCGCGCTCTGCTGCCCAATTCCCACGTCTTTCCTGGCCAGCAGATAGCTCATCCTCTGGAACCATCCTTTCTGAGCTCCGACCAGTTTCCCTGAGGCAGAAGTTCCTCGAAGGGTGCAGCTCGAGGCACAGCAGCCAGCACAAGCTGCTAAAATAATCACATTTACAGGAGGCCCAGGATGTTGGTGGGACAGATATTTTTGAAAGTGAATGTGAGTGTGTTTCAGGAAAGAGAGGCGGGGGACATGCTTCTGCAGGTTCCTGGCGGGCTGGGCCAGAGCAAGCTTTTCTGTGCTCGATGCCTCCCCCCTCAGACCCTGTCCCACCCAGAACCTCACAAAGAGGCCAGTGGCCAGAGGAGGCGGTGGGAATGGGCTGGGCTGGGTCCCATCCCCCTCCCCGCTGCTCCCGCTTTGCCCTTGCCCGGCCAGTGACCTCGGGAGGAGGAGAACCAGGACTGGGCAAATGTAAAGGGGTGCTGGTGGGGAGGGGGGGTGATAGGAATGAGAGAAGAAACGGGGGGCCATCAGGGAGAGGGAAATAGAAATGGGGGGCTGCCAGACCGAAGTAGGCAGAGGGTCCGGGACACACGCAGATGTATGTGTGAAAGAGTGCTCGCCAGAGCGTGCGAGTGTGTGTGTGTGTGTGTGTGTGTGTGTGTGTGTATGCCTGAGCGTCTGTCTGTCTGACTGGGAAGAGACAGATCACAGACCCACACCACCGGCAGGGACTTCCTCTGACCAGACTTCTGTTCGGCAGATGGGGAAGCAGGATCAGGGATGAAATGCCTAGTCTCTCAAGGGCAAGACGCTTGGTCTCTAGACAACTAATCCAGGACTGGGGGGGTGGGGGGGAGGGGAGACGAGGAGGAAGGGGGCCAGAGAGACACGTTTGGGAACTCCTCCTAACTCCTGCCCTAGCCCTCAGGGTCCCCTCCAGCCCTCAGCTGGAGGCCGGTGGTGGGCAGGACAGTGCTGCCCAGAATACGGGAGAGAAGGAGAGGCAGGAAACAGCCTCGCAGGGTGCAGGGCCCCTGGGGGAAGGGTCCAGCATCGGGCCTCCCCCCTTCCTGCAGACGTGGACTCCCCACCCCAGCCAGCCGGGACATGTCATCCTTGGAGCCCGTGGCAGAAGCTTCGGCCTCTCCAGCTTTCCTACCGACCCGGCCTCGAATGTGGGGAGGGCCCTTCAGAAAGAGGTTTGGGCCCATTCCCAGTTTGGCAAAGCTGAGCCCTAAAATGGAGCAGGGGGAGCCTGAGCCCCCCCCCAAAGTTCTGGCCCCCCTTACCTGTCCCTCCTTGGTTTCTCCACCTAGGCAGTGAAAGAAAGGACAGGGCATTCTACCTGTGCGTGCTGAAGGGGTTGGAGGGGAGTCCTCTAAGCAGGCCCTCCCCGGCTCTTGCATACGGCCTCCCTGCCCCTGGCCCAGAGCCCCCTGCCCGGGGAGCAGCACCCTCTGTCCTGAGGTTGGGGGAGGAGGGCAAAGACCGTCCATAGCCAAGGAAGGGAAGCTGCAACCGAGCAGACATTCCCGATGACTCACGGGCCCGGAACGCCTCGAGAGGGGGCAGGACAGCCCTCTGCTAGGCTGGGGCAGCCGGAGAAGACCCAGGCCCCCGGGGGTGGGGGCAGGGAGGCGAGGGGAAGGCAGAAGGCCAAGAAGCAGAACCCTGGAGAGACTCAGGGAAGGTCACTGAGAGGTGCCTTAGGGAAGAGATACCACGGGCCTCCCCACTTCCACCCTAGCCTCAAATCGAGCTCCCACTGCCGCAGGCGCGGGGAAGGCTGGTTGTTACCAAAGACACCCCCTCCTGCCCCGGCCTTCAGGGAACTCCCTTTCTGGAGAATGGCTTGGGAGGAGGAAATGTTCTGCCCCTACCCCTTCCTAGGACTGGAAATCCCACCTTCCTGCCCTAAGGACCCAGGGAGATGGCTTCGATGATCTCCACGGATCCCCCCCTTTTTTCTTACCCACTCCAACTTCCTTCACTGCCATGTTCCTCCTGTGACCCCGGGCCCCTCCATTTGCTGGGCCTCCTCTCTGGGGCGGGGAAACTGAGGCCCAGAGCGGTCTGGAGGTACAGGGCATACAAGTGCTCCCTCCCAGGTCTGCCTGACCTGGCAGAGCTCTGGGCGCAGGGTGTCTGTGTCCCGTCCCTCCTCCCCCCCGCAGAAGAGGCAGTAAAGCCTTTAGTCTACGTGGCAGGCAGAGGGGGGGCCTGCAAGGGAGGGGAGCTGGGAATGAGGTCAGCGGGTTGGATGGGCCAGGCTGTGGCTGTGAAGGCATCTGGGCTGCAGCAGTCTGGAAGGTAGGGACCTCCGGGCCGGCCACTCCCAGCCCCAAGCCGCCATCCACCCGCCCACCATGGCCGGTCTCCCGGCTCCTGCTCCTCCCCTCCCTGCAGCCCACACTCCAGATGGTTCCCATCAAGCCTCTTCCATGTGGCAGTTCCACCCTGCCCACCAGGCTCCCTTCCCCCTCCGGCCACATGGCTCAGCTGGGAGTTGGGGAACAACTCTCCCACCCTGTCCTCCCCAGGCCTGGACTGGTATCAGGTGGGATCCCTGTACAGGTTGACCCCCACCCCCATCCCCAGTTCCTTTCCTGGCCCCTCCGGCTTTCCAGCAGCTGCCACCACTCAGGATCTTGAAGTGTAGCAGGGCTCTTACCTCGGACCCTCCATCTCAGCTGTGCGACCGCAAGCAGGCCAATCCCTACTCTGAGCCTTAGTTTTCTCATCTGTGCAGCGGGGGAGAGCGGGGCAGAATGAGCTCAAAGTTTCGTTCGACCTGAACATCTGTTGTTGTATCATATTCCCACTTTGAAAGAGTGTAAAGTTCCCAAATCCAGTAGCAATGGAACGCCAACTTTGGAGGGGTCATCTGGTCTACTTCTTTGCCAGCTCCCAAGCCGTGTTTCCTCGATGGTTTGAGACCCATAGATTGCACGCACTTTCCTTGCATCTCCCCCTCTCCCCCAAGGGCTCCAGCCTTCTAAGTTGAGCTGGGCTGCCACCGAGGTAGAGGTTTTCTGAGCAAGTCCTTGGCAAAAGGCTTTCAACCATACCCTGCTCAAAAGCTGGCTCTCTATGGCCACCAAATAGATTTTGAATTCTTCTTCCAGAATTCCAGGCCTCTAGAAGTTGGCCCCAGCCTACGTTTCCACCTTTATCTTCCATGTTTCCTCTGCCCAAGGCCTTCTCTCCACCACCTGTGTCTCGGTTGGGGTCAGGGGGAGGTTTCTCAGGCTTGGTGGTGCCCTCCCTCCCAATTCCAACCCTGGATTCAAAACTTGTCACTCACCTCCAAGGCTCAGCTGGAAAGCAGCTCCTCCCTGAAACCTGACTTACCTCCTGTTGGCATACTCTCATCACCTTTGCCTCTCCCTGGAAGCTTCCATTTACCAAGCATGACACAGGCCAGCAAGGTGGTCTCACTACTACCCCATTCCAGATTGGGGAACTGAGGATCAGAGAGATGGAGAAACTTACACAAAATCACACAGCCAGCGCTGCCCTGAGTGAGAGACATTTCTGCCTTTCTTTTATTCCCCATCCGGACTCCCCATTTCCTGAGGACATGAACTGCTGTCTGCAGAGCGCTCCTCAGCAAAGGGCCGGCCCCAGGAGGTCCACAGGAACCATCCACCGAGTAGAATTGACTAGAGTGCTTGCAATACTCACCGAACTCAGGACGTTCTTCCCTACGCAGGGCCCTCACCCAACCTTCCCCCTTCCAGGGTACCACAGCAGCCAGTCTCTCAGGAGACCAGGAGTCGTCCCTGCTCCTCACCACCACACTCCCACATCCAGGGGCGCCTGGGTGGCTCAGTGGGTTAAAGCCTCTGCCTTTGGCTCAGGTCATGATCCCAGGGTCCTGGGATCAAGCCCCGCATCGAGCTCTCTGCTCAGCAGGGAGCCTGCTTCCCCCTCTCCCCCTGCCTGCCTCTTTGTCTACCTGTGATCTCTCTCTCTCTGTCAAATAAATAAATAAAATCTCTAAAAAAAAAAGAAAACAAAACACTCCCACATCCACCCACCCCAACACCTCTAAACTCTGCCTCCCAAAGGGCTCCTGATTCCATGCACTTCTCTATCTCCATCCCTTTCGACCCGGTCCAGGGTCCCAACATCTCTCAGCCCTGCAGCCGCTAACTTCTACCAGAGCCCTCCCTAGTGACAATGGCCATCACCTACAAACACAGACCTGACTCTGCCCCTCCCTGCTTCAGACCCTCTATGGGGGCCCAGAGCTTTAAGGCCTGGACTGAACCCCCTGATGTGCCTTCTTTGGCCTTCCGGCCTTTGGTTCCTGTGCCCCAGTCACTCTGGCCACTCTGGATTCCGTGGGCATCTGGACCTTGCCACGCTCCCCTCTGCCCCAGAGCCTCCGCTTATGTGGTACCATGACACTCACTGCAAACCCCCACCCTGCCACCTACCCCTCACCTAAGGGGTCTTTAGCTCATCTGCCAACCTCTTCAGGGAAGCCTTACTGGGCGCCCAGGTCTAGACTCCCTGGGATGTCTGCCACCGTGAGCTCCATGTTCCTGTCCTTCATGACCTTTACAGCTGCAATGACGTGTTTATTTATGCGATGTCATTTGTATCTGTCCCTACCAGACAGAAGCTCCATGAGGGCAGGCGCTGACTGGCCAGGCCCCAGGGCAAAGTGCCTGAAGATGCATGTGGTAAAATGAGCAATCTGGATCCTTCCTCTGTCCCGGCCACATTCTGTCCAAAGGTGTGCTCTGCCTGGGACTGGTACCAGTGACAAGACTGGGATCGGCCGTCTCCCGCTCAACCCTCAGAACCCCTAGAAACTCCAGAATCCCAGGTTTGCCAGGAAGAACTGGTGGCCGAGGTAGAACAGGAAGGCACCAGACACCTGTGGTCAAGGCTTCCTGGTGGGGGTGGGGGTGGGGCTGAAGGAAGCTGCTGGGCTCTGGAGGAGCCTCTATCTCACGGAGGCTCCCCCTACCCCTTGCTCTTTTTCTTTTCAAATCCAAGCTTCAAAGGAGCCTTTGCACCCACCTCCTAGGCACTTGGACCAGACCTCTGGCAGTGATGCGAGCCTCGGCCCCGCCCCCTAGGCTGGCAGCTCGCCCTGGGTGGAAGCTTGCGCCCGGCAACATCACTGCAGCATCGAAGGCTCAGAAGGCAGCCCGGGGAAGGGACGGAGGAGCCAGAGATACCGGAAGAGAATACGAGAGAAAGAGAAGGAGGGAGGAGAGTGTGGGTGCAGGGGTCTGGACAATGGGACCAACAACGCAGAGGAGAGAAAGAAAGGGGAGAAAAAGATCTAAGAAAAGGAAGGAAAACACATGAACAGGAGAAATGGGTGGGGGATGGGGGATAAAAGAATAGGAAAAAGGAAGGCAGCGGGGAAAGAGAACGGAGCTAAAGCAAGTACAGAACAGAACCAAACCAGAAAGAGGTAAATAGCAGTTCAATGAAACCTGCTGCGCCCCAGGCCAGGTGAGGGCTACAGATGTCATCCCCTGCCAGGTCCCTGGCCCGGGCTCACTCTTGGCAGGAAAGATGGGCGTTGACTCCTCACGGAGCAGGAGCGAGAGCCCATCCAGCACCTTATTCTCAGCTGGGACACACTGGGGACCTGGCAAGGTGGCTGGAGTGGGCCTGGGGAGTCCTAATGTCACTGATGGATCACCCTCCAACCCCTCTCCCCCAGGCCAGCCCAGCTCCTTCCCTGGCTCCTCTGCCTCCACATTCCCCTTCTTGGACTGGGCCCCCGGCCCCAAGAATGGAGTGGACCCTGCCAGGACTAGAAATCAGACCTCTTTGAGAGCCTGGACTGAGGGCACACTCTAGAAAAGAATGAGGTGCTGGCTGGGCCTGGATGGGCTATCTGAGAGGAGGGATAGCCAAAAGCACAGGGGACCCAGGGAAAGAGCTCAGGAGAGGGAAGGGTGGAGAGAGAACCAGAGTCTCATGGGAGAGAAAGGGGAGCGAGGCAGGGGACAGACAGATGGACAGGAGTGGGAGTTGGGGAGAGGAGGGAAAGAAAGACAGACAGGAGGGCAGATGGGGCATCTATTCAGTCTCCTCCCCTCGCGGCTAAACGCCTCCTCCAAGCTCCCTGCACTCTGACCCCACTTCCTGGCCTCCCACCTGCTCCTCAAGGCCCTCCAGTCTGGCTTCCTCACCCATCACTCCACCGAAACTTATGGGGCACTAATCAATCACCACCATCCTGCCAAACCCAGGGAGCATTTTGCACCTTATCATACTAATTCTCTCCGCAGCATCTAATTCTCCCTCCTTCTAGAACAATCTTCCCTTGCATACATGACACCCAGCATCCCTCTCCTTCTGGCCCTTCTATTCCCACTCTTGTCCTGTCTCTTGTGCAGAGGGGCTCCTCCTCCCCCTCCCACCCAAGGGTCCTCAGGCTCTGTTCCAAGCCCCTCATGCTTGGTCCAGAGACAACTCCTTCTACACCATCGTCCTAGGCGCCCACGTTTGTCTTTCCTCTGAGCTCCAGACCCAGACACCCAAGGGCTGCCCCCACCTTTCTGACTGGATGTCTCACAGGGACCTACCTAACACTCCACGTAGACAAACTTCATTCCTCATCTTTCCTCTAAACCTGGAAAAGATGATGAGACAGAGGGACATCTCCAAGGACCGAGGGACTTGGGTTGAAGCTGAGGCTGAGAAAGATCAGAGCTATGCCTGGAAGCTAAGGAACTTAGCTGAGGACCCAAGGGCCTGGCCCGTGCGATGCTGAGCAAAGGGAGGGAGAGAGGACCCTACGCACTTGGGGTCTGCCCCCAGCGACCCTCAACAGGGCCAGAGCACAGCTCCATGACGGGGACCCGTGGAGACCAAGCTGTGAACTGCAGTCACACTCTCAGACCTCCCCCTTCTCTCTCCTCAACCCTCTCCCAGGGTTGGGGGCAGGGTGGGGGGAACAGAGCGTTCTGGAAGGTCAAGATGGGGGAAGGAGGGCAGGAAAGGGCTGATCTCGGGCGCCTGGGTGGCTCAGTGGGTTAAAGCCTCTGCCTTCGGCTCAGGTCATGATCTCAGGGTCCTGGGATCGAGGCCCGCATCGGGCTCCCTGCTCAGTGGGGAGCCTGCTTCCTCCTCTCTCTCTCTGCCTACTTGTGATCTCTCTCTGTCAAATAAATAAATAAAATCTTAAAAAAAAAAAAAAAAAAGAAAAGAAAGGGCTGATCTCCCCCACCCCCACCAGGTGCCCTACTTCTCCCTAGTCCCACACCACAGAGTCCAGACTGGGGGCCTGGGGAGCTCCCGAGGGAGGGGGGGGCTGGGGATCATAGGCCTGCCCCATCTCTCATGGAGCGAGGGCACTTGGAGAAATTTGGAGAGGGAGAGAACTTAGAGCTCAGCACTTTCCTCTTTCTGTTTTTCTTCTTGAGGAATTTTTTTCCCTAAGTGCTGATGACTTTACCATTGCTTGGGGGTGTGTTGGGGGGAGATTTTGGCTTTTGTCCCCCCCAATTCCAAATGCCTGAAGAAGTCGAACATTCCACAAGAAGCCAGAGCTTCAGAGTTTCCTCAAGATGAGGTGGCGTCTCCTCCCCTCTCCCAGCTCCCTCCCTCCTCCCTCCTCCCTCCTCCCCCCAAGTCTCAAGCCCAAGGAGGCCCAGCCAGGCTGGGAGGAGACCCCAAGCGCATTCTTCCTCTCACTGTCATGCTGCAGAAATTAAAGACACATCTTCGGGCTGGGCGCCCGCCAAGCGTTTCAAGTCGAAAGTGGCAGAGGAGGCCGGGGCCTCAGCTCAATGCCACGTGTAAAGAATGCTTGGAAAGCCTCCGCCCGCAACTCCTGGGACAGAGGTCTGAAACTGGACATTGGGGCCGTGGCTGTCACACACCACACACACACAAAACCCACCCCCCGACCCCAGGGGTCCCCGAACATCCTTTAGAACCCCAGGCCCGAGATGTAGCAACTCCTCCTTGTCCTCTGAGAGGCTCAATCTCTTCTTTAAGATGGGCCCGGGACACCTGGACCAGGAGCACCTGGGGGAAGCGCTGGAGGCTGGAGTCCTGGCTTCGAGAACTCAGCCAGAGAGGCGGGCATGTCACAGCAACCCTCATCCCCGCCCCCAGACAGCCACTGCGGAGGGAGAGGACCCTTGTCCCCCTTGCCCCCCATGTCCCCCACCCCCAGGAGGTGCAGTGGGGTGTGGGGGGGGTGGACTGCCATCTCAGCAGCCCAGGGCTGGCCTGCCCTGCAGTCGCAGGCACTAGGCGGGGGCAGGTCCTGGGCCACAGTCGCTGCCACATGGTGGGGATAATTGATGAAGGCCCGTCCCTCCATTGCTGTCTGCTCTCTGGAAACTCTATATTTTCCCTTTAATTATAGCCCCTGCTCTCTCCCTCCGCTGCCCCACCCGCACCGCTCATCCTGGCTGCCCACGGCCTACGTGGCTCCCTCCCCTTCTGTTCCCTTGGTCTTTTTTTTTTCCTTTGCTTTCGTTGCACAAAACCAGCTGGGGGAGGGCGTGGAGAGGGGCGGGGGGAGGCAATGGAATTTTGGATGGTTTGGGGGAGGCGGGACTCCCCGCTTCCACGTTTGCAGCTCTGGAGTGATGGGGGTGGGGGACCCAGGCGGGAGGGACTGGAGTTGATGGACACGGCAAGAGGACCCCAACTGCCTTCTCTTGGGCCCACAGATTTCAGTAGGGCCAAGAGTAGAGCGCTGTTGGGAGGTTGGGACGTGGGGAAGGGAGGACACTGGCTTCTGGGGGCATTCCCCCAAATATAGTCTATTGTTCTTGGGGTCTCCACCCCATTTCAAGGTACAGATAATTCTCTCCTGGTTTTCAAGAAAGAGGTGGGGCAGCGGGGAACATCCTCTAAAATCAGTTCACTCAACCTTCCCTGCAATTCCATCCCAAACCCCCAAAAGCAAGTCTCCCCCTGACACCCGAATTCCCCCATATGCCCTAACCTTGAGTCCAGAAACAACCAGGTGCTCTCTGAGCTGTCAGAAGGAGCACCCTCCTCTGGTCCAGTGTCTTCTACCCAAGGGTCCCCAATTAGACTCTGCCGGGTACAAGGGTCTCTAGCCAGGCCCTGGCCACCGCCCGGGCCTGCCCTCACACAGGACCCTTTTCTAGGTCACTGGTGATCACAGCACTCCTGGGCAACCCCACTGCCCTGGGGAGAAGAGTCCCAGAAGCTTCTCACCACCATTCTGCTGCCCTATCACTTAAACCCCAAGCTTCCTTCTGGAGAGATCACACAGTCAGATTTCTCACCCAGTGTCTCAGCCTCCCTACCCCAACTTTCTCAGTCACACCTTGGGTTTGGGGGAGAGCATCTAAGTCCATCTTGGAGCCTCAAGCAAAGCAGAACTGATGTCCTCAAAATAAACCCCCTCTTGCCAACAACCACCACCCAAGTATCTCATTCCTAATGTCTGCAAGGGAACCTCTCTAACTTCTTCCCGAAATATGTCTAAGCTCCGTATCCCCGCCACACCAGAAGACACCCCTAACCAGGCACATCTTTTAAATTCTCTGGTCCTCCTGTTTTAGAGAACCCGGCCCCTTCATACCCATCCCTTGGCTCTGGCCAAGGATATCCTCACGGTGAATGAGACATGGCCAAGTCTACCCTCTCCAGACCACTGGAAGCTTCCCCTTCCAGCTCCTCAGGCCCAGTTCCTCCCGATGCGGGAGTCCCAGGAAGAAAGCCCAAGGGGCACCACTACCCACTCTCTAGCCCACCCTATCCTGGGGACCCAGCCGCTCCTCAGCAGCAGCATCTCTGGCCCAGGCTGGGCTGGGGGGCTGGGGAGGCAGAGCTGCGAAGGGGGGAGATGTGCGGTGGACTCCCTTCCCTTCCCTCCTCCTCCCCCTCTCCCTTCCAACTCCCAAATTGGGGGCCGGGCCAGGCAGCTCTGATTGGCTGGGGGACGGGCCTCCGGCTCCCCCTCTCCCAGGGGCAGAGTTCCTCCCCGCTCTCCATCAGGATGGTATAAAAGGGGCCCGGGCCAGTCGTCGGAGCAGACGGGAGTTTCTCCTCGGGGTCGGAGCAGGAGGCACGCGGAGTGTGAGGCCACGCATGAGCGGACGCTAACCCCCACCCCAGCCGCAAAGAGTCTACATGTCTAGGGTCTAGACATGTTCAGCTTTGTGGACCTCCGGCTCCTGCTCCTCTTAGCGGCCGCCGCCCTCCTGACGCACGGCCAAGAGGAGGGCCAAGAAGAAGACAGTAAGTCACAAACTTTTGGGGAGTCCAGGGCTACTTGGTGTCTTGCCCCGCGCTCGGCCCCGGCGGTCCAAGACTGAAACTGAGACTCGGGATGCTCCGGAGACTCAGGGATGGAAGGGAGATGGTGAGGGCTCTCCCTGGGCGCCGTGGGAGAGAAGACCGCGCACGCCGTGTAGATGAACGCCCGCGGGTGGGGAGAGGGGAGGATGGGGCGCCGCGGGAATTGGCACAGGAGGGAATCCCGAGCGCGCACCGTGGAGGACCACAGGGCGAACGGGGGAGGTCCGGGCGCCGGGTGAGGGGAAAGTACGTCGAAGATGGGACGGGGGCGCCGTCCCCGTGGAGTGGGGAGCCCAAGATGTGAAAGCGATCGGGAAGGCTGTGGGATGATTCATAAGGAAAGATTGTTTGCCCTCTCTGCAGGCTAGACAGTGTTCCTGGGGCCGCGGGGGTGCTGGGCTGAGGGGGGAGGGGGCGCGGCGAGTGGGCGGGTTGGAGGATGAGAAACTTTGGCGCGGACTGGGCAGGGCGGGGTCCTTGCGCCCTCTGCTGATCCACACCGAGCCCCGCGCCTCCCCGTCCAGCGCTTCCCCGCGCAGGAACTGCCCTGAGTGGACGGGCGTTATTGCCGGTTGTGGACCCCACCTCTAGTCCTGGAAAATAAAGCTGGGGAACTGGGTAGCTCAGTCTGTAAAAGAAGTGGCCAGTCCCAGGAAATTGCTTAGTGTTGCCCGCCACCTAGTGGCCGCCTGAGTAGACGCTCGCGCGGTGGGCGTGGTTAGCTCACTTCATTACTATTCGCGGACTTTTTGGTTCTTTGGCTAAGGAGTGACCCAGAGGTCCTGGCTAGCTTTACGAAAGTGGAGTTGTCCCGAGAGAGGGCTTTTGAGATGTCTGGGCGCCGGCGGTTAGGATATATCCTACTTTGGGGGTACAATTCAAGTCTTTGAGCGGGACCTCAGGCCCATAGGCCCCGCCCCATCCTCCTAGCCCCGCCCATGCTGTCCCACCTGCCCAGGGATGGGGGCTGGACCTCCCTTCCCTCCTCCTACCGGTCCCCCCCGACCCCACCCCCGTCTCCACCCATTCCACGCCCCCCGAGCCTGCCCGCTTGATGGGGCCCCTCCTGTTCTCTCTCCTCCCCACTCCCCCACTTCCCCTCCCCCACCCAATGGCTTTTTTATTTCACTTGGCTTCAGCGCCGACGGGCTGGGGTTGGAGTTGGAAGCAACTCCGGACTAAAGCTTTGTTTAAATTCCTGAGAACTGGAAAGAGTTATAGCCGCCCTGGCCAGGCGCCTCGGCGCTGTCACTGGCCCTGATGAGGAGCAGATGAGCTTTTAAGGATTTGGGGAAAGGAGGGGGGACGGAGAGGAGGAGGAGGCGGGAAATGGAAAATCTAAAAGTGTCCTTACGACAGACGGGAGAGGCTACGGGTAGGGCTGGGGTCCCTGGAGCCCCGACGTGGGGGGCTCGAGCACCGCTGACAGTCCCTCCTCTCCCCTCTTGCCCCAGTCCCACCAGTCACCTGCGTACAGAACGGCCTCAGGTACTATGACCGAGACGTATGGAAACCCGAGGCCTGCCGGATCTGTGTCTGCGACAACGGCAACGTGTTGTGTGATGACGTGATCTGCGACGAAACCAAGAACTGTCCCGGCGCCCAAGTCCCCCCGGGCGAGTGCTGCCCCGTCTGCCCCGACGGCGAGGGTACGCTCGGGGCCTGGGGCTGGGGGAGGGCGGGGCCGCCGGGNCCCCGCCGCTCACCCGCGTCTCTTCTCCCCTAGCGTCACCTACCGACCAAGAAACCGCAGGAGTCGAGGTAATCCTCTGCCCTCGACTTTTGCCACCCGCCCGAGGGTCCTCAAGCGCCTCCCGTCTCTAACCCGGCTTCTTTTGTTTCTTCTCTCCCCACCCCACCCCCATAGGGACCCAAGGGAGACACCGGCCCCCGAGGTCCAAGGGTAAGTAAGCGTGGCCTTCGCTCGGCTGTTGGGGCCGCAGGTGGGCGTGGCTCCGGGCCCGCGCTCACCGCCTCCCGCCCTCTCCCCCGCTGCAGGGACCTGCCGGCCCCCCTGGCCGAGATGGCATCCCCGGACAGCCTGGGCTTCCCGGACCCCCCGGACCCCCCGGACCCCCCGGACCCCCTGGCCTCGGAGGAGTAAGTGAAGACCCAAGACAGTCCTGGCAGGCCCCCGGCGCTCCTCTCACCTCCTGTTCTTTTTCTCTTCTTTTCTTTTCTTCTTCTTCTTCTTTTTTTTTTGGTGGGTTTTTGGCAGATGGCATACTTATATTTTGAAATGATTTCAAACTTACAGAAAAGTTTCGAGACTAGTGCCAAGAACTCTCACATACACTTCACAGTTTGTCACATTTGCTTTATCAGTCTCCATGTATACATATAACTGTCGCTATTTTTCCTTCTGAACCATTTGTGCCCGAGTTGGTGGGTGTTATGTCCTTTTGCTCCTAAATACTTTAGTGTGTATTTCCTGAGAACAAGGACCTTCTCTTACATGACAGTTGCACAATGATTACATTTCAAAATTCTAACACTGATACAGAACTATTATCTAATATACGGCCCCTGTCCAAACTTCAACAATATCCCAATCATGCCCTTGTTAGCATCTTTCCCCCTGATCCAGGATCATGAATTGCATTTAACTGTCATGTGTCTTCAGTTTCCTTTACTCTGGAACATTCCATTTCTTTGTCTTGCATGACCCTGAAATTTTTTTAAGAAGCCAGTTGCTTTATGAGGCCAACTGTTTTTTAAAAGACTGTCCCTCAGTTTGGGTTGGCCAGATGTGTCCCCATAATTAGAGTGGGGCCCTGCATTTTTGGCAGGACTGTCTCACAAGGAATGTTGTTGTCCTTTTCAGTGCATCACATCAGGAGGCGTATGTCAATATCCCGTTCTCAGTGACGTCTTCCGCCTTTCAACTCACTGATTTCTCATACACTCTCTCTTGTTTTTTTTCTAGAACTTTGCTCCCCAAATGTCTTATGGCTATGATGAGAAATCAGCTGGAGGAATCTCCGTGCCTGGCCCCATGGTGAGCCACTGGGGGGCAGAGATGACAGAAGAGGAGCCCACGGGGATCCAGTGGTGGCTTATGGGGATGGTATAGATAACGCAGGAAGTCAAGGCAACCATTGGAACCTGAAGTCCAGAGAGGATGCAAGACAGCTGGGTGGTCCCAAATAGGAACCACTGGGGGACAGCAAGACCACACCCACACTGCACTTCCCTATGGAGGTATCATTATGGCCTCTCTCTCTCTCTTTTATCCTCCCTTCTGTAGGGTCCTTCTGGTCCTCGTGGTCTCCCTGGCCCCCCTGGTGCACCTGTGAGTATCTAGGATGTCGTCATGTACCATCCTGGCCTTTGGTCTTTAGAAGGGAGGATTGGGATGAGGGTAGGGATGGTGCTCTGCGAGATCGCTTAGTGGTCCAGGGAGAGACTGGCAGGGACGTGTCCTTCTCACTGAATCCCTCTTTCCTCATTCTCCAGGGTCCCCAAGGTTTCCAAGGCCCCCCTGGTGAGCCCGGCGAGCCTGGAGCCTCAGTAAGTGCTCCCCCCGCCAATTTGCACTCTATACAAATACACACTCCCGCTACAAATATGTGGATTCTCCTACTGAAGGACCCCTCCACCGCTGTTGTCTGGGGTCTTCCCTACCTCCTCCTTCCAATCCCAACCATCCCCTTCTCCCCGCCCCCCTTATCCTGGCTATTCTAATCTCCTTTCTTCCTGTTTCCTCTAGGGTCCCATGGGTCCCCGCGGTCCCCCTGGCCCCCCTGGCAAGAACGGAGATGATGTAAGTAGCCCAGCCGAGAAGACCCCATCTAGCCCCCAACACCTCCATGGGTTAAGTCCCTGTAATCTCCCCCCGAGTGCCCCACCACCTTTGGGGGTGATGCTCAGAGAAAGGAGGCCAAGTTCTCCCTGATGCATGGGACCGCCCTTGAAAAATGACCTTCACCCCTTGTGGGATGTCTCCCCATCTTCCCAGTGGAGGCAACTCGCCTCCCCTCACCCCAGCCACCTTAAAGCATTCCCCAACCCCGTCCCTCGGGGTGGTCAACTTCCTTAGGCCTAATGGCTCTGGGCATCTTAGATTTGCCCTCCATATATAGAAATAAACAGAAATACCTTTGGAGGGACTCAAAATTCACCAAACAGGGGTTTTACAGTAGATTTAAGCTGAGCTCTAAATTCAAAGATAAGATTCTGAGCTTCTAAAGCTGACCTTCAACAATACCAAGAAAACTCAGACCTTCCACGCTTTTCCAGCCCACGGGGGCATGGGGATGATGAGCTTTTCTCTCCCTTTCAGGGTGAGGCTGGAAAGCCTGGTCGTCCTGGTGAGCGTGGACCTCCCGGACCTCAGGTGAGCAGGAATTCGTGGCCGGCCGTGGGCTTCGCTACAGGGGGGCTTCCCTTGGGACCTGGGTCCTCAGTGGCACCTTCTGATGGCCCTGCCTTTCTCCTTTTCTCTTCTCTCCAGGGTGCTCGGGGATTGCCTGGAACAGCTGGCCTTCCTGGAATGAAGGGACACAGAGTAAGTCAAGTCCCCTTTGAGCCACTGGGTGGCAGCTACAGAAGTCCCAAGAGATCGGGAGTAGCCATCCAAAAGAATTCCCTTCCACTGGGAAAGAATTCTCAATAGAGGGTTTGGGTGAGCTTTTGGGCCATTTGGGGTTTAGTCTAGCACAGAGACAGAGCCTGTGGTGGCCCCCTGGGGCACTTTCTCAGGTCAGCGTGGGGTCCGAGGTGGTCCACCCCTTCCATTGGTGCTCACCTTGGCCCTTTTTCCTATCTTAGGGTTTCAGCGGTTTGGATGGTGCCAAGGGAGATGCTGGTCCCGCTGGCCCCAAGGTAAGAAGATGCCCAAATGTCATGGGCCTCCTCCTCCCCCTCCCCCCCCCGACTCCCACCGCATGAACGAATCCCTAACTTTATTCTGTTCTCTAGGGTGAGCCCGGTAGCCCTGGTGAAAATGGAGCTCCTGGTCAGATGGTGAGTGTGTCCAGTTCTAGAAGGATAGAGGGCGCAGGGTCTGGGGGCAAGACGAGGCTGGGTGGGGAAAGGGTATGTCTCCCATCTCACGTGGCTTTTCTGGCTTTTGTCGTCAGGGCCCCCGTGGTCTGCCTGGTGAGAGAGGTCGCCCCGGAGCCCCCGGCCCTGCTGTAAGTACACCTGGTCCCTTGGGGGACACCTGGGCTCTGGCAGGGGCTCCTGACCCATTGCAGGGACTGGCCCATGCTCAGCGCCGGTAACTGGGGCTCCCCTCTCTCCGGCAGGGTGCTCGTGGAAACGATGGTGCTACTGGTGCGGCCGGACCCCCTGTGAGTGTGACCTCTGGACCTCAGTGCTTGGGAGTGGGGAGGGCTCTGGGGGTCAGCCCGTGGGGGGGGGCGGCATGGGGCTCAGAATCCTAGGACCTCTGCTGTCCCCGGCTGTGACTTGCAGCTGCCACCTTCCTTCTTGCCAACACTTCCATTGCATTCACAGGGTCCCACCGGCCCCGCTGGTCCTCCTGGCTTCCCTGGTGCTGTTGGTGCTAAGGTGAGCCCCCTGTCCTCCTCTGAGCACAGCCCCCACAGGCCAAGGTGGGGTGTCTTCCCGCTCTCCAAACTAGAGGGATCTGTGGGAGCCTATTCCCCTTTGTCCTGGGATCCCCTTCTCCAGTCTGGGAATCCTGATTCTTGGTCTTCCTGTCCCTGCCCTACACACACACACACACACACACACACACACACACACACACACACGCGCGCGCGCATGCTTGCACACACACCCCCACATCCAAAGGGGAGGTTGGGCTCCCAGGTTGGCTCCTGACATGTCCTTTTATTCCCATCCAGGGTGAAGCTGGTCCCCAAGGAGCCCGTGGCTCTGAGGGTCCCCAGGGTGTGCGTGGTGAGCCCGGCCCCCCTGGTCCTGCTGGTGCTGCTGGTCCTGCTGTGAGTGTCTCCTCCTCAGCGCCCCAGGCCGCCCTCCCCCCAGTTCCCAGTCCTGGTCTGTCCCTCACCCCCCTCTCTCTGTGCCACAGGGAAACCCTGGTGCTGACGGACAGCCTGGTGCTAAAGGCGCTAACGTAAGTACCACGGGTTTCAGAGCTGCCCCGGCGCCCCCCTCCCTCAGGCCCCATGCCCTGCGACCCTGGGCTCAACCTCTTCTGCCTCCCACAGGGTGCTCCTGGTATTGCTGGTGCTCCCGGCTTCCCCGGTGCCCGAGGCCCCTCTGGACCCCAGGGCCCCAGCGGTCCCCCTGGTCCCAAGGGTAACAGCGTAAGTACCCCTCTGCCACTTTGCCCGCCCCACGCACTGGCTCTGGTGTGGCCCTTCCGGGGGAGCAGAAGGATCCAGGCCAGCTGAGAACCCCCGACTCTCTGCTCATCCCTTTTTCCTCCCGCGTGCAGGGTGAACCTGGTGCTCCCGGCAACAAAGGAGACACTGGCGCCAAGGGAGAGCCCGTAAGTCCGCCCGCAGCTCAGCCCATCTGCCCTGGGAAGGCCTGGAGGGAGGCCCCGGGAGGATGGGAACCCAGGTGCGGGACGGCACCCGGCCCGCGCCTCACTGCCGGCTGCCCCCTGGTCTCCGCCCTCTCCAGGGCCCCACTGGTATTCAAGGCCCCCCTGGCCCCGCTGGGGAAGAAGGAAAGCGAGGAGCCCGAGGTGAACCTGGACCCACCGGCCTGCCCGGACCCCCTGGCGAGCGTGTAAGTGCCCCCGTCTTTGCCCCCAGCGCCAGCCTGGCACCACCGTGTCAGAGCTCACTGGCCTCTTCTCCTCCTGCAGGGTGGACCCGGTAGCCGCGGTTTCCCTGGTGCAGATGGTGTTGCTGGTCCCAAGGTAACGTCCCTTCACGGCTGGGCTGCGCCCCAGGCATTACCTTCCTCTCCCCGTGGAGTCGCTGCCCACCTCCACCCCCAGTCGTACTGCTCCAGTCTGTGGCTGCAGGCTCTCCACACTGGACTTCACCTTGACCTTCCCCCCTGCCACCAGTGCCCCTCAGAGCATCCCCACTCTGTCCCCCCGGAGGAACAAGATGCTGGCGCAGACCTGAGACCCTGATTGTCCCTATGACTCCCTCAACCAGGGTCCCGCTGGTGAACGTGGTTCCCCCGGCCCCGCTGGCCCCAAAGGTTCTCCTGGTGAAGCTGGTCGCCCTGGAGAAGCTGGTCTGCCTGGTGCCAAGGTGAGCCCCGGCCCCTATGCCCGGCTTGTCCCAAGACCCTGCTGTCCCCTGTGGGGTCTGACATGAGGCGCCCTGGAGCAGGACCACGGGCCTGCCTCTTGAAGTGCCCCTCCCCTCCTCTGTCTGCCTTTTCCCCACCTGACTTACTCCTGTCTGCTGCCCCCTAGGGTCTGACGGGAAGTCCTGGCAGCCCCGGTCCCGATGGCAAAACTGGCCCCCCTGTAAGTATCGCTCCCCCCGGGGCCCCTCCCACCTTCCCAAGCACCCACCCTCTGTCCTCACCTCTGATTCCGTGCCTTCTGTCCTTAGGGTCCCGCTGGTCAAGATGGTCGCCCCGGACCCCCAGGCCCCCCTGGTGCCCGTGGTCAGGCTGGTGTGATGGGCTTCCCTGGGCCTAAAGGTGCTGCTGTGAGTATTCGTGAGGAACGTTCCAGAGCCAGGGACAGGCACTCCTGGGAGATGAAGCGTCCTGGGCGCCAGTCCCAGCTTTGCCACTAACTTGCTGTGTGGCCTCAGGCCACTCACCACCCCTCTCTGGGCCTCAGTCTCCCTATCCGAAAAATGAGACGTCTCTTGGCTCTACTCCCATTGTTCTCTCCTTGGAGATAAGTATTGTTGGAGCAGCCCCTCCCCCGCCACAGGAGTAGAATAGGCTTTTCATATGATAGTCACCCCTAAATCTGGGGGGGTTCTTTGAGGTTGCGAAGGAGGCACCAGAGGAGGTGAAAGCCCTCTGCAGCTGGGGTCACCATAGGCATACGGAGGCAAGAAGGAAGGGAGAGGGTGGGGGCAGCAGCCTGCAGGGACACGTGGTCTGGGGGGAGAGCGCTCAGGGAGACACAAGGGACCAGCAGTAGCATCCCCAGGATCAGAGCTGGGAGAAAAGAAAACCCCTTAAAGAATGCCCCTCGGGGTAA
The DNA here is from genome assembly GCA_002007465.1 of Ailurus styani. Taxonomy (NCBI): domain Eukaryota; kingdom Metazoa; phylum Chordata; class Mammalia; order Carnivora; family Ailuridae; genus Ailurus; species Ailurus styani. Next base: position 2,316,535 of record LNAC01000091.1, read on the forward strand.
ACTGGAAGGACCCGGGAGGCCTGGTTTCCCACTTAAGCCCCACTGACTCTGACTCTTTCCCCGCAGGGAGAGCCCGGCAAGGCTGGAGAGCGTGGTGTGCCCGGTCCCCCCGGTGCTGTTGTAAGTAGCTCCCCGTGGTCCTTGTCCCCTCACTGCCCCTGCTTGTGACACATCCGCTCCCCGCAGGAGGGGTACAGAAGGCAGCAGCCCCTCACCAGGGCAGTGGGAGCCCCCACGGGAGTCTGCTCTGTCCCCGCCCCTCCGCCTCTAGCGGCTGCCCTTCTCCCTGACCCTGACCCTGAGTCCTCTGCTCTCTCCCCACAGGGTCCTGCTGGCAAAGATGGAGAAGCCGGAGCTCAGGGAGCCCCTGGCCCTGCTGTAAGTGTCCCTGGCAGGCAGCCTGGGGAGGGGGCGCCGTGGAGACACCCGTCCCTCTTTTCCCTGGGCCCTTCCAGGGACCGCAACGTTCTTTCTGTGACAGGGCCCCGCTGGCGAGAGAGGCGAACAAGGTCCCGCTGGCTCCCCCGGATTCCAGGTGAGGGTTCCTGCCTGGCAGGGGGTGAAGGTCTGGGGTCCCCCTTGTTCTTTTTCAGTTTCTAATCCCACCCACCTCCTCCCTCCTGCATTTCCCACCTGCAGGGTCTCCCTGGCCCCGCTGGTCCTCCCGGTGAAGCCGGCAAACCCGGTGAACAGGTAAGAGGTAGTGGGCAGCCAGAGGGGTGGGGAACACAGGGCGTTTAGACAAAGAGGCCAGGCCTCCCTGCTAAACGGATAACCAGCAGCTAGGGGGATCCAAGTTAGACACGCTGCAGGACTTCCTGTCATGGAGGGAGCTGCACAGAGGGAAGTGGGGAGCAGAACTCCTGCCCAATATGATCTGCATGGCTGCTGATCCGGATGATTTTTTTTTCCAGAGCTTTGGGGCTCACTCTGACTTTTCCCTCAGCCCAGAGTTGGGGGAGGGGGCTGTCTTTGACACAACCCCAGGGAGACGAGAGGGCTAAGCGCAGTTCGCAGTTCGGTGCTCAGAAGGGGTTGGTCTCTGATGACAGACCCCAAGGGCCAGCCCCCAGGAGGACAAGAATGCTCTCCAGGGGAGCGGGCCAAGGTGGGGTTGGCTCACTCTCTGTCCCCCCCTCCCCTTCAGGGTGTTCCTGGCGACCTTGGTGCCCCCGGCCCCTCTGGAGCAAGAGTAAGTAGAGCTCTTTGCTGCTTCTGCCGAGTTGCCCTCCGAGATGCCTGTCTCGGGAGCAGCCGTCATGCCCCCCGTTCTTCTCTTCCAGGGCGAGAGAGGTTTCCCCGGTGAACGCGGCGTGCAAGGCCCCCCCGGCCCTGCAGGTCCCCGGGGAGCCAATGGTGCCCCTGGAAATGATGGTGCTAAGGTGAGGGCAGCAGGGGGACCAGGTCCAGCCCCTCTTGAGGCGGGGGGTGCCTGGCTGTGCCCAAAGCCCCCTAGATGTGGGGGAGGGGTGGCAGGGGAACTGCACGGGGTGGGGTCCTTGTGCAGCCCGAAGTTCTGGGTTGGAAGCCATTCCTCTTAGCTGGTGCTTCTCTTTGTCCTGGGCACCGAGACCAGCAGGTATCAAGAGGGGGCGCAGGGCTGTGACCGGCTCCTGGGACCCCATGCCTCATGCTCTTGGTTGTCCCCTAGGGTGATGCTGGTGCCCCCGGAGCCCCAGGTAGCCAGGGCGCTCCTGGCCTTCAGGGAATGCCTGGTGAACGAGGCGCAGCTGGTCTTCCTGGTCCTAAGGGTGACAGAGTAAGTTGATGCTCCTCCTCTGAACGGTGCGGGGGCCCCCATCTCTGTCTCCCTGTGCTTTGGATGCTCCGGCCTCTCTCTTTACCCTTCTTGGGCTCTTTCCCTCATCTCCTTAATCATCCCTTCTTCCCTTCTGGTCTCTTTGCTGGTAAATCCTCTACCAGCCTATGTAGGCTCTTGCCGCCCCATGAATTATGGAGGATGGTATTGGGAGGAAGGGTGACCTGCTGGCGGATCCTTATTCATTCCTCTACACAGGCATGGGCCTCTTACCCTAAGTTCCACCACAGCCCCCAAGCAGGCTCCTTTTCCTCTGAAAGATGTCGACTCCCAAGCACAGGTCGGGGCAGAGCAGAGCTGGGGGGGGCTCCCAGACACCAGCAGGAAGCTCCAGGTCACCTCCCTGCCCTCCTCCGCTGCAAATCTCAGGCTTTCCTGTGTCTTTAGGGCGATGCTGGTCCCAAAGGTGCTGACGGTTCTCCCGGCAAAGACGGTGTCCGTGGTCTGACTGGCCCCATTGGTCCTCCTGGCCCTGCTGGTGCCCCTGGTGACAAGGTGAGGTGGCCCCTTCATCTCCCCTAACACACAGCTTCCCAGCAAGCCTGGGCACAGCTCCTGGGGGGAGGCAGGTCCTGCCATTCTGCGCTGGTGACCTGAAGGTGGGAGGACCAGAAGGCAGGGGACGGTCTCCTGGGGTCGTCTGCTGGGGTACCAGGGTATGTCCCTGACCTGAGCCTCTTGTCCCTCCCTCTCAGGGTGAAGCTGGTCCTAGCGGCCCTGCTGGTCCCACTGGAGCTCGTGGCGCCCCCGTAAGTACAGAGGACCCACACTCTGGCCCGGGCTTCGTACTTCCTGCCTCCTCCACCTTTGCTCTCACCTGCTCTGGGCCCTGGGGAATGCTCCTCGGGGCCCGTCCCCCCCTCCAGCTCGGCTTCAGCCCAGCCAGGGGCCCTGCTCCAATCCGCCTCCTTTTCTCCTAGGGAGACCGTGGTGAGCCTGGTCCCCCCGGCCCTGCTGGCTTCGCCGGCCCCCCTGTGAGTACCAAGACCGCCATCATTTTCTGTCCCCCACTGGGACCTGGGACTTTGGGAGACTACATAAGGGCAGAGGCGTCGACCAGAGTCAGGGAAGCAGGGCGGGGAGGGGATCGCCTCCTGTTGGAGCATATCTTTTCCTGGAGTGGCTGCCCTTCATCAGTCCCGTGGAAGGCCCTGATGGCCTGGGCGTCCGTGACCCTGAACTCACGCAAGATGTACGGGGGCATGTTGTACTCGGCCATCGGGTCAACGACAAAGTACTGAGTACTGCACAAAGTACTCAGCTCACCGCCCTCCCTCCTCCCCCAGGGTGCTGATGGCCAGCCCGGTGCTAAAGGCGAACCCGGTGATGCTGGTGCTAAAGGCGATGCCGGCCCCCCTGGCCCCGCTGGCCCCACTGGCCCCCCCGGACCCATTGTGAGTATCTCTCCCTCCATCCCTGAGCTGCAGGCAGGCCTGGGGCTGGGACTGGCCCGGTCATAATGGCTCTGTGCTCTCCTCCAGGGTAATGTTGGTGCTCCTGGACCCAAAGGTGCTCGCGGCAGTGCTGGTCCCCCTGTGAGTATCTCGCTTTGCTTCCCCGCGGGGGCTCATGCCGACCTGTGTGCAGAGGGCGGGGTGGCCAGGCCAGTGGGGTGGGCCGTTCTCCTGACCTCTCTGTCCTCCTCTGCCAGGGTGCTACCGGTTTCCCTGGTGCTGCTGGCCGAGTCGGTCCCCCCGGCCCCTCTGTAAGTACCGTGGTGGAGACTGCCCTGCTCTGGGGTCAGTGGCGGGGGCACTGGGGAGGGGAGGGTGCTAGGCCCCTCTGAGGCCTCCACGGTGCTCCAGAATCTGCTGGAACCTGAGTACCCCTCTTCTCCCTGCCCAGGGAAATGCTGGACCCCCTGGCCCTCCTGGCCCCGCTGGCAAAGAAGGCGGCAAAGGCCCCCGTGGTGAGACCGGCCCCGCTGGACGTCCCGGTGAAGTCGGACCCCCTGGTCCCCCTGGCCCCGCTGGCGAGAAAGGCTCCCCTGGTGCTGACGGACCAGCTGTAAGCACGCGCTCTGGAGGGGTCCCGAGTGGGGTCGTGCTCCCCGGCCCTGGCAAGGGGCCTCACCTTCACATCCCCCCACCCAGGGTGCTCCCGGCACTCCCGGACCTCAAGGCATCGCTGGACAGCGTGGTGTGGTCGGCCTGCCCGGTCAGCGAGGAGAGAGAGGCTTCCCCGGTCTTCCCGGCCCCTCTGTGAGTACCCCCTCCCTTTGGGGTACCCCGAGGAGAACCATCCCCGGGACTGCAGCCTTGGAGGCCCAGGGCCCTCCCGTACCCCGTCTCTGGCCTGACTCTCTCTCCTCCCTCAGGGTGAACCCGGCAAACAAGGTCCTTCCGGCACAAGTGGCGAGCGTGGCCCCCCTGGTCCCATGGGCCCCCCTGGATTGGCTGGACCCCCTGGCGAGTCTGGACGTGAGGTGAGCCGTCGCCGGCCCCGTGCCAGTGCCCTCCGCGAGGCCACTGTGGCCTTGGCCTTGGCCTGAGCCTGAGCCTCCCTTCCCCCGGCTGATGCTCACCCATCCCTGTCCCTCGGCAGGGATCTCCTGGTGCCGAAGGCTCCCCTGGACGAGACGGTTCTCCTGGCCCCAAGGTAAGACGGCTGCACCCCCGGGCCACGGCCCCACCTGCCGCTCCCCTGCCTCAGCCTGGCCCCATTAGCTGGGACTGACTCCCTGTCCCCTCCTCTGCCGCTCTCAGGGTGACCGTGGTGAGACCGGCCCTGCTGGACCCCCCGGTGCTCCCGGCGCTCCCGGTGCTCCCGGCCCCGTCGGCCCCGCTGGCAAGAGTGGCGACCGTGGTGAGACTGTAAGTAGCTGGACCCCATCCTGCCATCTCGGGCCGGGGACTCTCCGGGCGGCCCTGCAGATGGACATCTGACTTCCCTGAGGCTGGGGGAAGACAGGGGGTCTTGCGAGATGTCCGGGCCCCGGCCTTCCTGAAAACCTGAGCCGCAGCTCAGCCTCAAGGCACCCCTCTCCCAGACAGGCTCTCGCCTCCCCCGGGGAAGGGGTTTGTCCCCAGGAGCTTGCCCAGCTCACACAACTCCCCTGAAGGTTCATCTGGGTCTCAGGAGGGACGGACGTGGAGGGAAATGATGTGAGGAAGGACGGCCGTGGCCTCGGGGTGGTTTCATCCCGCAGCTCAGTCCGCAGCAGGATCTAACTCGCTCTCTGCTCTCCCCAGGGTCCTGCTGGTCCTGCTGGTCCCGTCGGCCCCGTTGGTGCTCGTGGTCCCGCTGTAAGTGCCCGGCTCTGGCCCTCGTGTCCTGGGTACCTGGCCCAGATGTGGCCTACACCCCACTCGGTGCTAATGAAACTTCCACCTGACAGCCTGTCCCCTCTTCTCTTCTTCTAGGGACCCCAAGGTCCCCGTGGTGACAAGGGCGAAACAGGCGAACAGGGTGACAGAGGCATAAAGGGTCACCGTGGCTTCTCTGGTCTCCAGGGTCCCCCTGGTCCTCCTGTGAGTATACTCAGCACCCCGCAGCCCCCAGCTGCCATTGAGCCCTGTTATACAATGGGGGGTGTTGCCTCAGTTTCCCCTCTGGATAGTCATTCTCACTCCTCCCTAGCAGGAACCGGGGCGTAAAGATTTATGGACATTGTCAAGGGACTTTGGGGAGGGTGAGGGTCACAAAGAGGGGATGGAGGGGGTCTTAGTCTATGGACACCTTGGGACTAGATGTCCAGAATAACGGGCAGGGGGCAGGTTGCTGGCCACGTTTGACCCACATGGGGTTCTACTGCCTTTGCCTCTGTCCTTCAGGGCTCTCCTGGTGAACAAGGTCCTTCTGGAGCTTCTGGTCCTGCTGGTCCCCGAGTAAGTCATGTCTCTATCTACCTTCCCTTGTTGGGGCTCAAGCCTAGGCTCACTTCAGGGCCCCCTGCCTGGGACACAGGTGTCCTCATCTCTCTATAGAAGGGTTTGGGGGCAGGGGTTGGGAGGAGGGAAGAAGAATCCCGGACAGTCTTGCCTGACTATGGGAATGAACGAGAATGAGGCCGTGGAGGCCGAGCCGGGGAGGGAGGGTAGTGGGCTTCCCCACAGAGTTGGGCTGGTGGTGCTGTGCTTTCAAGCAGGCTTCCTCCAACCATCTTCCCCTTTGCAGGGTCCCCCTGGCTCTGCCGGTTCTCCTGGCAAAGACGGACTCAACGGTCTCCCAGGCCCCATTGGCCCCCCTGGTCCTCGCGGTCGCACTGGTGATGCTGGTCCTGTTGTACGTGGCCCCCCATCCCATCCACCCATGGCCCTCAGCCCCAAGGGCTCTTGGACCCTGGTAATCCCTGTTCTCCTCCCTCTCTGCGCAGGGTCCCCCCGGCCCTCCTGGACCCCCTGGTCCCCCCGGTCCTCCCAGCGGCGGTTTCGACTTCAGCTTCCTGCCCCAGCCACCTCAAGAGAAGGCTCACGATGGCGGCCGCTACTACCGGGCCGATGACGCCAATGTGGTCCGTGACCGTGACCTCGAGGTGGACACCACCCTCAAGAGCCTGAGCCAGCAGATCGAGAACATCCGGAGCCCTGAAGGAAGCCGCAAGAACCCAGCCCGCACCTGCCGGGACCTCAAGATGTGCCACTCCGACTGGAAGAGCGGTGAGGACCTGCCCAGGCGGTGCCCGTCCGCCTCCTCCTCCTGCCACAACAGCGCAGAGCCCCGAGGGGCCCGGATGCCCACATGTGCCCTACCGCCCATACCTCCCCTGACTCCGTCTTGCTCCATCCCACCGCAGGAGAATACTGGATTGACCCCAACCAAGGATGCAACCTGGATGCCATCAAGGTCTTCTGCAACATGGAGACAGGTGAGACCTGCGTGTACCCCACCCAGCCCCAAGTGGCCCAGAAGAACTGGTACATCAGCAAGAACCCCAAGGACAAGAGGCACGTCTGGTACGGCGAGAGCATGACCGACGGATTCCAGGTGCGTCAGCTGGACCTGGAGCCGCTCTCCCAAGATGGGGCTGGCCCAGGGCTCAGAGGGGCAAGAGGGGAGGTCCTGGGTGGACTAGACTTCTGCTAAGGGGGACGGACAGAGCTGGGCTGAGAGGCAGGAGTCCTGGGTCCTTGATCCTGGCTCAGACACGGGGTGCCCATGGTTGAGCAAGGAGTGCTACTTCTGGATGGGAGGGGGGTTCGCTGGGATGCTTTCAGAGGACTCCGGGGCGGGAGGCCGGGACTAGAGGCTCCAGCGTGGTCACTCACTCACTTCCTTCCCCCACCCTCCCACCCCCCCAGTTCGAGTATGGAGGCCAGGGCTCCGATCCTGCCGATGTGGCCATCCAGCTGACTTTCCTGCGCCTGATGTCCACCGAGGCTTCCCAGAACATCACCTACCACTGCAAGAACAGCGTGGCCTACATGGACCAGCAGACCGGCAACCTCAAGAAGGCCCTGCTGCTCCAGGGCTCCAACGAGATCGAGATCCGGGCCGAGGGCAACAGCCGCTTCACCTACAGTGTCACCTACGACGGTTGCACGGTGAGTCCCAGGCCAGGCCCCAGTCTGGGCTCCGGCTTTCCTGGCAGGCCGTACTTGCCCTCACCCCACCGCTCCCAGATGGTGACACCCCTCTCCCGTTGTCTCCCCTTCACCCCAGAGTCACACCGGAGCCTGGGGCAAGACAGTGATCGAATACAAAACCACCAAGACCTCCCGTTTGCCCATCATCGATGTGGCACCATTGGACGTTGGCGCCCCAGACCAGGAATTCGGCATGGATATTGGCCCAGTCTGCTTCCTGTAAACTCCCTCCCACCCAACCTGGCTCCCTCCCACCCAACCCACTCACTCCTGACCCTGGAAACAGACAAACAACCCAAACTGAACCCCCCCAAAAAGCCAAAAAATGGGAGACAATTTCACATGGACTTTGGAAAATATTTTTTTCCTTTGCATTCATCTCTCAAACTTAGTTTTTATCTTTGACCAACTGAACATGACCAAAAACCAAAAGCGCATTCAACCTTACCAAAAAAAAAAAAAAAAAAAAAAGGAAGCTTGGTCCACTTGCTTGAAGACCCATATGGGGGTAAGTCCTTTTCTGCCCGTTGGGCTTATGACACCCCAACACTGCCCTTTCTGCTCCTTTCTCCATCCCTCCGTGGGGCCTCCCCTTCACTGCTCCCCAAATCTAAGTCTCCCCAAAAGACACAGGAAACAATGCATTGTCTGCCCAGCAACCAAAGGCAATGCTAAAACACCCAAGTGACCCCCACACTCCCAGCCCCCTCCCCTCACCCAGCACCCCCAAACCCTGGGGGGACCTGAGGTTCTCGAAGAAGCCTCACCATCTGGCATCCCCGCGGCTCCTGCAACAACCCCCTCTTCGTGTTCGAGGGGGTGAGCCGGGGGACCGCGGGCCCCTCGCTGCCTGCCGGGTTTGGAGGAAAGTCAGGAGGGGCCACGACAGAGCGGAAGGAGACATCGGATTCATTCGGGGACACATGTCAATCCCCCATGCGACAGGGCTGGGTGGGAGAGACTGCTCTGTTCCTTGTGTAATTACGTTGCTGAAGGACTACCTCTTCTTGTCTTCATGTGTCACCAGGGCAACTGCGTGGGGGCGGGGGTGGGGCAGGGCGGAACGGGCTCCCCATTTTATATCAAAGGTGCTACATCTCTGTGATGGGGTGGGGGAAGGAATCACTGGTGCTATAGAAGTCAAGGCGCCCCACCCCCAGGCCAGCAAATGTTCCTTTTTTTGTTCAAAGTCTTTTTTTATTCTTTGGGTTTTTTTTTTTTGTTTTTTGTTTTTTCCTTGCGGATGGGGACTCGTGAATTTTCTAAAGGTGCTACTTAACTTGGGGGGAGAGAGTGTCGCAGCTCCGTGCTCCCTTCCACCCCCTCTCCGCCCCCCTCCCCGGCCGCGGCCGCCTCTCTCTCCACCTCTCTCTCTGAAACCCGCTCCTCAGCTGCGCCCCATCCTCTCGGCCTCTCTGTCCTGTGTCCTCTCTGGGTTTCAGAGCACAACTTCCCAAAGCACAAAGCAGTTTTTCCCCCTAGGGGTGGGAGGAAGCAAGACTCTGTACCTATTTTGTATTTGTATAATAATTTGAGATGTTTTTAATTATTTTGATTGCTGGAATAAAGCATGTGGAAATGACCCAAACATACCTGCAGTGGCCTCCTGATTTCCTGCCTTGGAGTCTGTGGGGCTGGGCTGGGAGCCTGGGATGGGTGCTTTGGCGGGGGGAGATGTGGGAGGGGGGCTCTCCTGTTCTTGCCCCTTCCCTCCTCCTCTTTATCTAGCACCCTCCACACTGGCTCCCCCCTTCCTCTTGCCTTTTTTATGCCTTAACCCTTTCCCCCTGGCTCATGCAGTCTTCCTGGAATGTCTCCCAAATGCCCTTCTTCTTTACAGTGGCACACAGACCACCCCCCGTGCAGCAGCACACGTGCACACACGCCTCACTTCAGATCCTGGGCTGCCCAAACCTCAGGCCCACTCTCCATCAACACCATCAACTCCCCTCTCTGCGGGTGGGGGCACCCTGCAGGGTTGGGGGTGCAGAGGGTTGGAGGGCATTGTGGAAGGCACTGCTGGGGGTGGGGCGGGGGCACCAGGAGGCCGATGCAAGGCTGAGGGAGGAGGGACTGGTGAGGACTCCCTCGGGACCCTTCAGCACGGCCTCTCCCTGGGCAAACGTGGAGGGTCATCTGGCCTCTCCTCCCTCCTCGATCACTCTGAGCTCCCCCAAGGGAGCAACAAGCAGGACAGCTCGAGAGAAGGGTCCAGAGGAGAAGAAGAAGGGCTCCGGCTCTCCGGCCCCAGGGAAGGAGGGAAGGGGTCTCTCCAAGGCCCTCGGAGAGCTTCACACAAGGCACTGACAGCGTGCTGTCCTGCCATCGACAGGCCCTGACCCCTCTGGGCAGCTGCCAGGTCCCTTTCGGCCTCCTAAGTCCCCATCACACCTGGGACCCTGGTGGCCTGGCAGGTCCTTTTGCCCAGCCTCTGCCTCCTCCCTATGCCTGACCCTTTTAAAAAAATTCTTGCTTCCTCGGCCTCCTTCTTCTCCCTCCCCTCCCTTCTCCCTCCCCCTCTGCCTGCCCCTCCCCCCTGCCTGCTTGAGAAGCTGTGGGCCCCTGGAGGGAAGGTGACTGGTCAGCTCCCCAGTCTCAGGGAAGGGGGACAGCCGTGCACAGTCACTGGGGACACAGAGGTCTCCAGAAGTCTGGAGCAGACCAGGCGCCCAGAGACCTGGAGACAGGGAGAAGTTGAAGCCCACCACCCACCCACCCAAGGTCTTGGGGCCTAACCCTCCAGGGCAGAAAAGGACCCCCCACCCCATGCCTCCCTCTGGTATCAGAGAGATGGGGTCTAAGAGGCCATCGGCGGTCATGCTAATGCCATTGTGTCATCAAGTAGTCATGACGATTAATTGTGCCTTTTAATAATTCATCATTAGCACTTCTACCACAATCTGGACGGCATAGAGAGGGAATTAGTCTCGAGTGGTTAAGAAATAATGACACGTAAATGAGGGTTTCTTCATTGGCAGCCCACACAACCTGTGTGGTGGCAGATGGGTGATGCCTTGGTCACCCCGGCTACCCCAGCCTCCAGCATCCCCCCTGGCCCCCAGGGGGCAACCAAGGCTCTACCTGGCTGCTACCCACTTGTCCCTTCTCCCTGTCCCCTCCCTTGCCACACCTATCACACCAGTCAGAAAGGGTGACAACAGTTCCCACGTATGTACCACACTTTCCATATCCAGACCTTTCTCTGTGGCTCTGCCTGAACTGACAGCCCTTATCTCTGCCTGCTTGGACCCCCCCCACTCCAGGCCACGTGTCTCCTTGTTCCCTCTGCTGTTTCCCCTTCAGTATGCTCTTCAGGCCCAGCGGGGCAGACTGCGGCCAGAGGCCAGGTTAGAGACGGAGAGACTAAAGCAAGAACGTGAGGTGGCAAGGGGGGCTTTCTAGGCTGTTGTGAACAGGGGCGAGAGGAGGAGCAATGAAAAGCAGCCCCCAAGGGGGAGCAGACAGCCACGGAAGACCCTAGGCCAGTGCCTTCTGCACCCTTGAAGCGCACTCTCTCTTGGGGGTCCCAATAGCATAGCCACTAGCCACACGTGGCTCAGGAGCACTTGACACATGGGTAGTGCCACCGAGCAGCTCAACTTTAAGTTGTATTTAGCTGTAATTAATTTCAGTAGCTGCAAGCGGCTAGTGGCCACCGCGTCGGGCATCTCTAGACAAATGAGGGAATATGCCTCTTAGTAGGTGTGCACAAATCTACTCACGGGGACACTAGTGTGTGCGTCTGAGGGCACATGAGGTGACACGGCGTGGCAGGGCTGTGCCAGGAAGCTCAGAGCCTGTGGTGCGAGGCCAGAATGTGGTTTCAGTGTGTGTGCAGGACAGGAGGGGAGGTGGACAAAAGGGCCATTGTGCCACATTCCCGACTCAAGCCCTCCTCTCCGCTGACATCACAGCTGCCCTAAATAGAGCTGCCTGGACCCGCTCCCCCAGACCCCGGCTGCCCCCCGCATCGTGGCACAGGGCCGCCTGCTCCCACTGCTGCTCCACAGGACTCCCCTTTGTCTTCTCTGTGAGGAGATGGGCCACATTCCTAGGGCTGATTTCTCCGTCAACTTCAGATGGAACATTCTAGAAAGGAAGGGAGCTTCGTTCGGATTTTTTATTTTTGCTGCTCTCTCAGCATCCTGGGTCCCTTTTGTGGTGTGAGCCCATCTCCTGGTAGGATTTTTTTCCTGACTGAAACATGGCAGATTTCCCCTCCTCTTTGGGGTCAGCTCCTTACCCCTCAGCTGCCCCGGTGCCTCTAAGACTTTCCTGGATGGACATGGGTGAGGTTGAGGAGGGGAGATGTGGTTGGGGGGGGCGGGGGGCGCCTAGCCGGAGTGTGGGAGCCTCAGGTAAGGGGGCTTGTAGGATTGTATGTAGAGCAGGAGAAGAAATGGAGGGCTGCTCTTGAAATTGGGACCCCCAGGGGAAGGCTGGTTGGGGCTGTGAGTGTGGGAGGTTGCGAGAGTGGGTGAAGGGGGTGCCACCCGCACGTCCCCGTGTGGATGAGAACGTGTCTCGCTCTGCGGCCCACCCACACATAAACAAACGTGGCTGTGTTCGAAGAGGCCCACACACATGCGGGTGTGTTGGGGGTGCATGGGGGGTCTGCGTGAGTGAGGACCCCTTCCCCACACGCACGGCAGCAAAGGAGATGGTAAGGTCCCTAGCAGTAGGGACCTGTGTGTGCATAGGCGTGACAGAGGGCATAGGAGGGTCTGCAGGGGAATGGGGGCGGCTGATCAGGAAGGAGTTGGGGAGAAACCACGAGGGGTTGCATGTGGGGAGAGACCACCATCCTAAAGCATCAGGGCCCGTGGAGTCTTAGTGCTGGTGAGATTGAGTCTCCGTCCCCTTGCTGGTGTGCGCTCCAGAGGGTTCCAAGTAGAGCCGGGAGATGTCCACGGGCCAGGGGGCAAGACCCGGGAAGAAGGATGGCCCTGGTCTAGCAGGGTAATCAGACCCTTCTGCACACGGAGACGTCAACGCCTTTGCCGAGCACGTGCGCAGCAAGGCCCGGAGGGAGGTGAGTTTGGTGCACACCGATGCCGGAGAGTGGGGTTTTCTCTGCATAAGGCCATAGGAGGAAGAGGAGGATGGGGTGGGATGGGGACCAAAGCACATTTATTTATTTATTTATTTATTGGATTTTATTTGTTTATTTGTCAGAGAGAGAGAGAGAGAGAGAGAGAGAGAGAACAAGCAGGAGGAGCAAACAGAGGGAGAGGCAGGCTCCCCGCTGAGCAAGGAGCCAGATGTGGGACTCATGACCTGAGCCCAAGGCAGCCGCTTAACCAACTGAGCCACCCAGGCGCCCCCCAAAGCACATTTAAAACAAGGAAGCCACATATTCACGTTGCAGGTGACTTCGCTGCTGTGGGGCAGACCCCCGCCCCCCACAACTCCTCCAGGCTTTGGGAAACGCACGCCTGCACAGAGGTCTGGTACAAGCAGGTGTTCTGCAGAAAGCAAGGGAAGGGGCCGAGTTCTGGGTTTGGGTCAATCTGGAGTGGGGATAGAGGAAAAGCCGTGAGACCAGCACTGCCCAGGACAAATAGTATGCAAGCCACAGATGTTATTCTTCATTTCAGCCATATTAAGGCAATAAAAAGAAACAGGTGAAATCAATTTTAATACCATGTTATATTTAACCCAATATACCTCAAAATATCATTTCCCTGGCCTCCCGGCCAGCACCAGGAAGCATGGAAATTTCAGCCTCCGCCCCAAACTTAGAGGAGAGTGTGAACCCTTCACAGGGCACAGAACGTAAACGGAACCCATTTAAGCTAGACCTCGGGGGGCGAGACCCCACGGGCCTCTGGTTTGGCCGTGCTCATGCGAGGTTTCATGTGTAATAATGTCTCCTTTCTTGGGAGGGGCCAGATGCCAGGCACTCGTCCGGGGCTCACAAATCCTCCCAACGGCCCCCAGGCAATTATGATTAATGTCTTAGGAGCAAAGGAACGGTCAGAGCTGCAATTCGAGTTCTCCTCGCTCTGAGCCCAAATCCCAGCAAACCCACCGTGTGTGTGTCTGTGCGTGTGTGTGTTTGTAAGGCCATGGTGGGGCCCTGTTTAGGGTGAAGGTGGAGGCCCCATGCACTGGGCCCCAGGGCAGTGGTGGCGGCGGGACTGGAGGAGCCCAGGGTGGAGCAGGGTGTGAGGCCGCCTCTCAGGGTGGCCGGGGCTGGGGGGCCAGGGTGGCTGGTTTTCCGTGGCCGTGGGGGGCTGGGCGTGACTGCGGTGGGACCTCGCCTCTTGGGAGGACAGAGGTGCTGAGTGCGGCCGTGCCCTTCCCATGCACTGCCCAGGGGTGCGCGCGTGTGCCCAGGCACGGCTCGGCGTCCCCCACAGTCAGGCCATCCTTCCAGCTACTCGTCTGGGCCACTTCCTCCCAGGCCGGCCGCCAGGCTCCCGCGTACTCCTCGGAGCCAGGGTCTCAAGGCAAAGCCGGGCGGCGCAGGGAAGCAAGGGGCCAGGAAGGCTCCCAGCCCTGGCTGCCCCGGGCAGGAGCGCAGAGACCAGGAGAGGCAGCCCCTTCCTCAAGGGGGCAGGGATGGAAGAGGGGCACCCGGGGAGCAGGCTGGGGGCTCAGAGCCTCCAGCCCTGGCCCGACTCCGTGCAACTCCAGGTTTTGCCCAGATGAGGGGCCTCAAGGCAAAGGAGGAAATGAAGAGACAGAGATACGGTCCCATCAGAGGAGGCCCTTGTGGGTGCGGGGTGGCCACCCCAACAGGCACTCAGTCAAAAAGTCTGCTGAGCACCTCCCCTGTGCCGGCACTGAGCCTCTGCCCAGCTCCGCAGATGCTTATGGGATAACTAACTGACTAACTAGCTAGCTAACTAACTAGGGAGTATGGGATGCCCAGCAGGCACGGTCAACCTGAATATGACGGTAGAAGCCCTAGCATTGGCCCTGCCCACCCCCACTGCCCAGAGAGGACCAGCAGCTTCCTTAAGAGCCCTGAGCGCACCCAGACCTGAGCACCCCTTCAGCGCCTACTGTGCGCAGGCGCTGCCCCCCTCCACCGAGGGGCCCCCAGAATCCTGCCCTTCTGGTGCTTCTGTCTAGGGTGGGAAGCCAGCCTGGAATGGGGCACGAGGGGGTTGCACGGTGCCCTGGAAGCCGGGAGGCTCTCTGAGGGACTCCCTCTTGAACAAAGACCAAAACAAGGGCAGTGATGGGGGGAGTTGTGTGGATGGGAGGGGGGGCTGGGGGATCCTGGCAGAGGGAAGGGCAGGGGCAAAGGCGCTGAAGCAGGAGCGGGCTATGAGGCGGTGTGGCTGCAGTGGGTTGTGAAAGGTACGAATGAGCTCGGAGGGCTGGGCACGGCCAGCACGCCCGGTCAAGAGCGTGGATCTTACTCTCAGTGTGACCACAAGGCATTGGAGAGTCAAAAGCAGGGGATGCGATTTTTCTTCTGAAATGGTGGGCGTGGCTCCTGCTGGAGCTGAGGCTGGAGAGGCAGAAGGGACGGGGCTCCATGGGGAGGCTGTCGCAGGGGCCCAGGGACCAGATCCAGCTGCTGCACAGGATCACAGTGGAGGCCGTGAGAAGTGGATGGATTCAGGACGTACTGGAAGGTGGGGATTCTGGGGAACGAGAGAAAGGGGAGGAGCCCCAGGGGACACTCACCACCCCCCTTGCCAGTACATTTCGGAACACCTGGATACAGTATTCAGAAACTTAGCCATCCTCAGGGGCCCTTGGCCCAGGATGCACCAAGTGAGACTGGGACTGGCCCTCTTCATCAGCCCCAAGCCTGGGCTGCTGTCACCAGGTAAGGGAAAATTCAATGTGCAGCGCCCCCCTCCACCGCCCCCCTCCCCCTGCGGGGAGGGAGAGGGATCATCCATGTCCCAGGACAGTGGGTGGATCCCAGGCCTGGTGGGTCAAACTCAAAGAGGGATTTCGAGGTCACCGTGGAGGATGTCTTGTCCTTGTTTGGGTTTTCTTGGAGTTGCCACTCAGATCCAAGGGCCTGACACTTAGGCCATAAGTCCCTGCTCCTCTGCTATCCCTCCTTTATCTGGGTCCTCTCTTGGGCCTGACCTCTGGCTTGGCCACCCAAGGCAGTGGTCAGATGTGAGACTGGGTGTGGCTCAGGTGACAGTGGGCGGGGCCCAGCAGGTCTGGTGTGGTTGCAGCCACCTGGGAGAAAGCAGCTCCAATTTCTTCCTAGCCCGCTGAGCTGTCCAGGGCCAAGCTGGTGACACTCCGCTCAACAAGGGTGCCGGGTCACACAGTGTCCCCTGACCTCTGCCCAGCCCCTGGAGAAGCCCGCCAGGAAGGGGACACTGAGCACATCCCTCTCTCCATATACAGACTAGACTCCCTCGAAGCATGAGTTACAAAGGGGCTCTTCCTCTAGGGGATCTGGAGAGATAAGAGCCTGGACCTCCTGCTTCCAGAACCCTTCAGCCCTCCGGAAGGCAGCATGGAGGTGGACATACCAGGTTCTAATCCAAACTCTGCCCCTTGCTTGCTCTGTGACCTTGGGTAAGTTCCTACTCTCCCTGGGCCTCAGGTTCCTCCTCTGCAAAGTGGGGATGATCACTCAGTAATGCCTGCTGTCAGGTTCTGTCTGAGGACTAAGAGCAGGGCCAGAGATTGCGGGTCCTTCCCTCTTTCTTCCAGAGAAGTTGAGAAAACAGCAAAATGCCAAGAGTCCAAAGGGCAGGCTGGCAGCCCCTGGCTGACTCTGAGGACTCCCGGAGGCAGAAAGGGAAACTGAGGCAGCGAGTGCTACTGGGAGGCCACCGAGAAGAAGGAGCTGGCAGCCACAGGTGAGGAGAGTGGCAGTTCTTTATTCTGGGGGTCCTGACCCCAGACACCCTCACCTCCCCTGCCGCCATCTGTCTGCTTGTTCCAAGCCTGGGGGCCATCAGGCCAGGAGCCAGAATCCGGAGGAAGGATGTGGCTGTGGGTCGGTGTATGGCGGGGAGAGGGGAGGAGGAGGCTGGGTCTGGAACTGGAATAGCAGGGGCAGGGTGAGGGGCTGTGATGGGGCTCCTGCCTCCCCAGCCCAGCCCTGTGACCCTAAGTGATGGGCCCTGGGGGGCATAGCCCCGGCCCCACTGAGCACCCCCCACAGCTCCCTCAGAGGAGCAGGCAGGGCTGTGTGGCCCATCCCTTGACCTCCCTCTCCCCCACCATCTGCCCCAGCCACCATCCAGAAGCCACCTTGTCCCCAGAAATGAGGCTGGCGCGGCCCTGCCAGGCCCACCTGGCTGCGTCCTCAGTGCTGGTCCAGGATGAGGGGCACCTGGGCGCTGTCCACTTGCGGAGGCAGCCGCTCGCCCGTGCGCACGTTGAACATGGGCAGTGTGGACAGAGGCCGGGGCACCTCCCGGGTGGAGGCCATCTGCCGCAGCTCCTCTGTGTTCCCGCGGATGGTGCAATGGTGGACCATCTGGATGCTGGGGACACAGGGCCGGCAGAGTCATCAGCTCTGGGCATCAACTCCCCCCATCCCCAAGGGTCTGGGTACCCCCACATCTGAGCCACCCTGCAGTCCTCCCCCTGCTGGGACGCGTGGGGGGAGGACAAATGGGAGGGTCTTTGGTGCCGGCTCAGCGTCCAGTGACCGAGGCATAGGCTGTGGGATTCAAAGCTGTGGGTCCCTGGCAAGGTGCTGAACCACTCTGTGCCTCAGTGTCCTCAGCTGGAAAATGGGCATAATACTAGAACCTACTTCCTAGCACTGTGATGGGAATTAAATGAGAAAAATGTCGAGAAAAGCACCTGGCGCATGCTAAGAGCTCCCGAGATGCTCGACATGAATAGATACCCACAGTGGATCCGTATCTGAAGAAGCCAGCACAGCATTTGCTGGGCATATATTCCGATGACCCTCTAGGTCCCTTCTAGCACTCAGTTCCCTCTGCTAATACTCTCTCCTACCATTGACCATCCAGTCTTGCCTGTCTCATCCCCGTCTGAGTCTGGCAAACCTCCCCTGCTCCACCTCTTCCCACCTCCCACTTGGGTTCCTGCTATTTCCGGCCAGACCTCCACGGACTCATCTTCTGGCTCTTCCCATCTGGCTTCCCTGGCCTTTGTACCTGGACCTCTCCCACCGCACCCCAGGACTAGCTCTGGACACTGAGTCTTTGCTCTCTGGCTTTCTTCCAGACCACAGCTCCCTGGGGCAGCCCTGGGCTCCGCCCTCAGTGGGCCTGAAATCCCCAGGGGGGTCAGGAAGTCCTTTCTGAGCTCTAGTCTTTCTAGAAGAAGACTTTCCTCTTTCTTCTCAGAAAGCTCAGCTGCCTTTTCATTTGAGATCCTCACAAGCTTGCTTTCTGCTGTCCCGGGACAAGCTTCCGGACATTCTGGGAAGGAGGGCAGCACTGTGTAATCAAGCAGAAGGACTTGCTTTGGGTTTGAATGTGAGTTCTGCTACTCACTGCCTGTGTGAACTTATGCAAGTCACTAAATTCTCTGCGCCACTATTTCCTCAATGGTAATGCAATTTTGGCACAAATTAAATGAGTTAATACAGGAAACACACTTTGATGTCTCCTGATCAACATCACAGTGGTAGCTAAGATTATAGGGAGCCTGATGTGGCCTTCATCATCATCATCAGTGTTATTTGATCATAGTAGGCGCACTGACGTACTTGGCCTCCAGTAAAGGGATGTTCTTCCAAGCCCATTCACAAGAACTCACCCACATTTGTGGGTCCAGTCTGGAGATATTTTCCCAGGTGAGACAGATAGCAGGGACTCTTCATTACAAACAGTAAGAATTAGTTGCCTCGGGACACACAGATGGCTCAGTCAGTTGAGCACCCGACTCTTGATTTCGACCAAAGTCATGATCTCAGGGTCCTGAGACTGAGCCCTGAGTGGGGCTCTACAAGCAGCCAGGAGTCTACTTCTCTCCCTGTTCCTCTCCCTCTGCCCCTCCCCCCACCAACTCCCAAACTAAATAAAGTCTTAAGGAAAAAAAAGAGGGTGCCTGGGTGTCTCAGTCGGTTAAGTGTCTGCCTTCGGCTCAGGTCATGATCCCAGGATCCTGGGATCAAGCCCCACATGGGGCTCCCTGCTCTGAGGGGAGCCTGCTTCTCCCTCTCCCTCTGCCCCTCCGACCGCCCCTTGTGTTCAATCTCTCTCTCTCTCTCTCTCTCTCTCAAATAAATAAAGTCTTTAAAAAGAATTAGTTTCCTTAAAGGAGTCGGGGGGAGGGGGAGCTCCCCTACTTCCCTCTGGCTTACTGATCAAATGAGGGAGGGGCAGTGACCCCCACCCCTGTCTGAGTCTCAGCGGACACCAACACCAGCTAGAGCCCGACAGATTAGACGCCAGGTCAGACTTTCTAGCTTCAGGCTGAATGGGCTCCTCCGGGTGGCGAGGGAGGGGGGCAGGACCAAGTCCTGTCTGGTTGGCGGGAGGAGGTGGAGTCCCCCTCTAAGGCCAGGGGAGGATCAAGATGAGCTCTTGAGTCTGGAATTTGGCAAGCAGAGTAGTCCAAAACGCAATTTTCCATTCCCAGGCAAGGGGAGGCTGAGGGAGAAAGGAAGCTAGAAGCATGGGGCTGCTTAGGGCCAGAAGCGGCCAGGCAGGTAATGCCCTGGCCGGGGAAGGGCCTTAGTTAGTGGGCCCCCTCCCCGCCTCCCCACCCGGCATCTGGGTCTCATTACTCTGGCGACACACACAGGTGGAAAATGTTCTGGGGATGTTTTTCCAGAGCAGAAGCAGAAGCCAGGCCCACTGCTGCTTTCCCCCACAGCCCTTCCACATCAGCACTTGGGCCGACGAACAAATAGGCAGGCATTCCTACACACACACACACACACACACACACACACACACACACACACACACTCCACCTCCGACACACAGCCCTCCAGCCCCATCTCTGACACACAGACCACAGAAGAGGGTCAGGCTGGAGGACTTTCTGGCCAGCAAACTCTGATACAGGCCGCAGAATCACAATTTGTGGGTAATTTGAAAAACGGTAGACATTGAACAAGCAAAAAAAAAAAAAAAGAGGGGGATTTGTAGAAATAAATCAACTCAAAATCCAAACCAACAAGGACTAATATGGCACACGGTAAGCCTGCTGATGGATTCAACATTGATGGAGGAAACAGATTTTCCTGAGCGCTTCCGAGCTCCAGGACCGAGCCAGCAGAACGGGCTGTGCTCAAAATCACCGGTCAGAAGAGAATTTCCACAATGGCAGAAGGTATAATTGATCAAATTTGGCACGGGCCAAAAAAATTGAGGAATAAAATGTTCCTTGAAAAACTGACATGGGAAATCATTCATCCCAATGGGAAAAAAATTCTATCAAATAAAAATGAAAGTAGGTGGGGCACCTGGGTGGCTCAGGTCATGATCTCAGGGTCCTGGGATCGAGTCCCACATTGGGCTCTCCGCTCAGCAGGGAGCCTGCTTCCTCCCCTCTTTCTCTGCCTGCCTCTCTGCCTACTTGTGACTTTTCTCTCTCTCTCTCTGTCAAATAAAAAAATTAAAAATAGGAAAAAACCCAAAAAACCAAAGCAGAGTTTTTCCATGGCTTTGTGATCAAAGGTGATCAAGGAATCAAACTGACCTGGGTAGAGCAAGGAATGACAGTTTTGTTCACTCTGGAAAATAGTTTCCCCATGATAGTTCAGAAACGTGGGTATAATTCTGATGCTAAAAATGTTTGTATTCCTCAACCCAATGTGTTGAGATGGTGGGAACAAAATGGGTTTAAGACTGAGGTCTCAGGGGGTACCTGTGTGGCTCAGTTGGTTAAGTGTCCAACCCTCGATTTCAGCTCAGGCCATGATTTTGAGGTCCTGAGATGGAGCCCCACGTAAGGCTCTCTGCTCAGGACAGAGTCAGCTTGTCCCTCCCCCCCCCCACTGCTTGCTCTCAGTCTCTCTCTCAAATAGATAAAAAATAAAGAAAGAAAGAAAATATTTTTTAAAAACCTGGGGTCTCAGAACACTCTGAAATCCGCTGGTTCAGGTGCATACATTTCTAAACACACATGCACGCGCCTGAACACAAAACGTGTATCCACCCATCCACGCACAGAGCCTCCACCCTTCTTCCCAGGGTACCTGGCTTGTTAGACCCACACACTATCTGGCAACTCCCGTCCACACCTCCCGGGAAGGAACAATGGGACCACTGTGACCCTCACAAGATTCTGGTGGCCTCACAATGTCCCCCTGAGGTCACCACAGTGGTAACCTTGCCACCCCCTGCTCCCGAGGCACGAGTCTGCTGAGGCCAGTCGTGGGTGATCATCCTTGGTCCTCCTACTTCTGGCCACCCACGGGGAGGCTGGGGCTGGAGCCCTCTGTGGAAGCCTCTGAGGAAACCAGGACCAGAGACTCGCCTCACCCACCAAAGAGCAACTCAGTGGAGACTTCCAGCCGCCACCCTGGAGGTCCTTGCTCCTAGTTCCCTTCACCCGCCCCAGGGAGAGATGCAGAAAGACACTTTGGCGCCACTCCCATCTGCACCCTTGGCCTTGAATTCTGTGCAGGGTGCCATCCAGCAGGCCAGCGCCGCCGGGACCCCCAGCAAGAATGAGACTGGGTGCCGAGCCAGCCACAAAGCCCGCCGGAAGCCCAGCATATCCAGGGTGATCCTGGAGGTTGTGGCGGACAAGGGCACGCACAACCGAGTGAGTCTAGCCACCCTGAAGAAGGTGTTCGCCGCCATGGGCTACAATATGACCCGGAATGCCTGGCGCTTCAAGCGAGTGCTCAAGGGGCTGGTGGACAAGGGCGTTCTCAAGCAGGTGACCGGCAAGGGGGCCTCGGGCTCCTTCCGCATGGGCAAGAAGTTTGCCTCCAAGTTCAAGCTCAGGGGCCAGAGAGCGCCGATCTGGGCAGCGTCGACTTGGGCAGCACCGGCCTGGGCAGCGCCGGTTGCTAGTGGGCTCCCAAAGGGGGCACAAGCGGCTACGCAAGGGGGTCTGCAGGGTGGCCAGATGCCGCCGCAATTAACGAGGCAGGCAAGGCAAGCAGGCAGGGGTGCCATGCCGGCCACAGGCTCAGTGCGGTGGGAATAAAAGGAGCCTAACTTATTTCACACCTGCCTCCTGGAATCTTTGGGGCTCAAGGGAGTGAGAGTGGAAGGAAGCCAGGGACAGAGGAGGGGTAAGGTCGTCAGGGGGTGGGAACCTGAGCAAAGTAAGAGTGGGATGGATTTGGGGTAAGGGCTGGAGGAATTGAAAGCATCCACAGACATTAGCTCGTTCAATGACCCTGTCATCTGGCAGGTGGAGAAACCCGGGGCCGGAGAGGCTCACGCTGCTGGTGTGACTGAAGCCAGCCTGGAACCACACCTAGTGTCTGACTCAGGGAAGTGCATGCGTGTGCCCGTGTGTGCACGTAGCCTCTTAAGTGGCTTCTTGAACCCTTTCCCCCAGGGTGGCCACAGGCCCCCACGCCTGGCAGGGTCCCCTCCTGTGCCCCATCCCAGGTCAGAGTCCTCCACGGAAACCCAGAAAATGAGAAGGCAGGGCCAGGAGAGGTGAGGCCCAGCAACCAGCCAGCCCGGACCTGGAGCTCAGAGGCCAGGCATGGCCCCCATCAGCCCAGAGTAATCTGGCTTGTCCGTGCTGCTCATGGAGGTTGGGGGGTCTAGCTTGGCAGTCTAGGGGTGCTCCCAGCCCCCCAGCTTTCCCCTACTCACTCCGAGGTGGCCAGGTCTCTCTTCAGCCTGTGGAAAATCGAGGGAGGGGGATTAGCTATTATCCACACACCCCCCACCGGTGCCAGATCAGGCAAGAAGTCCCCACCCCGCTCCCTGAGGCGTCTGTGTCCCCAGGCAGCAGAGAGGCCACACGGAGCCCCATGGGGGGTGAGCCACAGTGCCCTCCCTGCCCTCTGTCCCCTGCACTCACCGTCCCTCCCGCCGGCAGCACATGACATAAGCCAGCAACACAGTGAGCAGCAAAGCCACCAGCAGCGGCACCAGGAGGGTGACCAGCGCGTCGGTGAGGAAGTCTCGGGCCGTGGCCTCAGTCGGTGGGCAGAAGAACGGATCATGTTCCAGGATCCCATCACCTGGGGTGGGCATCTCATCGGCGGGCTCTGGCACTGACTTATCCACCTGCTCAGAAAGCCCAGGGCTCACCCAGGAGCCGTCGGCTGGACACAGGGACCTCTGGGGGACAGGACAGGGGTACCCCACACAGCCACAGGGCTTCCTCCTGCCTGTCTCCCCCAGCTTGGGTGACCTCGCAGGACAAGCCCTGGACTAGGAACCCAGAGAGAAGGGCGAGGAGAGGCCGGTCCGTACAGTGGTTAGAGCACATCTCCAGGGCCCAACTGCCCGGGTTTGAATCCTGATTCCGACAAGGGCTGTGCTGGGTGACTTCCGTCCAGGTGCCTCCTTTCCCTCACCTGGAAAGGCAGAATGCTGATGGTGGTGCCTATCTCTGGGGTGGTGGCAAGGGTAAAGCATGTTGATTGGCTAGAGTCTAGCACACAGCAAGCGCTCAGGGATGCTGTTGCTGATCAGGCCGTGGCTGCACTGTGGGTCAATTCACAGGAGCAGAGTAGTCCAGGGGTTCCCAGTCTGGGAGTCAGGGTCCTAGGGACCCCAGATAATGATGCTCAGTATCCCAAAGAGCAGTAGTGAGCATCTTTGGTTTAGAATTTGGGGCTGAGAGCTTTCTGTTCCTAATCGCAGGCAGATTTGCTAGGTGACACCTTAGAAGGAAGCAGACAGAGCTGTCCCCAAGAGTCCCCTGGTGGAGAAAGGATTTTTGGAACTGCCCTATTAGAGTGATTGTTCTAACTGTTGGGCTGGGCGCTTAGGGGACTTCTGGACCGCCGGATCGCTTTTCTGGATTATGGACTCTGTCGCCCTCTTGTGGGATGAGATGGAAGTTCAGAATGCACGCGCAAAGAGTGTGTGTGTGTGTGTGTGTGTGTGTGTGTGTGTGTGTGTGTGTGCGCGCGCGCGCGCGCGCGAGCGTAATCAGAGAAAGAAACAGGAATAGAGATGGGGTGGAAAGAGGGCTAGGGAGGAGACTGACGGGGGTCATGCCCCATTCCCACCCCCGGAGCCAGGGTCCCTCCTCACCAGGGACACATTGCACCAGTCAACACGGAAGTGAGGCGCCAAGGTGTCATAGCAGGACAGAAGTGGAGGTTGACCCTGGGCACAGCGAGCGTGGCTGTCAGGAGATGCCACCATCTTCAGGCAGGTGGAGAAGGGTGAGGTAGAGCCCACCTTGATGTAAACCCTGGGCCCAGACAGAAACCATGGTTAGCATATTGGGGGGGGGCACTGGGCACTGGAGATTCGGGGTTGCAAGACCGTCTTGAGACCTGGGTTGTGGTAAGAGTACACAGCGCACCCCATTCTCCTGGGAGGCCTTATATTCCCAGGAATGTTTTTTGATAGCTGGCTCTTTTATGTCCTTGTGGGGTGTCAGGGAGTCTAGAGTTCAGGGTATCTAGGGTTTGGGCCCAGGAAGGACAGGAAGATGGAGGGGTGGTGGAGGGAAGTGGACGGTGATGTGAAACTGGGAGATACATGTGGGTGTATGAAGGTGCATGACAGTGCTCCACGCCCACCCCTCTAGAAGGCCAGCTGCTGCCACCTCCTCCAGGAAGCCCTCCTAGGTTGCACACTTACCCTTCCTTGCGACCTTCAATGGGAAGGGGGACACGGCCCCCACGGTCCAAGGCGGAGGTAATGTTGAGTAGCTGGAGCTCCCCTGGCTCCCAGAGCCCTCCTAAGGCTGTGAGGAAGCGACTGGCAGGTGTCGAGGGCAGCACCTCCTCCACATCATGGCTGCACACGAGGAACTCAGCTTGGTATGGCAGCAGGGGGCCTGGAAAATGCCAGGTTGGCCCTTGAGGCTGCACCCTGAGTCCCGAACGGACCCTCCCCAAGCCTCTCCCACTCAAGCTCCTCCCCATGCCCCCTCAGACTCCTTCCTTCCTCCCTAACTTCCCATCCCTCACCCCAAATGCCCTTCCCGCAGCCTCAGCAACTTCCCAAGGCCCCACAGACTGTCGGCAGAACGGCCGAGAAGACAGCTCTGGAGCCCTTCCAGGACACCCTGCTTCCACTGCTCCCAAGTGTCCCCCTTCGCGCCCCCTCCCTCCTTCCAAGGGAAACCCCCCAAGGCTGGCATTGGGGGGTGGAGGTGGAGCAGTGGTTCGGCAGGGCTGACGGTACCTTCTGGGTCCCCAATCAACAGCACCAGCCTCTGCCGGCTGGTGTCAAAGCTGTCCCGATTGTAGGCCGTGACCTGGGGTGGGCGGGGACACAGAAGAAGGCTGAGGGAGGGGGCGAGGGGGGACTGAGACGCCCTCAAATCAGAGGCATCTAACTATGTAAGTGAACATGCACGGATGTCCACATGGGACACAGCCACTGGGGTCCCTGCCGGTACCTCGATGACCTGGCGCCCACGATCTTCGGGGGTGGGGGTGCCGTAGAGAAAGCCAGGCTGGCGGGGGCTGCGCTGGGCGTAGCGGAGCCACCGGGGCAGGTCTGGGTGTCCCTGGAGGTGGGCGTGGTAGGTGACAGGGGCGGCGGGGGGGACATCTGGTGGAAGGGGGGAGAGTGGATTGGAGAAAGCGGCCCCTGGCCAGGTGCCGCCAGCCCGCCGAGGCCCCCCAGGCCCCTCTCACCGACGTGCTCGGGACCCCGTAGGACGGCTTCCTGGTCCAGGGTGTACACAAAGACACGGCCCACGAGAGGCTGCAGGGTGGTCTGCTGGGCCTCGGCGTCCCCCAGCCCTGCCGCGAGACCTGTGGGGACCCCGCATCCCCCAAACACAGGCATCAGCCTTAGTCCTGGGCAGGGGAGAAGCTCCCGGTGCCCCAACGAGGCAGGAGAAGTTGTGCGGGGGGGTCCCAGGAAAGCACAGGTCTGGGGGCCTGGCTATGCCACACTCGCCTAGATCATTGACAAGTCCCAGACCTTTGCGGGATTTGGATTCACGGGAGCCCCCTCCCCCAGTCCTCATTTTAGGCTCCCTTTGAGGGGTCACCCTGCGCAGGGGCTGCTGTCTGGCTGAGAGGGGTGCGGGGTATGTGGGGGTGGAAGCGGGTTCCGCGCACTTGTGAGAGAACTCTGGAGAATGCCGGGTCAGAGGCGTCTGGGAGGCTCAGTGGGTTAAGCACCGGACTCTTGATTTCTGTTCAGGTCATGGTCTTAGGGTCTTGAGATCGAGCCCCAGTCAGGGTCTGCCACTCTGGGTGCGGAGCCCGCTCAGGGTTCTCTCTCTTCCTCTCCTGCTGCCCCTCCCCACCGCCCCCAAGAGCATACTTAGTGGCTCTCCCTGCTCTCTCTCTCAAATAAATAAATAAAAATTTAAAAAAAGAACGCGAGTGTCTGGGAGGCTGGAGGGGAGAGGGAGAAGGAAGGAACTTTTAGAGGAGGTGGGTAGCCATTCTGGGACTCCCTCTCAACTCCCTTAATACACGGGGGGGGGGGGACAGCAGAAGCCAANTGAGCCCCAGGGAAAGGACCTGCCCCAGCGGGCCCCCACACCCTCCCAAGGCCAAATTTAGCCTGGGCCTAGGAAGAAGGCAGACCAGCCAGCCCATTAAAGGGCCAACGACACTCTGGGCCTGTGCTGTCAGGCCCACCTCGGCCCAGGACACCCCGCCTTCCGAGCTCCTGGTCCCCCACATCCCAGAGCCCTGCTCCCAGCCCCATATCCCTGGATCTCCCGTTGGACACAGCATGAGCACCCCAAAGTCCTTCTGGCCCCTGGCCCCAGACCCCTCCCCTGAGCGACCTCTGTCTTGCCACCTCTTCACCCGTAAATCCTTCCCTTCGTCCCGAGCCTCTCCCAGAAGAACGCCCCAACTTGCCCACAAGAAGAATCCAGATTAGAGCTGCTGCCATGGCTGCCCCAGCCTGCCCGGCCCCTGTGAGTGACAGAGACAGGAGCAGGGGGGAGGAGAGAGGGAGGGAGAGAGGGAGGGAGGGATGGCGGGGGAGGTGTCCCAGAGCAGCTGGCCCCAGCTTCTGCCAGTGGGTCCCTCCCCATCCCCACCCAAGCAGGCACTGAATCCGGGGTGAACGCTCTCCTCACATCACACCGTTGTCCCTCCAGGGATCCCCTCCCAGTGGCCCGGCGAGCGTTCCCTAAACCACCAACCTGATGACCTCAGTGCCCCCTGAAAACACTAAGGGCTCCCCTTGCCCTGAGTCCCCAGCTGTTGATGGCTTTCAGACCCTGCCCGGACCTGGCCATCATGTCCAGAATCCCCCTCCTCTCACCTCTGCCACACACACACACACACACAAACACACACACACACACACACTACTGCCAGGCCTCTGCCCCCCACCAGGCCCCCCTCCCCCGCTCCCCTGCAAAGGACATGCTCAGTAAGTCCTTTGCACAAGCCGTTCCTTCTGCTTGGAGTTCCCTTCCTGGCCTCATCAGACCAGCCAACGGCCACGCACCTGGCAAGACTCAACACAGGCCTCCTCTCCTCCCTGCAGGCTCTCTGTGCTGCCTTCCTCTGCAAGGCCCATCTGGGTGCCCGCTTGGATACAGCACTGTGACGGGGGGAGAGGGGGCAGATTAGAATCTTTTCACCTCCATAGGCCCAGACCTAGGCCCAGCAACCAGCAGGCGAAGGGGGGACTGGGAGACAGCCTCCCTAACAGCACACAGAACAGCGGGGTGCCCATTCCCCAGAGCAAACACCCCCAGCGTGTACCCCGAGTGTGGGAAGAGAGAGAGCCCTGGACAGAATTAGCCAGGTAGAGTCAGGGGGAAGGGGGAGCCGGCACAGGCTTGGAGGCCTGCCAGCCGGACATGAATCCCACCTTGACCCCGCGCTGGAGACGTGGCCTTGGAAAACTCTCTTCTCCTCTCCAGGCTCTGTTAGGGCAGACACCTGCCGGGCGGAGCGAGCACGCGGGTGGGTACTGCCGCCAACCCCGCCTGCTGCCCTGCGCCAGGCTTTACGTACACAGCCGGACAGTTCTCCTTCCATCCCTGAAGCAGTTCCCAGGAGTGCTTTCATGCCCATTTTCAGATGAGAAGAGTGAGGCACCAGCGCTTCGTGACCCCCACTCCCGGGCTGGACGACTGACCAGCTGAGGCCCGCGCCCTGGCTGCCAGGGAGCCCCGTCCCCCTCCTTCTCACCTCGGTCAAGGGTCAGGGTCCCGGGGTGAAGGGGGGTGAGACGCCCTTCTCTTTGGGGGCTTCTCACTCAGAGCCGGCAGAGGGGACTCTCCCTAGATGTCCTGAGCAGGAGACGGGGACCCACAGGTGCCAGGGTTCCAAAATTCCTGGTGTGTGCATGAGCATCCCTCCTGGGCATCACCACCTCCACCCGCCATACCCACCGCCCCACACATGGACGCCTGGGACCAGCTCTGGTCGGGCCTGAGGGGCACGGCATTGGCCCGCCAACTGGAAGGACCAGTGTGCAGGTTACTTAGTCCTCACCATTTTTCCCCTCTCCCTGCCTGACCGTCCCACCCATCCCTGGAGAGCCACCGAATTCCAGAGTCAGCATCCACGCAGGCTCTCAGACAGGGCACAGTTTGCCCCAGAGTCACCTTGGCGCCTCTCTGCGTTCTCAGAGATGGAGACGGAGGGCATGAGGGAGAAAGGTTCTGGAGACAGAGGGAGAGTCAGAGGGCCCTCGGGGAGTCTGGCCAACTGCTCAGGCCTCAGCCGCTCAGCGGCCCCTTCCCTGCTCTTCTTTGGAGCCCACCACTCACACCTTCAGCTGTCTTGAGGTGGCAGTGCCCAAACCCAGTGCCACCAGGCCCCCAGAGGCCAGTTTCCTTATGGATCCTTCTCCCCTTCCCCCAACCAGGGACTGGGCCCAGAGCCAGCCTGGAGTCCCCTGGAAGTCCCCGGTGGCTGACCAGAGGACCACCCCACCTCAGAACTGTCTGGATTGCAAGCTGCTGCTAGAATGCTCAGCGTCTCTGTTCATTAGGGCCCGAGCACAGAGAGAGGGGTCATGGGGTCCTTAAACTTCTTAGTTTGCAAATTTTATTTTAATTGACTTTACATAAGCTCCACTCTGAGTGTGGAGCCCAATGCAGGCCTTGAACTCTCGACCCTGAGATCAAGACCTGAGCTGAGGTCGAGTCAGATGCTTAACTGATTGAGCCACCCCAGTGCCCCTTGTGGTTTGCAAATTTTAAACAAAACAAAGGTCTACAGAATAAAAGAATGAAACCTCCATATACCCATCCCCCAGCTTCAACAGTCAGTGATTGTGGCCAATCTCCTGTCACCTGTGTCCCCCCGACTTTCCCCTCTGTTTCATTTCCTCTGTCAAGATTTTATTTAGCATGTATCTTTGAAAGATGATCTCTTTTATTTTTAGTTATTATTTTTAATAGAATGACACTTCTTTAAACAATCACAATTGTTATGTATGCCTTGTACATTAGTATACATTATTAAATTAAATTTAATAATAACTCCTTGATATCAGACCTATAGTATTCAGATTTCCAATTTCTCATGAATGCCTTTTTTTCTTACAGTGTATTTGTTTGAATCACAACCCAAATAAAGCACACACACTGAAACTGATTGATGCATCTCCTTTAAATCTCTTTAAATCCATAGTTTCCCCATCCGAACCTCTCTCTGTCTCTCTGTCTTTTTCCTTCAGAGAACCAGGCAGTTTTCCAGTCTGGGTTTTGCTAATCGCATCTCTAGGGTGTTCTTTAACATGCTCCTCTGACCTCTGTACTTCCTGTAAATCGTACTTCCTGTACATTGTTATTTCCTGTAAATTGTAGTTGGATCGAAAGTCCTGATCAGGTGTAGGATCCATTTTCTTTGGCAAGACCACTTTACAGATGGTGGGATTGCTTCTTCCCTCCAGAAGTACAGGAACCGCGATGCTTTGTGCCTCATCCATCAGTCCCCCACCCCCCACCCCGCAAATGGTGATACATCCAATCACTCCTTCCTTTATTAGCCAGAATAATTCTCGACACAGAAACTGCCCCTCACTTACTCTTTGGTTACTGAGTGTTGTAGCTCCTATGGAAAAGGTAGGATAAATATTTGATCCTGTTCCCGTATTGGCCAATTTCAAAATAACGAGTGGATTCTCCCACATCCCTCAAACTTCAGCCTGTTAGCTTTTCAAAAACAGTAACATGATTATGAATTCATGGCTTTAAGCATATTTGATTGCTTCGGTCCACTGTGACCAGTGTCCCTCCTGGTCCTTGAACTGTCCCTTCTTAAGCTCCCGAGGTGGCCCTCACCTGTCAGAGCATCTGTCTGGGGGAACAGGTAGGTCAGGTCTCTTGTCTCTCCACACCTGTCTCCCCAGCTTTCTCCCGGATCTCCACCCGTCAGTGTCCCGATTTAATTCCTCTGGTCCTTTGTCTCTGGCTCTCCCCATCTCAGTGATTAACTGCTGAACGAATGAATGATTGATTGAATGAATGCCTCATCTCCCCAACTCTCTCCTTCCACTTCTGTCTCTATGAACCTCCTGATTTCTGAGGGCCATATTTTCTTTCTCTGCATCTACAACGGGGGCTTATATGTTGCCATGAGGGACAAAGGAAAGGGATTCTCATCATTGTGATCTGATTGTCGCATCTGCCTCCCAGACTCCACCCACATCTTCCTCCCCCTCCTCTTCGCCGCCCCCCAGCGCCTCAACAAAGGATGCGATCTGTCAATCAGCCGCGAGAGGGCGCGTTCGCGGCCGCAGCCTGGACCTGCGCCTGCGCAGTACTGGGGCAAAGCGGGGACAGGGCGGGGGGGG
>LNAC01000091.1:2358230-2376838 GCA_002007465.1 Ailurus styani
CCGCGGGCGGCGACAAGGAGGCCGCGGCGCGGCGGCTGCTGAGGCAGGAGCGCGCCGGCCTGCAGGACCGGAAGCTGGACGTCGTGGTGCGCTTCAACGGCAGCACCGAGGCGCTGGACAAGCTGGACGCCGACGCCGTGTCGCCGACGGTCAGCCAGCTGAGCGCCGTCTTCGAGAAGGCCGACTCGAGGACCGGCCTGCACCGCGGGCCCGGGCTCCCCAGGGCCGCGGCCGCCGGGGCCCCCCAGGTCAACTCGAAGCTGGTCAGTAAGCGGTCCCGGGTGTTCCAGCCGCCGCCGCCGCCGCCGCCGCCCGCGCCGTCGGGGGATGCGCCGGCCGAGAAGGAGCGCGGCCCCGGGGGGCAGCAGCCTCCGCAGCACCGAGTGGCCCCTGCCCGGCCGCCCCCCAAGCCCCGGGAGGTGCGCAAGATTAAGCCGGTGGAGGTGGAGGAGAGCGGGGAGTCGGAGGCCGAGGCGGCGCCCGGGGAGGTGATCCAGGCGGAGGTGACGGTCCACGCGGCCCTGGAGAATGGCAGCGCCGTGGCAACCACTGCCAGTCCCGCGCCCGAGGAGCACAAGGCCCAGGCGGCCCCCGAGGAGGCCACGGCGACCGTGGCGGCGCCCGAGAGAGGGGTGGGCAACGGCCGGGCCCCGGACGTGGCCCCCGAGGAGGCGGATGAGTCCAAGAAGGAGGACTTTTCGGAGGCGGACTTGGTGGACGTGAGCGCCTACAGTGGGCTGGGGGAGGACTCTGGGGGCAGTGCCCTGGAGGAGGACGACGAAGACGACGAGGAGGATGGGGAGCCCCCCTACGAGCCCGAGTCGGGCTGCGTGGAGATCCCGGGGCTCTCGGAGGAAGAGGACCCGGCCCCGAGCCGGAAGATCCATTTCAGCACGGCGCCCATCCAAGTAAGTGAGCCCCCCTCCCCGCCCCCGCGCCGCCCCTGCCACGTGCACGCCGTCGCCCCCGCCTCGCCAGCCGGCTTTGGCAGGCTGAGTCAGCCCCTGCCACCCAGCCCCCTTCCCAGAAGTTACCACCCCGAGGGGGGCGTGGGGGAGTTCCAGCTGTTTGTCAGAGGGGGACGATTTTCAGGCCCGAGAGGAGGGCGGCCTGCCCTGACCTGTCCTCAGGTTCCTCTGCCTGCTGCCTCGCCCCGACTCTGCCGCACCCGCATCCCGGGACACCTGCTTCCCCTTCCTCTCCCAGGCACTCTTCCTCCGGAGGCTGGGCCTTGGGTGGTGGGACGGTGCGTGTCTGCGTGTGTGTCCTCAGGAGACCCTCCCCACACTGGTCCTTACTCCACTGGGAGGGGGAGAGGGGGGAGAGCTTAGAAACACCCACTGTGTTCCCCCGTAGAGGAGGGAGGAGCCAAGAACTTCCTGAAAGGAAGGTGTAGGGGACCGCAACCCTCCTCCATCCTGTCTGTAGCCCCCACCCCAAGTTTGCAGAAGTGAAAGAGGGAAGCAGGTCTTGGAGGGTGAGCTGAGCTGGGGCCATGTGATTGGGGGTGGGGGAGAGGCCTGGCACTGGGCTCTGCTCCCTGGGGTCTGTGCTGGGCCAGCTGGGGAGGTGGAAGTGTTGGGTTCCGCAGGCAGCAGGCACCTGGCCTGGCTTATGAGGGGGGCGGGCCTCGGGCAGGGCACCGGAGAGAGGGGTGGGGCCGGGAAAGCCCCCAGGATGCCTGGCAGCTGCCCACATGCCTTTGCTCTTGGCTGCTGGGTAGGACAGACCGCCCGTGGCCTTGGCAGACTCCAGGCGCTCTTGCCACATTCTCTGGGTGCCCTGAAAGATGGATGAGAGCTGCCCCCTTTGGGGGTCTCCATCCCCCCCATCCCCACCACCAGTCTTAGCGATTGGTCTTTGGCTTGGGCCGGTGCCCAGAGATCCTCACAGCAGTGCCGATGCGGGTGGTGGGGACATCCCCAGGAAGAATTCAGAGCCCTAGGTCACTCCTGCTTCCTGCCACCCTCCAATCTTGGCTGGCACATCCAGCCTGCATGGCCCTTTCTCAGTGCCCCAGGCTCAGCTGTGCCCAGCACCCAGTTGGCTACACGGGGTCATCCAGGCCTCAGACTCTCCTAGGCCTGGACCCTGCCTTTATCCCTCACCAGCCAAGCCCTTGTCTGTTTGCTCCAAGTTTCCATAACTGCTCCTGGACACCGAGGCTGCCTAGGATTCCTCCCAGCCCTCCTAGAATATCAGTGGCTGCCCGTCTCCCCGCCCCCACCCTGGCAGAGACCTGAAAGGTGCTACTCCTGCCAGGCCAGCACTCCCCCTTGTGGGGCTGCGACCTTACAAGTCCTTTCTCCGCCCTCCCTGTCCTGAGGGCTACAGAGCCCTGGGTGGAATGGAGGATGAGGGTGCTTCTCGGGACCTGCGGAGGAGGTGGGGATCACTGAGGGAGTCAGGACCCCCTCGCCCCTAACCACCACCACCAGCCGTTCTCTGAGCGGCCTGATCAGAGACTGAGTTTGGTCTTTCAGTCCTGGGCCTCTGACTGTCTATATTTGACACCTTACCCTGATTTTGGGTAAAAAATAGCACATGATTTGGAGCAGTGCTCCCCAACTCCCTGGTGACTGTTGCTCACAGGAGTGCGGGAGCCGGTGGTCTGTAGTGCCGCCTTGGTGTGTCTGACTTTTGACCTTGCTGGGGATTTCCCCCTCCCCACCCTGGACAGCGGGTCCCCCTTGTTCCCCTTTCCAGCCCCCACCCTGCGTCGGCACCGATTCCCGGGTCTAGTGCCCTGCGGGTGACCCAGTTGTTGCCTTTACGGAGGCTTCTGCTGAGGACAGAGAGCCCAATTCCATACTGTCACTTGGGGCAGGGGACTGGGCCCAAACCCCTGACAGACTGGGCTCATCATGGTGGGCAGTGTGAGGGGCGGTCTGGGGCCTCTGAGCCCGAGGCCTGGGTTTCCTGCAGGGGGCAGGGTTTGACCGGCTGAGAAGAGCGGGGCGGGCAAGGCCCAGGGCAGGCTGGGAGGGTATTTTGGAGGTCACAGCGTGTCCGCTGGCTGGTGCACATGCATCGGGAGGGGTTTGGTTGAGCCAGACCACCAGATGCAAAAGCAGGCCAAAGCCGATTTGCCAGGCCCAGGACCTGAGTGCAAGGGGGACAGAGTCACAGGTGACCCAGCCACCGGGGCCCAGCTGGGTGCACTCTCACCCTGCCCCGCCACTGGCTGACCCAGGTGACCTTGGCAGCAGACCTAGCATCTTATGCCGTGTGCAGACTGGGTGGCCCCTCCCGCCTGGGGGCTTGGAGGCCAACAGCCAGATGTCAGGAGGGCAGTCCGACCCCTGCCCGGCTGACAAGCAGCTCTAAGGGCCTGAGCTCGGATTTCTCAGATGTCGTGAAATTGAGGCAGTGGGTGAAGTGACCATGCAGGCCCCTCCCAGCTGCACTTGTAATCCCGGGAAAGCCCACCGTGGGAGCGAGGCTCTGGTGCAGGGACTGGAGGATGACACCGAGTGAGCCCAGACAAAGGCTGGGACACAAGTCTGCTGCCTGCCAGGGTGCCCAAGGGCCTGCTCCTGGAGGAGAGGGGGCCCCGGCAGGGGCCGCGGGGGACACGGTTCTCTGCTCCAGCTGCTCAGGCCTCAGGCCCGGCCGTCTGATAGAGCTGCTCCTACCCTTCCTCGCCCCCGCCTGGCTCCAAGTGGTGCCAACCTGTCGCTGTAGGCACTGAAGCATGAACACGTCATGGAACCCCAAATGGCACTCATTAACCTCCCACTGGGGTACCCCCGCCTGGACCCAGAGTCAGGCACTCCCACGGAGCCTGCCCTAGCCTCTCTGTTCTCCAGAGGAGGGTCGGAATTCCCCTTCTCGCTGAGAGACCCAGGAAGGAGTCAGCAGAGGGGCACAGGGAACAACGAGGTAGGGCTGGCCGTGGGGTCCCCACGCAGGCTGGGTTCACTGGGGACAAAGGCAGAGAGGCTGCCAGCTCCCCGAGCTCCTTGCTTTCACCAGGGTCCCAGGCCTCCGGCCTGGACCTTCCAGTGCACTGGGGATAAGGGGCACACCTCGGAGCTGCTTCCCTGGAGGGAAACGGAGGCCTGGCCATGCAGGCGAGGCCACGGGGGTCTGGCGTTCTGCCCTATCCATGTCCTGCACCTCAAGTGGAGGGCTGCCCCTTTCTCCAGGGGGGGGTGGAGGTGATCCTTCCTGCTTCCTTCCCCCACCCCGGCCTCAACTTCAGGTTCAGGTCAGGTGGGCCCTGGGTGCCCCTCCGTCTTCCTCTGTTCCTCTCTCTCCTCCTCCCTCCGCTGTCCCCACGTCTCACACCCGCTTCTCCCTCTCTCCCCATCTGGCATCCTCCAGGATCTTCTCCATTCTTACTCCCCTCCTCCTCTGCCCCCCTGCTCCTGCTCAACCTGTTCTTTCCACTCTCCTGCCCGCTGCGTCCGCCCCTGTCTGGCTCTCTGGGTCCCCGTGTTTCCTTCTGCCCCAGTTTGTCGGTCTGTCTCTGACCTGGCTTCCTGAGTCGGCTGGTTTCTCAAGGATTGCCCTTCCTTCCTTTCTACAGCAGCCACGCTCACGCCAGTTGCGGCTGTGGGAGAGAGAATGGGGTGGACGGGGCAGCTGCGTCCCTTTCTCCACTGCCCCGCGGGCTCGAGCACCAGAGGGCCTGCCGTCGGAGCTGGGGTCACGCTGGGGCTGGGGGAGGCCTGCAGCGGGAGAGGAGTGCCCAGGGGCCCCGGGCGCCTGCCGTCGTGGCCCCTGGGCCCCAGCTCTGCCCCTGCCTCTGATGAGCGGCCCCTCTGCAGGTGTTCAGCACCTACTCCAACGAGGACTACGACCGGCGCAACGAGGACGTGGACCCCATGGCCGCCTCGGCTGAGTATGAGCTGGAGAAGCGGGTGGAGAGGCTGGAGCTGTTTCCTGTGGAGCTGGAGAAGGGTGAGAGGCTGGGGCCAGGCTGCAGGGGGGAGGCGCGGGGGTCTCTTCTCTGGTGCCCGCTCTGCCCTGGGCCCCTGTCAGCGCCACCAGCCACGCAGACTCCAGCAGCCAGCGCCCCC
Source organism: Ailurus styani (assembly GCA_002007465.1). Taxonomy (NCBI): domain Eukaryota; kingdom Metazoa; phylum Chordata; class Mammalia; order Carnivora; family Ailuridae; genus Ailurus; species Ailurus styani. The sequence goes on from LNAC01000091.1 coordinate 2,363,255, forward strand.
ACCCCCGCCCCGGGCCTGCTGCACCCTGTGCTCCTTCGGGTGCCAGGTCCCCAGGGCCGTGCGGTGAGGGAGCGGTCGCGGCTAACTGTGTCCTCACATGCTGCGCTAGGTGCGCTAGGTGCTGGGCGCTAGGTGCTGCACTAGGTGCTGGGAGGGACTGCTACGACCGCACGTGGACTCGGGTCACTGGGGTCCCCAAGCAAGTCGTGCTTGCGTTGAGCTCTGAAGGCAGGAATTCAGGGGAATGTGCGGGAAAGAGAGGAGGGGCTTGGCTAGGTGTTGATCACCAGGGCAAAGAAGGGTACGCAGGGCCTCCCAGACCACGTGGAGGACGCTGTCTGTTTTCTCAGATGGACAGGAAACCACGGCAAGGCGTGGGAAAGGGATTCGAGAAAGACCACGTCAGGTCGTGTTGTGGGGAGAAGGGTCATAAGTGGATGGAGAGAGCCCACGGCGGGGTGGAGACGATGCTGGCTGTGTGGGAAGCGGGTGCACTTGAGAGACCCTTGGGAGGTAGAATCTGCAGGATCTGCTGGTTATTCAGCTCTGGCTGCGCCGGCGAGGGGGAGGGAGGAATCCAGGTGACTCAGGTGCCCAGGTGACTCCAGGTGACTCCGAGGCCCCAGGAGGGAGTGGCAGACGGGAAGAGCCTGTCTGGGGGGGGAAGATAAGAGTTTGGATGTCAGAGGCCCACGAGACAGGAGGGGACAGCTGTGCAGAGAAGAGCGGGAGGTCGTGGGTCACGGAGACTCCATGGATGAGTCTGCGTAGAGAAGAGCCCCATTGGGGCTCCTGCCACGCCATCCCACCCCTCTGTACCCCTCATCTGTGTGCACGGTAGTCTCTGCCCCCTGCTCGCCAGGCCACCCTCAGCACGCCCTGCTGCTCATCGGTTCTTGCGAGGGGCAGAGGGCAGGGGGTCACCCAGGAGCTTCCCGGTTGGCTTGGCAAAGACGGGGTGGACAGGACGGTGTCCCTTCCCCAGTTGTGGACCTCCCCTAAGCATGGGGACTGCTGCTTGAGGTCGGGCCACGCCCGGGGGTGAGGTTGGGGGTAGGGGGTCTGTCACTCTGCCCCCCCGCAAGCACTGGCTGGGACGCCTCACCTCATCCCCTGCCCAAACCCACCTGTCCCGACTTTCTGCTCCACAGACTCCGAGGGCCTGGGCATCAGCATCATCGGCATGGGGGCCGGGGCAGACATGGGCCTGGAGAAGCTGGGCATCTTCGTGAAGACGGTGACCGAGGGTGGTGCGGCCCACCGGGACGGCAGGTACCCCCTCCCGCCCTCCACTGTCCGCTGCTGGCCACCCACCGAGCCAGGAGGGGCCCCTGTCTGTGAGGGGCTCAGGTGTCCGTGGAGCCTTCCTGTGCCAGGTGCTGGTCCAGGGGGCATGGCAGCAAACAAACCCAACGGGACCCCTGCCCTCGTGGCGCTTACATTCTTTGAGGGGTGGGGAGGGGGCTGCCGGGAGGCATCGGATGCCCTGGTTTGGGGCGTGTGTGGGCTGTGGGAGGGAGAGCACAGCCACGGAGTGGCTTCCTGGTGGCTACAGCTGAGCTTTTTTTTTCCACTTAGCAAATACTGAGTTGCTGCCTCCATGGTGGGACTGGAGCCAGGCCCTGGGGAGTCAGTGATGACTTCCCTTGCCCTTGGGAAGCATGTGCTGCAATGAGGCAGACAGACGTCCAAATGGACACACAGAAAATGTGGGGAAAGTAGAGGGTGGCGTGAAGGCATAAAAAGCAGGACTTGTTCTCTCTGGATAGCAGGGAGGGCTTCCTGGAGGAAGGGATGTTGGTGCTAAGGCCTGAGAATGAGCAGAACTTAGTTAGGCTGAGGGGGTAGGGTGTGTAAAATGTTCCAGGAAGGGGACTGAAAGCAGGCAGGCATGGCCGGAGCCTCAAGAGCAAGGGTGCTCCAGGCATGTGGGGTACCCGCGGGGGCGGCTGCAGTGTGGTTGCGCTCATGTGCGAGCATGTGTATCTGTGTTTGGCCTTTGAGGCTGGAGGGGTCAGAAGGTTCCAGGGGGGCCTCCTGGAGCCCTGGGCAGTCCAGCGACCCCTCCGTGGGCTGCTCCACTGTGTATGTATCACAGGGGGGAAGGGGGAAGGGCTTTGGGGCATCGCCAAGGTTGTTGTAAGTTGGCAGTTGGTATCAGGGGTGCCCTGTGGTGGTACCTCCAAACCGAGACCCCGTCCATATGACAGAGATGAATGGGTGTCCATGTGGGGTTGGGTGACTTTGGGGTCATGTTCCTAGAGCTTCTGCCTGCTGTGGCCCAGGTGGCATGGGGGGGGTGGACAAAGGATGGTGACAGCCCGTGGTCTTTCACTTACCTGCCCCCCCGAGTTTGGACTTCCAGAGCCGTTCTTGTGGTCACCGGTTGGCTCTTGGCCGCGTGGGGAGTGTGCACATGAGAGAGGGTGCCCGCTTGCGGGGCGCGAGGGGGCGCGCTGCTCACAACAGGCCGTTTCCTCCACTTCCGCAGAGGAGCCGTGAGCGAAGGCCTGGAGCTCACAGGGCTGGCAGTGGAGGAGGGAGCTGGCCAGGGGTCCTGCCATCCCCCATCTCTCTCCTTCTGGGGTGGAGAACCGGGGCTTCTGCCGCCACACCTAGAACCCAGTGGGGGCTGCACCCCCGTCTCGGGGTGCGGCGAGCACAAGACTGTGCCACGGGGGTCTCAGGCATTTGGGAGAAAATCTGCAGACCCATTAAGAGGACTGTGTGTCACCTGGCTTTGGGTGTGCGGGGTGGCCGTGAACTCTGTGTCACTGCTCTGTCTGGTGTGCTGGAGGAGGGGACGGGTGTGATTATCACAGGGAGTGTGCTTGGTCCGGCCTGCCTGTGTCAGATTTGCTTGCCCAGGTCTCACTGCCCAGTGGTGGGTCTGGCTGATCCCTGACTCTCCGGCCCTGTGCATTTTGTGCCAGTAGACAAAGTACCAGGACCCCCAGTGGGGACAGAGCCTCAACTTGCTGACAGAGGGAGACCACTGCTCCTTCTGCTCCCGTTTCCGTGGCGGCCCCCCTAACCAGTGTTGCCTCTCCCAGGATCCAAGTGAATGATCTCCTGGTGGAGGTGGACGGCACGAGTCTGGTTGGAGTCACCCAGAGCTTTGCAGCCTCCGTGCTCCGGAACACCAAGGGTCGCGTGCGGTAAGGGCCGGCAGGGCCCCGCTGGGTGGGGAGTGGGAGCAGATGGGAGGCCGGGCCCTCGTCCCACCCCCTGCCCGCCTGCCTGCACCCCGGTAAGGTTCCGGGTGGCCCACCTCGCCGAGGAGCTTCCATGGCCTCCCTGCCTGAAGGAACTGCCGTGCTCACAGCCCCGCCCCACACCCGCCGTCCTCCCCCAGGCCCCTGACCGCTGCCGGGCACCGGTGCTCGGGCTTCAAGGCCCGTGGTCTGCTGCGCCTCCAGATTGGCCTCCGTCCCCTGCCTGCCCGTGACTCACTCACTGTGGAGAACTGAGATGTGCAGGGAGAATGCCATCCCAATTGGGGTCCCCCCACCAGACACTTCATCCTTCCCTCCTCACCAGCTGTGTAATCCTGGGAGGACTCCCCTCCCCGGGTCTGTCACTGGAGGGAACTGGGTTTGAGGCTCCTTCTGTCCCTCTCTGGCATAACATTCGGGGACCACTCCCTGCCCTCTCCAAAAGGGGCACTGCCCCCAGGAAAGGGTGGTGGAGAGAAACAGGATGTGGGTGGCCACGGAGAGGAGGGGCTAGTGCCTGGAAGTTCCACTATTTCCTCTCCATCCTAATCTCCACTCACCATCATCCCGCCCCTTCCTGAAGCCTGGGGGCTTGGAGCTCCCACTAGACACTCCTCCACAGCCCCAGGGCAGGGGAATGGGCAAGCGGGCTGCTGGGATGGGTCGGCTGCCCCATCCGCCTGCCTTGTTTTCTACCCTGTGGTGGACCGAGAGCCCCCTGGCCCTGGCAGCCCCTGAGCCCCTCTCCCCTGCAGCCCAGCAGGGGGTTTGGCTGACACCACTCCTCCCCCAGGACTGGCTGTGAGGGTTAGTGGGCCTTCCGTCTGTCCAGGGAAGGAAACCCAAGAAGGGCCCCCAGCTCCCCCATTCATTATTAACACTCCACAGCCTCTGGACTCAGCCCTCTCATTTCCCCTCCCTTGGGAGGGTCTGGGTGCGGGGAGGGGAGCACCAGTGGGGAGGAGGATGGTGTCGCCCAACTGAAGACAGAAGCAGGGGGATGACGCTCGGGCCCCTGCAGGTTTATGATTGGCCGGGAGCGGCCAGGCGAGCAGAGCGAGGTGGCCCAGCTAATTCAGCAGACCCTGGAACAGGAGCGATGGCAGCGGGAGATGATGGAGCAGAGATACGCCCAGTACGGGGAGGACGACGAGGAGGTAGGGACGCCTGCCCTGGCCGGCAGCGTCGTCGCCCCCTGGTGTCTGGATGCAGCATTACACCCATCCTCTGCCTCTGCCGTTTTCCCAAGCCTGGGGGAGGCCAGGGCACCTTTCCCTATCCTGGGAGAGTCCCCAGACTGAGGGAGGAGATGCAGACCCTTCCTTCAAAGAACCCTTAGTCTGATGGGGGAGTCACACTCTGTCTTCAGAGAGCCTTCCTGCTCCTAAACCATGGTTCCCTCAAAGAGTCCCTGCTCTGAAGGGAAGGCATAGCCTCTACCCTCGGGGGACCTAACCTGAGGAAAGAGGTGGCTCCGGACCTCAAGGGACCCACAGAGTGAGGGGGAAAAGTACAGGCTCTTCCTTCAGGGGTCCCAGTCTTATGGGGGAACTACCTGTGCCTTCAGGGGACTCGTCGGGCTGTTAGGGGGAGACACGGACCACGCCACTGGTGTGGCCCCAGCCTGATGGGGGAGGCATGACCCACAGCGCTGGGGAGCTCCCAGTGTGCCGCAGACAGACTGTGGCCAGTCTAAGCCCTGCTCGTCAGGGCTCAGGGAGGCCGAGGTGGGCAGGGCGCACAGCCTCGGTGCTCCCTTCGCAGACCGGCGAATATGCCACCGACGAGGATGAGGAGCTGAGCCCCACGTTCCCGGGTGGCGAGATGGCAATCGAGGTGTTCGAGCTGGCGGAAAACGAGGATGCCTTGTCCCCTGTGGACATGGAGCCCGAGAAGCTGGTGCACAAGTTCAAGGAGGTGGGAAGAGGGGCTCCCTGGGGTGGCAGAGGGCAGAGGCAGGCCATGACCCAGCCCGAGCGGAGCCGAGCGCCTGCCTCTCTGCCCCCACAGCTCCAGATCAAGCACGCCGTGACTGAGGCAGAGATCCAGCAGCTGAAAAGGAAGGTAAGAGTGTGGCGGGGAGGGGCGAATGAGGGCTGGGGGCATGAGCCCCGGCCTCACATCGGCGGACACTGGCACTTGTCGGTCACCCGCAGGCAGACACAGAACAAGCTCCTCTGAGGCAGGGGAGCCTAGTGTTAAAAGCCTGAGCTCTGGACCCTTGTGTGCCACCATCCGCTTGCTGCTCTGTGCCTCAGTCTCCTGCCCCGTAGAATGGGATGGTAGCAGCGCCAAGACTGTATGTGCCGTTGTGAGGATTAAATGAGATAAGGCATATGAAATCCTGAGCACAGCACCTGGCTCATAAAAGGTGCTGAATAAGCAGTCGAGCTATCAGCTACTAGACCAAGGGACCCCAGGTCACTGGAGATGTCCCCCCATTCTTGCTGTCCCACACCTGTCCCCTACAAGCAGGCCCTGCCGTCAGTGTAGGCTACCCAGAGACACACACCCTGACCCATGCCAGCCTGGACCCCAGGCCTACTAGCCAAGATGTCTGGAGACACCCGCTCTGTGTCACAGGGAGACAGCGGACCCAGGCCTCGCATGACACAATACCAGGGACAGCAGCCTGGACACACAGACATATAGACTCCTTCTACATCTGCCGACTGCGAGACACACAGGCACAGCCATCTCTCCAGAAAAGTGTCACAGGCCATGTGCTTTCTCGCAGAGGGGCCGGTGCCAACCCTCCCAGATGGGGACACTCCTGACACACACAAACCCGCATATGTACTACGCACTGACACCCACTCGCAGCACGTCAGGGGCCAGCACGCTCGCCGGCATGCTGATCCGCACACTTCCTATTACACCCTGCAGTGGGCCCCTGCTGGGCCTGGACACGGGGCTTCCAGTGTGGCGGGGACAGATGGCTCGTGGGGGCCGTGCGGCGACGGCGCACCCACCACACGTGAAGAGAAGAGAGGTCACAGCTGAGCCTTGGGGGACAGGCGGGGTTTAGTGACTGAGGCCGAGGAAGGGTACCCCCACCCCCAGGACAGAGGGTGACCTTGGCGGAGGCCTGCTGGCTGTGGCAGCCATTCCTGTGGGGACCGGGTGGGAGGCTGAGCGGGCCTGCCAGTGGGGGCTGCAGCTGGCGGGGTCCTGACTCCCCACGAAGGATTCTGCCCTTGGTCCCGCAATCAGAGTTCCTGGGGGGAATGCTGGCTGGGGTTGCCCAGAGTGCAGGCAGGGGCTACAGAGAGGAAGGGCAGGTTGGAGCTGGTTTCTGAGATCGAGATAGGCCACGCTCCCTGGTGGTTACAGAGCAGGAAGGGGTGTGTGGGGAGGCAAGTCAAAGGTCTGTTCATGCTTTTCCACTTGTAGACGCCTGTAGCATGCCTGCGGAGGGCCCCGCACTGCTCCCATCCCTGCAGGGCGCAGAAGCGGATTTGATCCCTGTCCTTGTGCAGCTTAGTGTGCACACGGCTGTCCAGACTGTTATGGGTGGACATGGGGCTCTGCAGGAGAGTGCAGCGTTGCTGAGCTCCCAGAGCCCGGGGAACTGATCCAGCCAGGGGTGTGTGTGCGGGAGGGGCTGCTCTGGAGGCATCACAGGAGACTTCTCTGGGGAAGTGAGACACTGAGCAGACAGCGGAGGGGTGAGCTGGTGGGAACTGATGGGGCATGGGGCCAGAGAGGGGGGAAGGTGGGGACATTCCAGGCAGAGGGAATAGCACGGGCAAAGGCCCTGTGGCCAGAGGGAACGGGGCAATCCTGAGGGCCTGCAGGAAGGCCCGTGTGGCTGGGGCATAGACAGCAAGTGGCGTTGGCAGCCCGCGAGGTTGGAGGGACAGGCAGAGTCTTGAGGCTGAGCGCCAGTGGGGCAGGGAGATCATGGAAAGGAGGACTAGGTTTTTGCGGGTGGGGTCGGGTTTGGGGCATGGTGCCTGTGAGGAGCTGGGAGACGAGGTGGGAGAGGAGCCAGAATTGTTGAGGAAGCCACAGAGACAGGGACCAGTGAGCAGGGCCAGAACTGCAGAGGGGACAGAGGGTGATGGTGACCCTCCCCTGGCCTGCTCTTTCACATCTACCATCTTACTGGAGCCCCGTGAGCTTGGCAAGGCAGGGATCGGTCTCATTTCACAGATGGGAGGACTGAGGCTTAAGACAGAAGTTGCCTTGCTCCAGGTAACTGGTTGTCAGTGACTACCCTGGGCCTCTTGCCTGCGAGGAGCGTGGTACAGTGTGGGGGCCCTGGCCGGGGGGGGGGGTCTGCGGCTGGGCTCCCACTTCTTCCCTCTCCAGCTTTTAGTTCTCAGGCTCAGCCAAGGAGAGTTAGCAGCAGGGGGGGGGGCAGTGGGCTCCCCATCGGTAGGAGTCATCCCGAGACCGGCCCTGGTGCCAGGACGGGGGCGCTCCTCAGCTGCCGGTGGCCCCCGCCAGTCCATGGCCACTCCTTCCTCCCTCAGCTGCAGAGCCTAGAGCAGGAGAAGGGGCGGTGGCGGGTGGAGAAGGCCCAGCTGGAGCAGAGCGTGGAGGAGAACAAGGAGCGCATGGAGAAACTGGAGGGCTACTGGGGCGAGGCCCAGAGCCTGTGCCAAGCTGTGGACGAGCACCTGCGGGAGACCCAGGCCCAGTACCAGGCCCTGGAGCGCAAGTACAGCAAGGCCAAGCGCCTCATCAAGGACTACCAGCAGAAGTACGTGGTCAGGGGGCAGGGAGCGGGGGCTCCTGGCCCGGGAGGGACTGAGAGGCCATTAGTGGCAGCCCCTCCCCGCCCCCAGCTGAGTAGGGAGGCAAGGAGCACAGAGGTTGGAGGGCCCCCTGGTGGGGGTACCTGGGCTCAGAGTGACAGCACTGGAGCCAGCACAGTCAGGGCCAGAGGCTTTGGGAAGAAGAGCTGGGGCCTCCCGACTTAAGGGAGAGGGACAGAGCTGCCCAGGTGGGGGCTGAGGACAGGGCTGAGGATCCTGAGACTCCTTGGATGGAAGTCAGACTCTACACGGTTACCCACGGTCTGTCCCCTGCTGATCTCTAGGGAAATCGAGTTCCTGAAAAAGGAGACCGCACAGCGCCGGGTTCTGGAAGAGTCGGAGCTGGCTAGGAAGGAGGAGATGGACAAGCTCCTGGATAAGGTAGGTCCTGGGAGCCCCGGGGGCAGGGGCCTATGGAGGGGGCAGCAGGTCAGCCCCCTTTAGGACCCTCTCTGTGGATCCTGGAGGGAGAGAGGGAGTCATGCTGCTGGCCCAGGGTCACGTCCCCATTAGGGGGTCAGAAGGGGCAGAGCCCGTGCCTGGTATCCAGGCCTGACCCCCTCTCCCTTTTGTTTGCCAGATCTCAGAACTGGAAGGAAACCTGCAAACACTGAGGAATTCCAATTCTACTTAACAGGAATCATTCCTTGACCGGACAATAATTAATCCCCTCCCGTCGTCCTCCCTCCCCTGTCCTCAATACTTCACCCCGCCCCCTACCAGCCTGGGGACAGGTGCCCCGACTTCCCCACCCTCCGCCCCACCTCCCCCAGCTTCAGGGACCAGAGGGCCTGGGCAGACAGAGGTGGCTGGAAGGACGGCCCCTCCTTGCCCTATGGGGCAGAGGCACAGAGGCCAAGGGATGTGAGGGCCGGCCCGGGTGGTGGTCGGGCACGAGGACCTGCAGACCATACTGCCAGACTGTACAACCTCCAGCCTTTGTCTCTGGACTGGAATGGGGCTGGGGGCTCTCCCAGCATCTCACCACCTGGAGGCTGCTCCCTACCCACGGGCTCCTAGGTGGCCCCTGGGCCTCCTGACTTGAGATTCTACCTTCTTGGCCCTTTCCCTGTCCCCCATCATTGTGCTGTCTCTGTTGCATTCTGACCCTCCTGCTGGGAGGGGCTGCCTCCACACCTCCTCCCATCCCGGTCCCCCCCACCCAGGAGGGACAGAGCCCACCCCTGAGCCTGGAGGCTGGGCCTGGCCCTGCACTGATTTCTCATGCATCCTTCAGGAAAAGGGGAGAGTCCAGGACACCTGGTCCCCAGCGCCCCCTTTCCTGGGGCAGCAGCCCTCCATTTTTCCTTGTGCCTCCCCACCCCCAGGTGCCAAATAGCCATAACCTCCTCCTCCTCCTGGAACTGTTCTGTGGCCTCTCTGGGCTCCAGGTTTCCTGGCCAAGCCTGGGAATGCCAGGGAGGAGACGTCAGCTTAGGGGGCCTGGCTACAGAGCCCCTGGTCTTAGGCAAGGGGAACATTTCCCACTGGAGAGCCAGCCCTGCCCTGCCCAGGGCCACACCTGGAAGCCTTGTACTAACATCGCAAATTCAGCCTCACTCCGCCCACACCCACAGTTTTCCCAGGTTTTGACTGGAGGGCAAAATTTTACTACTACTCATCTTTTTGGAGACCAGGGCTGCCCTGCTGGCAGCCTGCTTTCTAAGTGAAATCCACTCGGTTTCCCCACTTTAACCCCAAATTGGGGCTTGGACCAAGGGAGGTGAGACGCCCCCCCCAGGGCCCCTCCCCTTTCAGGATCCATCTCTCCTATCGCCTCTTCCTCCTGCCCTTGCCCCAGACTGGAGTTTTGTTCATTTTTTAAAAACAGACAGCCCCCATCACATCTGCCTGGGCTTCTCGTCCCCTGTAAATAGACCACGCCATCGGTCAGTATTTCTTGCCCCTCCCCACCCCGCCCCCAGACGTGCCCCTACCCCCTGAAAGAGGGGCTGTCTTAGTACCCGGGCCCACGCGCTTCACCTCCTTGGCCGCGGCAGATGGAGGGGGCGGGGCCAGGTGGGCGGGGCCGCGGGGCGCTTCCGGTCTCTCGGGCCGGCACCGCCCCTGCCCCGCCCCCCCAGGACTGCGTCTCTGTATATAATATATATATGTATGTATTGTTCCCGGTTTTGTACGGACCATGCCCTCTGTCAGGTCGTCCCCATAAAAGCAGCCCCCAGAGCCTCGCTGCCTGGTTTCTTGCTTCGTGGGGGGGGTGGGGGGCAGGGTCGTCGGTCGGTGTCCCGAGTTCCCCTCCTACCGGTGCTGCCTTCACCGCGAGGATCCTTCTCATGGGGATCTCATCCTATATTCCCGCTTCCCCCAAACTCCCTCTTTGCCACCATTTCCCCCATCAGCACCATGCTTTTTTATCTATTCCTCTTGGGCAGGGCTGGGGTTTCTAGAGCTTTCCTTAGCCTCACTGCATTTCCTCTCTTTAGGAGGCCTCTGAGAGAATTCAGAGGATGGGCTAGATATGAATATGAGGGTAAGGCACACTGCAGGCCCCTTCCCTGAGAAGTCTAACCTCATGGGGATATCCAGCCTCTACTCTCACAAGGCACCCTACCTAAGGTACCTGAAGGATCCAAGGTCTCCTGGGGGGCTGGAGGTGACACGTCAGAGCAGTTTTGTGCCCGGGGTCCTAGAGAATCTTTCTGTCCTAGAGAATTTAAATAGCCCCAGCCCCCTGCTCTATGCCAGCACGTCTGGTTACTCATTCACCGGCTCTAATAGGATGGGTCTGGCAGTCCAGATAGATGCCAGGGTCCCAAGGACAAGGTCTGGGACTTGGGTGAAGTCCCAGAGAGTGGAGAGAGCAAGGGGCTGTAGGGCCAAGGCTCGGGCAGTCCCGGACACCAGCTTTGCCTTGCTCTGGGTGCTGGAGTGTGTACGTGTGAGAGAACAGAAGCACAAGGCACTTGCGCTCAGGGGCCTGGCCCCCAAGGGGATTCTCACATTCCCTTTTGCCCGTGGAAGGAAGTCCCCACATCAGGGCTCTTTGAGGTCACTCCGCTGGGTCCCTGTCAGCACCTGAGATGACAGGCCGCTACCAGAACTCCAGCTGGCAGTCAGCACCTGAGGCGGCCACTCCCTTGAGGACGGTTTTGTCACACAAGTCTCATGTCAAGCCAAATTCAGACTTCCCACTCCTTCCTCTCAAAAATCCTAGTTCAAACCCGCAGGGCCAGAGCACAGCCATCCAGCCTGCCGCCCACTTGGGGGACACCTGGAAACCTGGGGAGGGTGACCATGCCCCTCAAGACATCTTCTCCGGGTGGCTCATCCTTGGGATGCTTCCGGGAAGGAAGATCCAGATGGCTGAATCCCAAGATCAGCGACCACCAAACCACAAGGCCACAGGTCATGGCTCCAGAGACAGAGGTCACGGAGGCCCTGCCCAGGGAACCCAGCCAAGAAATTCCAAGATGTGAAGTGGCCTGACCAACCTGGGAGGGAAGGTGGATGTGGGGCTGTGACGGCTTCCGCTGGTCTGCCTGGAGCTGTTTCTAGGGTGAGGTCCTGCTGCCCCCCACCCCCGCCCATCTGTCCTGTGTATTATGTGAGGGGCCTGCACATCGTACGTTCCAAAGGGTCGGCCAGGTGGTTCCCATATCTAAGCCTGAGTATGTTCTGTGGCGGGGGGGTGCTTTGAGTTTCTCAGGCCTAAGATGTGACATCACCATGAGCTATGGCCACGTTTAGGGCCATGTCAAGTATCCACGGGCAGGCCCATGAAAGGCTTGTCACTTCAGCCCTGCCCTGTCACCTGCTCCATTCTTACGGGTTTGAGCAGCTTTGCCACAACCCCAGCACTTGCCATGGCGTGGGAGGGAATCACATGAGGGGCTTTTTCTGAACTCCCAGAAGCTTAAGCATCACTAGGAACAGGGGGTCCTCTCGGGTCCTATAGCCTTGAAGACACCCTCCCACAGAACCCGCCCCTGCCCCCCCAGCACTGATGTGACACACCCATGACCTCTCTGTTTCCTACAGGCCTTTATACCCGCCCCCCACACACACACTCAGATCTCACCAGATGCCAAAAACTATGTCCTCTTTCAAGACGCCGGACTTAGCCCTGTAGGACGTTACCCAGAGTCCCCACCGCTCCCCCAGATCTCCACGGTCTGGCCAGCACTCCATGGCTGCCAGCAGATTCTGAAGACACGGAGGGACCCCCAAACTCCCACACATAGCCTAGGCTCCCTTCAGCCCTCAAAGCTTAATAATTGAGTCTTCACCCACAGCCCCAAGACCATCCTGGCCCAACACACCACCTCCCACAGCCCCTCGGAGACCTGTGACTACTGAGAGCCCAGCTGGCCCTTAGGGAATCCTGTGCCTTCAGGCTGTACACCTCCCCACCGAACTCTGGACCCCTCTAACCGACCTCACCATTTGCTCTTGAACAAACCACTTTCATTCTTTGAAGTCTCTGTTTTCGCCTCTTCAAACAGGGGTAATAGAAACAACTAGGTTTATTGTGAGAGTGACATTGACAGTCAGGGAAAAGTGCTTAGTACGGTGCCTGGCTCCTACACCATCACTGTATGGTAGCTTGTTGATTATTACACTGTCTCCCCGGGCTGGCCTGCCACCACCTCCAGCTCACCACTCCAAGTGTGATCTCATCCCCACCCCCCTCCTTCCAGGACTCCAGCCTCAAGCCAAGGCCTCCTTCTCCCTCAGTGGCCGCGGTCCCCAAATCTGGTCAATTTCTTCCATTCTGTATCCTGAATAGTGCTCAGCTTGATCTGCAATCTTCATGCCTACTGCCCTCATCTCTCATCAGCCTCACCAAGGCTCCTCCTGCCTCCCGCTGTCCTTTCCAATCCACTCTCCAGAGAGGAACCAGAGAGTTCTCCCTAAAAAGCAAATGCGATCCCCTCACTCCTCTGTTACTTTCCCCTATGGCTCCCAGGATAAATGGCAAGCATTCCCTCTACCCCTGCACCTTCGCAGCGTCACTCCTCTCCCTACCTTGCCCTCCACCGCCCAGCCCCACGAACACTTCTATCCAGTCCTGACCTGCAGGATAGCCAACAGCACCTCCACCTGGAAGGCTCCCGGATCACCTCCACGTGCACCCTCACCCACCCCCCAGGCCGTGCCGGCGTCCTCCGGTACGCTGTCTCGGCGCCACCGAAGTGTCCTCTGCGAACCGGGGCTCAGGGCATCCGGGCTTGTGACGACCGCCCCACTGGTCTGTGCCCCTCCCCCCCCGCCCCCCCCGCCGACAACGCCGGGAGCCCCGACTCCTCGGACCGGGTGGTCCTGGTCCCCGCGATGCCCTCAGGCCTCGACGCACACGATTGCTCGATGGACGTCCGAGACTGGATGAATCGGGAGCCCGCACAGACCTCGCCGAGCAGGCGGAAGCCCGGTGGGTCCAGAGGCGGGGCCGCTCCCACCCCCCGGACTTCCGCGGCCGGATAGTAGCGGCAACTCGGAATCCCCTCGCCCGGCCGCCGCGCGGGGCCGCCTCCTCCCTCCGCTGCTGCCGCCTCCGCCCCCTCTCCCGCCCTCCCTCCCGCTCTTTGTCTCCCGGCGCCGGCCTCCCCGCCACGCGCCCCCCGCGCCGCCCCTTCCCGGGAGACCCC
>LNAC01000091.1:2377266-2401202 GCA_002007465.1 Ailurus styani
GTGACGGCCCCCCCGCCCCTCCCCGCCTGGCCCGCGCCCCGAGCACCATGGGCCTGAGGGGCTCCCGCGGCGCCGGACGCTGAAGATGGTTGATGCTGGAGGTGAGGACCGCGGCGTGGACGGGGAAGCAGAGCCGGGGTCACCGGAGCTCGCGGCGGGACCCCGAGTGGGGTTGGATGGGGCCTTTCTTCCCCATCCCTGGGGGGCCGCGCGGAGCTGGGGTGCTGGGCCGCCGGGGGAGGGGGCGGAGATAGGATTTGTGTCCCTAATCCTCTCCCTCCCGGAGAAATTAATTTTAAAAAACTGGTGTGGGGGGAGGGGGAGAGGGCTTAACTCCTTCCTGCCCGGCGCGGAGTTGGACGGCCCGACCGGAGAGAAACTAGCCGCCCGGCCCGGACTGGGAGTGCGGTAGGTGCCTCGGCCTCCGCGGCGCGGGGAGCGCGGTCCCACTCGCGCGTCGCCGCATCCCGGGCCTAGGGGAGGGGGCGCCGCTTTCTCCAGCTCCCTACTGCCCCCCGGCCCCCAGCCTCCCCTCCCGGCTTTTCCTTCCCGGTCTTTCCCAGTTGCACTTCTGTCTCGGTCTCTTTCTCCTCTTCCCGGGCCCCCTTCCTCTTCCCTGCCCCGCTGGGGCCCGCCCCTCTCCCTACAACCGCCCCTCGGCTCTCTCCTCGAAGCCCTCCCTGGGGCCTCACTCCCAACCGGGCCGAGGGAGCCGGGCCTCCACCACTGCTTCCCCCGCCCCACACATCTCTTTCCTGCCCTTTCTTCCCTCTCTCTGCAGCTCGGTGGACAGAGTCTCCACCAACCTGTCTGTCCCTGTTTCTACTTCCCACTCCCCTCTGAGGCTTGTGCACCCTTTTCTATTCCTCCTTCCCCGGCTGTCAGGAAGCCTGTCCTACTCCCAGAGAAGAGTCAAAGGTCATAGGTGCCACTCCTCTGGGAATTGGAAGCTTTGGGAAGGAGGGGCCCGGTGGCCCGGGTGCCCAGACTGTGTGCAGAGGGACAGGTTCATTTCTACCTGGTGGCAGTTCCTGGTTAAATGTGTGCCCATGAGTGTGTGTGTGTGTGTGTGTGTGTGTGTGTGTGTGTGTGTGTAGGAGGGTGAAGAGTGGGGGAGGGTTCTCCAAAGCTCAGTTTTGGCTTGGGTGGCCTGCTTCGCAGAGTTCCCCATGGAACAGTGTAGGATGGAGGATGGGTCCCCCATACACACCCCAGGGAGCTGATGGCTGAAGAGAGGGAAAGAAAGCCATTTGTGCTGAATCAGGATGGATTAGGCACAGGTGTGGGCTGGAAGGCCTAGCCTACCCAGGAGGGTACCTGAAAGACTCTGTCCCCAAGGGGGTCTTCACCCTGGACAGGGACTTTGAGTCAAGAACACATGGGATCTCCACTCTCAGCTAATCTGAGAGAGGAGGCACCACTACTGACCCCAGGGAGCCTCCAGTCTGATGGGAGAGGCCCTTCTTATCTTCAGAGGGTCCCTAAGCTGATGGGGAATACCCTTCCTTCCCCTCAGGGAGATCTCATGCAGGGGAGATCTGACCCATTTAGAGAATCAGTGAAGTATGAAAAACCCCTATTTCCCAGGGGTTGGGAAAGGGTGAATTTAGAAATTGTGTGGACAAATGGGAAGAGGGAGGGCTGTCTGGGACAGCTTTCTGGAGGAGGGGCAGCCAGGTCCTGGTCAGATGAGGCTTTGTGATTGAACGAGGGAATTTTGCTCATTCTTAGGGGCAGCCTCCCTTCCAAGATGGCCCTTCAGGCAGGAAGAGAGGTTCTAGAATATCTTTTCTGCTAGCACCTAGAGTTGAAGACTGGCAAGAGAGTCCTTGGAGGGCCCATGTCCCCTGGCCCCTGCGCATACCTCATTTCCTGCTTTCAGCCCCAAGCATCACCCATGGAGCTTGGGGTGGAGGTGGTTTAGAAGCTTTCTCCAGTCCTAGACAATATGGCCAGCTCCGCTTCCTCTCCCTTCCTCCCTTCTCCCCACAGGGTCCTCTCCTCATGTGCACCCTCCAAAACTGCAGACCATCCCCCAGGATAAAGCTGGAGGGCAGCAGACGGGTGGAGGTTGAATTCCGCCTCTTACGTCCTGCACCTCAGTTTTCCCATCTGTAAAGTGGGCATACTAAGAATCTCAAGCCCGCATGGCTCACCGTGAGATGATGTGTATGTAATATCAGGAGAGGCATGTTGGAAAAGACCCCAGCAAGCATGAGGCCTAGCCTTCCCATGCCTGTAAAAAGCACGTCTAGCCCAGCACCCTGCCCTGCTCACCAGCACCTGAGTGTCAGCAGTAATTGGAGATCATGTCCCAGCCCTGCGGTGTGCCCCTGCCACTGAGCTTCCCCCACCAACACCCATCCCCTTGTCCCCCTTGTCTGGTATTCCCCTTCCCCTCTCACACCCAGGCCTTGGTTTAGGGCTGCTGCCATCCTGCCTCTGCTAGGAAGCCTGCCCACATTCTTTCATCTGCATCCGTCCCGCTTCCCCACCTGCCGCCCTTCTTGCTTCCCACCAAAAAGCAAAACCAAACCAAACCCCTAGCCGGCTCACTTCCTGCCGGAACATACTTGCATCACGGAGATTTGGCTGTCCACTGTGGTGCTGTGAGTACTCCTCATACCCTTCTGCATCTGTGAGTCTGTCTGGAACTGGGAGAACTGCGAGTCTGTGAAGAA
This sequence comes from Ailurus styani, assembly GCA_002007465.1. NCBI lineage: Eukaryota > Metazoa > Chordata > Mammalia > Carnivora > Ailuridae > Ailurus > Ailurus styani. Next base: position 2,379,948 of record LNAC01000091.1, read on the forward strand.
CAGGGGCCCTGCTGATGGTGCCAGCTTCCCGAACAGCTCATGTTCAGGAAAGCAGGTGGTGAGCACACCAGCGGTGGGGGCGGGGGGCAGGCAGGACTGGGTGACGGATGGCTGGATAGTATGAACTGATGGATGCAGAGATGGGAGAGGAGAGGGAATGGATGGATGGAGGGATGGATGGATGGATGGGCAAGTAGATGGATGGCTAAGTAGATGGGCAGGTAGATGGATGGATGGATGGATGGATGGATGGATGGAAGGACATCGATTCTGCTCTTGATTTTGCCATTGACTTGTTCTGTGACCTTAAGCCAGTCATTCTTCCCTCTGTTTCTTTATTTGGAAAATGAAAGGATTGGATTTAATAATCTCCCAAGATTTCTCCCAGGTTTGCTGTTGGACAGTTTTTGACGATCAAACGTTTTGAGGGAGTGCTGATGATGGAAAGGCCCAAGACATGGGGGAAGGGGGTGGTTCAGTGAGCCATGGGCATGCACACAGCAAATCAGCTTGGCCCCAAACCGCAGGACTCAGCCTGCGTCTACACCCTGGACTTGCTTCTGCCCCTACTCTTCTACTTCTGCCTTCTGCCCCAATTCCCATCCTCTGGGGTGTGGTTCCCATGACTTCTTTTCCAAGAGGCTGGAGGAAGAGTTCTAAGGGAAGGTGAGGGGCCAGAAGGCCAGGAGCAGGCAGCCCCCTTGTCTCCCTCCACCAACCTGAACCTCTTATCCATCGTCTCTCTCTCTCCCCCCTCAGCTCTCTTGAGTCATGGCTTCTTCAAAGCTACGAGAACCTGCGGATGAGGTTTTTGGTAAGTTCTATTTGCTCTAACTCTAGCCAAGGCCGCCGGCACTGGGGGGATTCCCTCTGAGACTTCAGTGTGTGTGTGTGTGTGTGTGTGTGTGTGTGTGTGTGTGCACGCGTGCGCTCATGCGTGTGTGTTGCAGCCTGGCCCCCTGAGTCTCTGCCATGTCACTCTATACCAGTGACAACCACAAGGATAAGGGTCTTCATTTATGACATGCTGTCTCGGGCCAGGCACTAGGCTATAACACTCCCATCTCACGACGTTGCTTACGCCCCACAATAAGGCCAAGAGGTGTGCCCCTTGTACAGACGAGGCCCCGAGAGCACAGAGTGCCTGAGTGGCTTGCCTTAAGGTTCACATGGCAGGTTAGTGGCAGAGCTGGGACCAGAAGTCCAGACTGGGCGGCCATGCACCTGTCTCCCACCCCAAGTGACAGCCGTTACCGCCACATCGCATGGTAATGGCCCTCGGCCTGCAGGACCTGCGTGGAAATCAAATGCACAGAACACAGAGCCTCAGGGCCCCCAGGCCAGCCCCCTCTGGACACGTGGGGGTGCTCACACACACCTGCCTGCACCATCATGCGCCCCCTGCTGTCTTTCTGTTGGGCGGTGTGGGCAAAGCCCACTGGACAGGACAGAGTTCCAGCAGGCATGGGGGTGGAAAGGCTGGTTCCCAGCTGGATTTGGTGGAGGAGTCAGGGTGCAAGGAACGTGGAGGGTAATGAGGAACTTGGAGGGAGAGGTCGAGACAGAAGCCGTTGCCCAAAGCCTGTAGCATGTGCGAAGCCCTTGGGACTCGGGTCGGTGTGTGCAGCCTCAAAGGGCTCCCAGCTTCTCATCTCTCCCTTCCCTCCCCTCTCCTCCTCCCCCTCCCCAGCTCACCCCCTTCTCCCCTGGCGATGCCAGGAACTGCTGCCTCCGGGCTCCTGGGAACGCTGTTTTCCCAGCCTCCCTGGGGCCGGTGGAACGGAGCCTCCCGGACTCCTCCAGCCTCCAGCCGCCTCGGCCTCAGACTCTTGGGCTTCACCATCTGCACCCAGGGCTGGCCCGACAGAAGCGAGCTCCCCCTGTCCTGGGCTTCTGGGCCTCCATTCCCACCCCCAACCCTAACTCTTCCTGTTTTCCTTCTCCCGGACCTGCTGAGGTAGCTGGCTGCCTTGCCTGCTTCCTGAGGAGCAAGGCAACTAAATATTCACGACTCCCCACTGCCCAGGGCTGGGGAGAGAAAGCCCGAGAGACAGACCTGCACTGAGATGGAGGGATGCCAGGCAGGCAGGTAGAGCAGGGACCAGAGGTGAGGCAGGCCCCACCTTGCCTCAGCCCCCTAGGAGTCGCTCTGCTCCCTAGACCCTCCAAGGTGAGCCGCCCTGCAGTCCTGCTGTGGCCCAGAGTCAGGAGAAGGGCCCTTCGCCCTGGCCCCGGGAGTCTGGGCACCGTGGACAGGATGGTGGGCAGCTCCCTGCCCCCCGCCCAGAGCAACAACAACACTAGTCTGGGAGCCAGCAGGCCTGGATGCTGTCCTTAACTCCCGCTGCACCTCTGGCCAAACCTTTCCTCTCTGAGCCTCAGTTTCCCAACCTGTAAAATGAGAGGTCGGACTCAGGAGCCGCTCCCATCTCTGCCTCAGAGGAGGTGTAGCAGGCTTGGTCCTTACACACTGAGCCTCTGGAGTCAGCCAGCCTGGAGCCCCGGCCCCTCCCTTTGGAGGCCAGCCGCCCTGGGGCAGATCAAGGCTACCCTGGGGATTCCTGGAGTCTCTTCCTCTTAGGCTTGTGGGGAGTTTAAACGAGCTAGTAATTGTGAAGCACTTGGAACCGGTGCCTAGCACAGTGAGAGCCCAGTAAGTATTAGCCGTTATTATTCTGTGGTTCTGTCTTCAATCCTTGCTGCTTGCAGATAGGGCTTGGCAACACTGTGTCGCTGAGGAGCAGGGGACAGAGGGCTCCCTCCCTCAGCTCAGCCCCACGGCCTGGAAACGCCAGAAGCCAAGCAGGGGCAGCAAAGGAGCTAGAGGAGTGGTGTCAAGCCTGGGGTCCCAAAGAGCGGTCCTTTGACAGGACCTCTCCCCTCGCCAAGCCCCCACTGCTGCCCGCAGCAGGTCCTGTGGGGGCGCGCCTTCCCCTGCGGCCAGGCCAGTCCCCTCTCCTTGCAGGCTCCACAGGCCCACACCATCCCTTCTCTTTAGAAAGCTCCTTCCTGTTCTTCCTACAACCTTGGCTCTTTCCTGTCACCCAGACCTCAGCCAGGCTGCATCATCTAAAGCAGAGCCCCCAGCCCCTGACTGTCTCTTTCTTCCCCTCCACAAATACCCCAGAGCCCCTAGGCTCAGGTGTGCCAGGCTCTGTGCAAGGCCCCAGGGAGAGTCACTGCCCTCATGGGGCCTGAGTTCCAGGATGAGGGGCATGTCCTGGGGAGGAGTGCCCCGCAGAGGAACATGGGACACAGATTTGACTGAGCGTGGGGATCAGTGCTTCCCTGTGCCTTGAGGCCATCTCTGCCTGGCTATGCACTGGCCCCGAGTGTAACTTGGCTTCCTCAAAACTGACTGAGTCCCTGCTCTCTGCCAGGCCCAGCATCTCAGTCCCCAGCGGACTGTGAAGGGCCCGCCCTTGTGCAGTGTGCAGGCTGGTCAACGGGACGGTTGCTTCTGACCAGATCCTCGAGCCAGACCTGCAGAGGTGCAGCTGTCCCGGGGGGCTGGGGGAAGGAGGGCTATGAGGGGACAGACAAGGAAGGGGTGGGGGGCGGTGGCTCCGAGCGAGCCGCAGGAGTGCAGGGTCAGGGGCAGGAAAGGAAGGAGGAGACCGGGATCCCAGTGTGGTCAGGAGGTTAGCACTACTCCCAGCTCCTGCTCCTTGGGCACACAGCCACGGGCGTTCTGGCAAAGCACTTTACCTGGGTTATCTTATTTGACGCTCACACAACCCTGGAAGGGAGATACTCCTCTTATGACCCCATTTTACTGATGAGGAAGCCAATCTCTAAATGTAGGAAACTTGTCCAGTCACCCAGGCAGCAAACTGCAGAACTGGATTCAGCCCTGGCCAGCTGGCTCTTAACCGTGGTCCATGCGAGAGCCTGCTGTACAGAGGAGGAAATGTGGGGAACACAGAAAGGTTGAGCTGGAAACCCCTCCCTACCCCCCGCCTTGGGGCCTGACTGGAGGGCTGAGGGGCATGGACTTTATGTTCTTGGCTTTGGGACCCACTCTCTCGCAACCCCCCCTCCCCACCTCAGCCCTGCCCTGGGTTTCAAAAGCAAGCAATTATAGGACCAGTCAGAAACACACTTTATTTTATTTTATTTTATTTTATGTTTATTCCTCTAATGCTTTATTTATTTATTTATTTATTTTTATTTATTTTTATTCTTTGCCCCAGGGGTACAGGTCTGTGAATCATCAGGCTTACATCTTTCACAGCATTCACCAAAGCACAAACCCTCCCCAGTGTCCATAACCCATCCACCCTATAGAAACACACTTTAGAAAGTTTCTTCTAGCTTGTGGGAAGTGGGCGGTCAAGGCCAACCAGAGGCTGAAGGCAGGGCACAAAGGATGGCTGGAGGCAGGGCTTGGGGGAGGGACTGGTGAAGACTTGAGTAAGGCAGTTCAGTCCCCAGGGAGAGGAGAGGCTAGGTTCCATGCCTGTGAGAAAGGCAAATCAACAGAACTGTGTGGGGTTGTTTTTTTCTCCCGCATTAAAATCCTATTTACTAAGCACTTACTATGTGCCAAACACCAATTCTGGGTTAGAGCAGTGAACAAAATAGAGGAATGTCTGCCCTCACAGAGCTGACATTCTAACGAGCGGAGAGACAATAAACTAAGTAAATAAAATACATAGGATGCCAGAGAATGACACATGACAAAGGGAAAAAACAGGTTGGGGTTCTGGGGTGAATTGTACATTGAGTGGTCAGTAAAGTCCTCAGCAAGAGAAAGCATTTAAGCAAAGGCCTGAAGGAGGCAAAAAGTACAGGACCCTGCAGAAATCTGTGGCAAGAGCCTTGCAGGAAAAGGGAAGAGGAAGTGCAAAGGCCCTGTGGTACAGTGAGGCTTGTGTGAGGAAGAGCCAGGAAGCTAGAACGGCCAGAGTAGAGGGGGCAAGAGGGAGAGAACTAGAAGCTCGGAGAGGTAAGGGGAGCACAGACTGAGTCCAGAAGGCTCCTGGGAGAACTTGGCACTTACTCTGTGAGATGGAAGTCCCCGGAGGGTTCTGAGCAGAGTACTGACAAGGGCTGACATGTTTTATCAGGATCACTCTGTCTGCTGTGGTGTTGAAAACAGACTGTCAGTGGGAAAGGGAGCAAAAGGGAAGACCAGCTGGGAGGCTATTGTAATAATTGAGGCAAGAGGTGATAGTGATCTAGACCAGGGAGGCCGTGTGTCCCCCTCTCCTCTCTCTTCCCCTGCCTTCCCCTCTTTTCCCCTCCCCTCCTTTCCTCTCTTCTCCCTTCTTCCCCTGCTCTCTCTCCTCTTCCTCTCTGTGTGTATGCACGCATGTGTGCGCACACACAGACACAGAGAAAGAGCAGTTTTATTGCGGCAGGTGTATGCACGCATGTGTGCGCACACACAGACACAGAGAAAGAGCAGTTTTATTGCGGCAGGTGAGAAGTACAGAGACGAGCCTAATGCATTCCATCGTGCGTTCTGGGACAGTCACTCAACGTTCATCGGGTCGTGGCCATGTTCCACCTCTACCCGCTCCTATTGCCCTGGGTTATTTTGAACCTAATCCAAAACATCATACCATTTCACCATAAATATTTCAGTATGTCTAGATAGATTTCGAAAGTAGAGCTAACAGGAACTGTGGCTAGATAAGTTTGGAGAGTGGGAGGGAAAGAGAGTCAAGGGCGACTCCAGCACTTGGCCTGAGCCGCTGCGGAGATGGACCTGTCAGTCACAGCTTGACGTGGATGCCGAAGCTGCCCATGGCACATCCAAGGGGAGGGGGCCAGGAGGCAGCTGGCCTCGCAAACTCCTGGCTGGGGCTGGGGATGAGGGCGAAGGGTAGCTCGAGGCTGTCTGCATTCGGTGGACAGTGGGGCCTTTCATGGAACTGAGGAGCAAAAGGGAAGCCAGTCTGAAGCAAGGTGGTGGGTTCATTCTGATGGATTATTTGAGGACCCGGGTGCCTTTGACATGGCAAGTTTCCTGGCAGGTGCTGAGGTGTCTGAGCTTGGAATTCAGGGGGGCTCAGGGCTGAACCAGTAGGTGATAGTGAAACCAGGCCAGCAACTGGGGTGGCTTGGGGGGTGTCTTCAGACAAGAGAAAGAGGAGCAGGCAAGGCAGGGCCAGCATGAGTGATGGGATGGTGGAACCCCAAGATCGTGGGGCAGGGGAGGGGAGAAGAAAGGTCTTAACTTGTGCTGAGACTTGGAAAGAACCTCTTCTGCCTGGAGACCCCAAGCTTGGGACGCTGCAGAGTGAAGGCTTCATTCCCCAGGGGGAGCAAGTAAGACGAGAAACTAGGAGCAGTTGGGTTTATGCACGATCCATTGGCTTTGCCTACTCTTCTGTGTCTTCATCCGGGACCCAGCCCAGCACCACTGACCCCAGGATGAGAGAGGCAGGCCGCGTGGGGACTGGGTTTTTCTTGATGCCACTGCTGTATTCCCGTTCAGCAGGGCTGGGTCTGAGTGCAGATCTGGGTATGGCACGGCAGGCCAGGGTCCCAGCGTGGCCAGTCAGCCTCAGAGCCTGGACCACTGCTAGCTGGTGGCTGCAGGGGAGAGACTGAACCTCTCCGAGCCTTAGTTGGCTCAGCTGTAAAATGTGCATAACGGCTGTCCCTAGCTCCCTGGGTTGTTTTGAGTAGATGAGGTGCTGTATGAACATTCTGGCACATAGTAGGCTCTTCTTAAATGGTAGCTGTTATTACCATCATTGGTCGGTCTCATCCCCAGTCCTCCTCTCCACAAACCTACCTTCCAGGGGTCCTAGAAGCCCCCCCACCCCCACCCCAGCGCTTCCCTACTTCGCAGCGCTGCATACCCGCTCACCAACCTCCTCTCTTGCAAACTCCCACCCAGACCTTAGACCAGCTTTGGTGCTTCCTCCCCTGACCCATTCAGACAGGACCGTGCTGTCCTCCTCTGTGCCTGCGAGAGGTCCCGCCACACTGCTGTGTTTCCGTGCTGACGCGTCCGGCTTTCTCCGAGACTGTGAGGGACCCCGCTCTCCCTCTCCCCGGTATTCCCAGTGCTGGGCACTCAAATTTGTTGAATGTCTGGGGTGTGAGTGCCGGAGGCCTGAGGGGGGCCCTCTGGGCTTGCTGTCCTCACGTGTCTGGTCTCTGCCCCCTTCACCTGGTTCACAGACCTGGACTTGGCTGTGCCAGAGACCGTCAGACTGGACAGCAGTTTACACAAGGCCCGAGCCCAACTACTGGCCAAGGGCCGGAGACACCGGCCCTCCCGCTCCAGGCTTCGGGACAGCGCCAGCTCTGCAGAGGATGGTGAAGGCTCCGATGGGCCCGGAGGCAAGGTCGGGACAACCCACCCAATCACGCGTCCCTACTCCTCCCTTGTGCCCCGCACAATCCCTCCAAACCCTTTTCCAGGGGAACCACACCCTCAGACTTAGGACATAGTAAGGCTAACAAGGATTACCTGCATTCACCCTGGCTCTGTGAAACTTTTAAGGAAGGTATTATCATTCCCGTCTTACATGTGAGGAAACTGAGGCTCCGAGAGGGTCAGTAACAAATTCACACAGTTAGGGAGTGAGCGACGTGGGGTTCAACCCCAGCTCCCACTTCTCACTGCCCAGCCACCCCCACGGCCGCGGGCACTAAGACCACCCTCCCTTCCAGGTGCCCCCCAGGACCCAAGTCCGGGCTCCCTGCTCGGCAGCCTCCCTCGCAGTTTGCAGGGTGAAACCAACTCCCAGCCCCTCGGGGAGGCGGGGAGGAGGGTTGGCAGTGAGCGGCCGCCCCCTCCCCCAGGTGACCGACGGCTGCGGGAGCCCCCTGCACCGGCTGCGCTCGCCTCTGCACTCGGGCCCCGGGTCCCCGGCCGGGGGCTCTTTCTGCCTGGAGCCTCCGGGGTTGCGGCGCAGCCTGGACGAAGACGAGCCCCCGCCCTCGCCGCTCACACGCTACCGGCCCCTGCACAACGCCGCCTCGCACGAGGGCCTGGCCGCCGCCTCCTGCTCGCCGCCGCGCTCCGCGCCCTCCTCCGACAGCTCGCCCAGCTTCGTGCGCCGCCACCCGCGCGCAGAGCCCCACAGTGAAGGTGAGCGGCCGTCGGTGAGGCGCCCCCTGCTGGCGAGAGCCGGGACTGCAGCGGCCTCTGCGGATCCATCGGTCCATCGGTGCCCGGCCCCCAAGCAGAGGGCTGGACCAAGTGCGGCAGGGCGGCTAGGGGCAAGGAGCGGGGTGGGGGTGGGCGGACAACACACCGCGGCCCTCTCCATCACTTACTGAGCGCCTACTATGTGCCAGACACTGTTGGGCACTGGGAAACAGAGGTACTCTTTGCCCTCACGAGGCTTGCAGTTTTGGGGGGAAACAATCTAATAATTCCTTATAGTTTAAGGGAGAAGTGATCAAATCATCCCTTAATTAAATGTACAAGTCGTAATAAGGGCACGGTTGCGGTGGGGGAGGGGGAGCACATAGTGGGGTGGAAAGGACCTCGTGGGGAGCCCCTTGTAAGGCTTCTCGGAGGAAGTGACACGTGAGCCAAGATTGGAAGGCTGGTTAGAAGTCAGTCAGGATAAAATGAAGAGTGAATAGTAGCGGTCCCTACTTTTTCATGGTTTGCTTGAGGCTTTCATAAATATTCCATGAAATAGGCAGGTCTGTTCCCGTGGATCAGGTGTTAGCCCCATATTTGAGGAAGGAAGCTCAGAGAGGTAGCGTGATTCATCCAAAGTCACACAGCTAGTGAAGGGCACCCGAGCCAACTTGCCTGCTTCTAAGTCGAAAGAGGCAGCTGAAGGAGCCCGGCAAGCCACCCCATGGACTGTTTTCTTCCCTCTCTTCCCCAAAAGATGACAGCCGGGATGCCAGCCCACCTGAGCCTGCCAGCCCCACCATCGGCCTGGATAAGAAGACTCGCCGAAAGTTCCTGGACCTGGGGTGAGTGGAGAAGGGGCCAGAAGCAAAGGCTTGGAGCTTGGGGGTGCAGGGTAGCATAGCGGGCAGCACTGCCCCACTCCCCCCCCCGCCCTCCCTCACAGGGTCACCTTACGCCGAGCATCCACTAGCAAGAGCCGGAAGGACAAGGGCAGCAACCGCTTGTCCATGGGCAGCAGGTAAGCTTCCGCCCGTGGTTTCCGGGGGCCCAGCCCACCCCGTGGTGCGCACGCCCATGCTGGGTGCTCTCTCCACAGGGAGTCAGTGGAGGGGTCCGGCAGGTCAGGGGGCTCCCCGTTCCTGCCCTTTTCCTGGTTCACAGACAGCGGCAAGGGCTCGGCGTCCTCTGGCAGCGCCACCTCGCCTGCCTGCTCCCCTAAACACGAGGGCTTCAGCCCTAAGAAGTCAGCTTCTCAGGTGAGTTCGTGGCTTCCCTGCCCCCCGTACGGGCCCCAGACTCAGGTGACGTGAGGGGGTGGCCCTTCCTGCTGACCTGGGCTGGGATCCAGGCATTCCTGGGGTCTGTTCATCTATCCATGGAGCTGTTCAGTGATTCATTAGTTCATCCATTCTCTGAGTTCATTCATTCGCTTGTTCACTCATTCACATTCTGAGTAGTTCCTCCCCTGAGTCATTAGCCGCATTCAACACACTGAACTCTAAGCTTCCCTTGTTAGCCACCCAGCCTGAGGCGGCGTCCATACACACTAACTCTTCTGCCTGGCTCCCCTGTCCTGTCTCAGTCGCTGGGCTACCTGTGCGGTGGGGCGAGGCTTGGAGGAAATCAGGTTGAAGGGGACCCAAATTAGCTAGTGCTCAGGAAGTGGGGAGAAGGGGGGGACAGAAGCGGTCACAAGTGTCTGCTTCTGCTCACGCTGCGTTCTACACCAGGCAAGGTTCCAAGTGCTGCTTTGGCTTTCCTTCCCCAAAGCACAGGCGCGCTTATCCCAGTTGTCCAGATGGACGAGTGAAGGCCCAGAGAGAAGGGACTTGCCACGTGGGTTTGCCAAGCTCTGTGACTGTTCTGTGGTTGTTCCTTATGTGCTGATGGGGCCGAAGAGATCAGAAAGCTGGGAATTCGGGGGAGAAAGTATTCCATCTAACTTGGGGCCTCCTGATTTCCTCTCCACTTGCATAGACTCCCTCCATCTCTTCCTCCCCTCGTGCTGGGCCCTGGGATAGCAGGGTGAACAGACAGCCCCGGGCCTCATAGGGCTTCTGATCTCTGCCCAGGCACTTAGAAGCCAGGGTGCTAGGGCTATCATGGGGAGGCACAAAGGAAGGACCCCTGACCTAGCCTGGGGGAATCCTGGTCAGCTGCCTGCAGGAAGGGGCACCTGGTCTGAGCCTTCCGCCATTCCTGCTAACCGTTCTGCCTCACTTCTGGCCCCATGACCTCCTAGAAGCCTTATGTCCTGATGCCTCTCATGAATGGTTCATGACTAGGAGGCCCTGAGCATCCTGGTGCCCAGTCCCCAACTTCATTCAGCTCCATCCAAATGCAAGCAGTGGGTTGGGGGGGACTCCCTTGGGCTTGGGGGTGAGCTCTTTCATCAGCGGCTCATACCCCTCCTCTCTAGGAATCCACCCTGAGTGATGACTCCACGCCCCCTAGCAGCAGCCCCAAGATCCCCAGTGGTCCCCGGCAGGAGACCAAGTGCTCCTACCCCTACCACACACTGTCCCAGTCTTCGGATGAGGTAAGCAAGCCCTGGGCTCTGAGTGTCAGGGGTGCAGGCCGCGGGCCGTGATTCCCCCTCACCATCCTTGGTCTCTACCCCAGTTCCTGGACGAACCCCTCCCCACAGTCCACCACTGGACCAGCCAGCACGTGGGGCAGTGGCTACACAGCCTCAACCTGGAGCAGTACGCCGCTGAGTTCGCCGCGCGCCAGGTGGACGGGCCCCAGCTCCTACAGCTAGATGGAAGCAAACTGAAGGTGGGTCGGGGGAGGAGAGCCATGGCCCAGCCCGAGCCCAAGGCAACCTTCCAGGACTGAGATTCCACCCCACCACCACCACCCTGATCTTTCATTGCCTCCAAGGCCACTGCCCTGACCTCTGACCTGGGCAAGGTCCTTGGCATCATCTTCGCACTCTAGCACGGGCCTCCCATCAGACTTGAAACTCCAGCCCCGCCCTTCAGTTTGACCTTCAAGCCCCAGCCCGAGGCTCCAGGTTAACGTTGACCTCTAGGATGGTCATATCCCCTGACTCTTGATTCTGAGTCCCTTGCTGTCATAAGAAACCAGGCCTCTCCCTGAACACCTTGCCTGATTCTCAGTCTTAGAGGCCGCTGGTAGTCAGGGGAGGTCGAGGAGTGGGGGCGGCAGGGCTCAGATCTCTGCGCTGGGAGGTTTCTGGCCTGTTCCCTACCCTCTACTACATTGCTTAGGCAAGAGGTGGTGAGGAGAGGCCCCCAGGGAGTCTCTGCGGTGGGGAGGGGCCTCCGCCACTGACTAGTGATGTGACCTTGGGCAAGTCACTCCCTATCTGTGGGCCTCCAGGGGCTGGGCAGGTTGGCCCCGAGGCTGAATTCCCAAGTGGAGGAATGGGAGCTCAGGATTGCCAGGGGTGGGGGAGGGGGCAAAAAGTCTGGTACACTCCAGCAACATCTTTCCTAAACCCTCCCCTTCGGAATTCTTGCCCTGAGTGTTAGGGTCCACGGGCCAGTCTGGGAGGCGGAGGCCACATTGTGGGAGGACCCACCGAGCTCCAGGCGGAGTACACTCACCCGGGGCACCGCGAGCCTGGGGCCGGGGTTGGCCGGGGCCCGAGTGATTCTGGGGCTCTCTCCCTCACCCCTGAATTCCTCCCCAGAGCCTGGGGCTCAGCAACTCACATGACCGGACGCTAGTGAAGCGGAAGGTGAAGGAGCTGGCGGCCGCCGCTGAGAAGGAGCGCAAGGCCCGGGAGAAGGCCGCACGGCAGCGGGAGAAGCTCTGGCGCCGGGAGCAGGAGGCCAAGAAGAGCTAGGGGAGGGCGGGGGGCAGGCACTGGCACCCAGGCGCTGGTGGCCGCCGGGCTCGGTGGGCACAGGCCTCAGCGGGGAGGCGGGGCCTGGGCGCCAAGCTTGGGCTGGCCTGGCCCCACACACTCAGGGGGTACGTGCCCTCTCTCACCCTGTCACTGTCTGGACCCAGATCCCCCAGAAAGGGAGACCCCAGGAGAGGGCCCAGTAATAAATCCAGTTTTAAGGACTTGTTTGGCACAGAGTTTCGAGGGGAGCTGGCAGGTTATGGGCAGAGGACAGAGAGGCCAGGGCTGAAGCAAGTCTGGGAACCCTGAGGCACCTGGGTCAGTCTGACCCTCTGCCCTCGGGCCGCAGCTGTGCTGGCCGGCCGGGAGCTGGGACACCTACCGGCCTGTCTGCCTTCTAGAGGCTCCGAGGTGAGGCCCGGCTCCCAGGGCTCAGAGAGGCAGGAAGCCTCTCAGCAGGAGCAGGTGGATGGAGTCACTCCTCTCCAGCTCTCTGAGGTGGCTGTGTGCTGGGAGAGCTCTCTTCTGCTCCCAGGGGAGGCCGCTAGGCGCTGCAGCAGCCTGCACTCAGGGTAGACTCCCAGTCTGCACTCAGCGGGAGAGCAGAGAGCAGCACGGTTAGGCCACGCGATCTTGGCCAGGACTTTGGGAGCAGGAACGGACGATGAAAACATCCTTCCCCTTCCCTGTCCCGTGATCCCAACAGTGAGATGACCTCCATACAGGTCTGGTCCTCCTGGGGCCCCCTCAAGGCCTGGTCTTTGACCTACTCTCTGACACAGGGCCCACTTCTTTTGCTCCCTCAAAGAATAGCTGAGCCCTTTCTGGGGACAGAGCAAACTTGGGAGCTGGGGGGGTGACAGAGGACACCCCTTTCCAATCCCTAGGTGGCACTGAACGGGTGAATCCTCACCACAGCCAGGTAGAGAGGCAAAATCTAGGCGTTCCCCCTGGAACCTACTGGAAGGGTTCATCAGCCTTCTCCCATCTGCTCTGGTCCCTGTTGGGGTCTCAGTGGGTTCCAGAACTGGCGTGCAGGCTCTGGTTCTCTGGGCCATGAGGCAGGGTCGGGCCAGGTCCCTGGGTGGGGCTGGGATCCATCCCCGCAGCCCAGGGATGATATCCATCCTTGTAAGGAGGGACCATTCAGGTGCAGCACTGGCCAGCAGCTCCTGGAGGACCGGCCAGTGACCCGTGGGGCTGGGGGCCCTCTGATTAGAAGTCCCCCTCCACCTCCACCTGCCTGGAGTGGCAGACAGGACCCAACGCATGCCAGCTCCCCTCGTTCCTGCTCCGGGGCTGTGGCTTCAAGGCCATCCCCGCTCTGGCCACATCCAGTCCCTGGGACTCAGCCCTTCACTCCTCTCTGCTGTCTGTGCGGGGAGGGGAATAGCAGAGGAAACTGAGCTGTGGGGACACTGGCACCATCGGGGCCTGTTGGAGGGGCTGGTGGGGACGGTGGAAGGCACCCAGGCCTTTCAAACTATCAGGAGCTGTATGGGCGCCCACCTGCATGTGAAGGGGGGGTGGTACTCCATTTATTTCAATAAACACTTACGATGTGCCCGTGACCTTTGTCTGCTCTGCAGGGAGGCTGGGCTGGGCCAGGAGGCGGCACTGGGCCCTGACTGTGGAGGGTTGACACGTCTGTCCGCCGCCGGGGCCGCCCTGTCAGGTGTCCTGAAGGTCTGGTCTGCACGCGTTCGTGCCTGTGGATCTCTACCCCCCACACCCCCAACCCAGGAAAGCAGCCGGGCCACAGTCTCATTCAATCTCCTCTTTACTGTGGATGTCACGGTCATCGCCACAGCCACGGGAGGAGCACACAACTTTAACCCCCGTGTGCTAAGGGGAAGGGGGGGCTTTTCGGGGTTATAAAACTAGCTATGTACATAGAGCGTTCTAGGGAGAAAGCCCCGCCGAGCACGTGCGTGTCTAGGCACGGTGGGAGTGGGGGTCTGGAGCTCAGGCGGGACTGTGTGGGTGTGGGTGTGGGGGGCGGGCAGGGGGCTGTGTGCATGTGAGGACATGCCGGGGAAGGGCTTGGAGGCGCCTGAGGGGCTCTGAGCTCTGGGTCCTCCCAGGGTCCTCCCCTTTAAGGGCAAGCCCTGGGTGAGACCTGCCCTCTCCTAACCTTGACCTTCAAGCCCAGGGTGGAGGGAGAGGCTGCAGGACCTCTTCCCTAACCAGGGGCCCGAGGGTGCAACCCCTTTCTCTACCCAGGGACACTGGCCCCTGGCTAGCGCTGACCCTGGGCCAGGGCCAGGGTGCCTGCACGGGCCAGGTGGGGAATAAGAAAAGCAGGGTGTCCACTTGGAAGGCCAGGGCTGTGGAGGGCAGTGAGGGGGACCCTGGACCCCTGGCAGGAAACTGGCAGCTCTGGTCTCAGAAGGAGGACTGCCATGGAAACATGGCTCTGGGACCCTACCCCCATCACGATGGAGATGGCTCCCCATCCTTAGGCACCACCCACAGAGACCAAACACCAGGGAGAACACCGAGGGGTCTCCACGGAGACAGACTGGCACTTAGACCACAGACTGGTCACCGCAGTGACGTCCACAGAGACAGAAGCTGGTCATCAGGGAGAGCCCTCCCCCACCTGGGGGGGGGGAACAGGAGGGTCACCGTGGTGGCCAATCCCACAGACAGCAGTCCATCCTCTGGGGTGCGGGGGCGCAGGGCGGCCCTTAGCTGACACGATAGGTGGACGTGTTCTTCGGCTCCGTGCTGGGCACACACCAGTCGCCGGCCTCCTGGATGGTCTGGTAGTGGCGCCAGGCTGACTTGTTGTAGACGGGCAGGCGTTCCACCGAGTCCGTGGACAGGGCCTGGAGAGCACCGGGGTCAGCCCGTCCCGCTTCCTAGTGCCTCACCCACGTCTCGGTCAATCACCCTTTTCCCAGGGTTGGTTGTGGGGGTGTCGGGCCGTGGCCCCCACGTCCCACCCCGTGTCTGAGTCAGCTCAGCTAGGTGCCAGACACTGGCCGAGACAACGAACCCCGGCCCAGAACGACCCATGAAAGGACCTGTTCCTTCTGTGCCTTGCTCCTGCCCATTCTGGAAGCCTACTCACTCCAAGGGTCAGGGAGGAGGAGGTAAGGTGGGCTGTGACCTTGAACAAGGTCACCAACTCTGGGCCTCAGTTTGGCCCTGAGCTGAATGACAAGTTCTCTGTGGTAGCCCCCCTTCCTTCTGCACATAAGAAGTCAAAGGTCCCCAGAACGGGGGTCCTAGTTACGGACCACTGACTTCCTTAAACTGCCTGGCGAGTGGGAATGTCTGCAGGCTGGGAACCGCAGCTTTGCTCTGATTCACAGTCTGGAATGAGGAAAGGAGTGGAGGGGTGGAGACAGAATGTAGCGGCAGGTTGACCTGCCAGCACAGCCCGCAAGCTGGCCCCCTCACCACAACGCTCACCTTGAGATAGATGACGGCGTCGGTCCCAAAGCCCTCCATGGAGAAGAGCTGCAGGTCTCCCTGGAAGTACTTGGCATAGAGACGGGAGATGGGGAGCCCGTACCCGAAGCCAGCCTACAAGGGGGCAGGAAGGGAATGAGACTGGGAGGCTGGGGCTGGGCTGCCTGGAGCAGAGGGTTCAATGTGCCGAGTTGGGGTCGGGCCAGGGGACTCCCAGAATCCCCCAGGGGTGGGGGCAGTCAGTCTTGGTGGAGCCGGAAAGGCTGAGCAGTCCCAGCTGGGGGTGGAGCTCAGCCCTGGGAGCCAGCCGGTGTGGACAGGTCTCGGGGCTCCTGGGTCTCAAGTCCCCACCCCTAGCCCCACCTGCTCTGCCGGAATGACAGAGAGCTGCTGGTGAGTGAACTCTGTGGGGCGCAGAGAGGGAGAACTAAGGAAAGGTGGCAGCCCAGGATGGGGGAGGGGTGGCTGCAGGCTGGGGGGCGTGGGAGGAGCAGGGGGGCCCCGACGGGGGTAGGTGAGCCACATACAGCTAAACAAGAACGAAGACCATGGGAGGTGAGGAGGTGAGAGCTGGGGAGAGTGACAGTGTAATAAGAGGAGAAAAGACAGGCATCCCATAGGAGCTGGGGGCACTGGAGGGAAACCATCTCACCAGCGGTGTCCCTCCGGTGCCAGGCTGCGGGGTGGGCGCCGTGGAGTACATGTAGCTAAAGAGTCGCTCGATCTTCCTCAGGGGGACTCCCCTACCTCGGTCACTCATCTGGAGGAGAGGGACATGGCTTCAGTGCTCACGCCCCCACCCCGACACCCCTGACCTCTTGGTCGTCCCCATCCCCAGGGTCTCCTCTGAGCTCATCTCCTGGCAGGAGGGAAGTCCCCACCCCACTGTTCTCTGGCCCCCAAATCAAGGGCCACATACTTTGATGGACAGATCTTCCTCACCCAAGGCCACCATGACCTTGATCGGTGGGAGGACAAGGCTGGACTCATGGCTTTCCACAGTGGCACGCATGGCATTCTGCGGAGGGAGAGGCCGAAGAGATGAGTGGGAGTGGCCTAGCCCTAACCATCCCCCAAGGCCGCAGAGGACCATCCCCGGCCCCCTTACCTTAAAGAGTTCAAAAAGCATGTGGTAGAGGTGGGAGGGGACATAGACCATGTGAATTGGCTGCTTGGAGTTGGATGCTGCCGGAGAAGTCAAGACCAAGGATCAGGAAATTGTCAAGAGGTCACCATTCAGCATTCATTGATTGACTCAGCACCTAGCACCCAGCATGCAACCAATCACCCATTTATCCTCCAACCACCCGCCGGGCCGTTCATCCAGCATTTGTTCATCTAGCTATCTATTCATCTGGTGTCCATTCAACCACCTATCCATACAGTATCCATCCATTACACGATGTCCATCCATCCACCCGTTCATCCATCCATCCAACCACTGTATCCATTCAACATCCTCTAATTCCTCCAGCTACTCATCCAGCGTCCATTTAACCATCTGACTGTCCCTCAGCTATGCATCTCTCCAAACACCCATCCTTCCCATCTACCCATTCATTCAGAGTCCAGATCCAGCCTTCCATTCGTCCACTGTTTTTCTAGCCCCTTCATCCATTCAAAAAGTATTGATGCAGCCTATATCCAGCCTACTAGCATTCACCTGGACCCCAGAGCCCCTGGAGAGCTTCTGAATCCAGTGGGGAGAGGGGAGGGGTGCCGCCCATCGTTCTGACACCAGCACTCCGCCTCTCAAGAATCGCTCTAGCCTCAAGAGCTTCTTGGTGTGAGGGAGTGCGTGTCTTCTCTTGGTGCCCGGCCCCGAGCTCTGTCTGCAGCAGGAGCTCAATAAGTGTGCGTGGGTTAGCGAATGAAGGGACCTCGGGCCCTGTGCTGGGTAGCAGGGCACAAAGATGAATACAGTTCAGCCCTACGCTCTGGGAAATTCAAGCCTAGACAAAGGCGCAACTGACTTTTACGTTGGGTGTTGTACCCAGAGCTAAGTGCCAGGCCCTGTGCTTGACCCTAGGGATACTGAAGTAACGTGGCCTATCTCTGTCCTTCCATCTCTGCCCCCAAGTTATTCATTTATTCATTTATTATTTTAAAAGATTTTATTTATTTGACAGAGAGAGAGAGAGGGGGGCTGTAAAAGCAGGGGGAAAAGGAGGAGCAGACACCCCCACCCCCACTGAGCAGGGAGCCTGATATGGGGCTCCATCCCAGGACCCCAGGATCATGACCTGAACTGAAGGCAGATGCCCAACCAACTGAGCCACATGGGTGCCCCATGCCTCCAAGTCATTCAGACAGTGCATTACAGAGGTACACCCCAGGGAGCTGCGTGCCAGAAAGGCTTTTTGGAGGACCTGGACTTGAACTGGGCCTTAAAGATGTGGGCAGCATGACTTCCAAGCATGAGAGGGCTCAGGTTTCTGGCGCATAGACAGAGGGTGGCTGAAGAGCCAGTGGGGGAGGGGAAGGGCAGAGAAGCTTCCAGATCCCTGATCCTCCTTTCCCCTATGCCCCTGGTTCATCAGCAGATCCTAACCTCTCTACCTCCAAGATATTTATCAAATCTACCACCTTCTTTACATCTCTGCTGCCTTCCCCTCCCCTGGATTCCTGCAGTGACCTCCTAACTGTTCTTCCTGAGGCCTTGCCCACCTCTCCCAACCTCTAAATGTCTTCAGAATGAACGTCAGACCCTGGCATCACCGTGCTTTCAGCCCTTCAATGGGCTTGCCTGCTACACACATCTCAGCTTCTGTCTGTGGCCCATGGGCCCTGCATGCTTTGGCCTCTGTCGCCAACCCCTCCCCGCCCAAGTCCCAGACCCCTCACCGGTCCTGCTGGTCCCTGACCACCCACCCCACCCAAAGTTAAGACCCCCCCGTAGCCATCCTTCTGTATCCCTTTTCCCCTCCTCTTGTCATAGGTAGCCCCTCTCCCAAAGTTCTAATGGGCTCCTGGCTGCCCAGCTAGAGACTGAATTCCCGGCCTCCCTGGTGGCTAGGCCCGGCCAGGTGACCTAGGCGAGTGACTGTCCAACCCCTGGGTCCTGCCTTCTGCATCCTCTTCCCCTTCTCCAGCTGGAACTGAGACATGAGGGCGGGGAGCCGGCTTTGACTGTTTCACCCCAAGGGCTGGAAAGGGGAAAACCTCTCTTTTAATTAAACCACCGTTATCTGGATTCTGAAAAGGCAGCCAAACCAATACCTTAGTAAATGCGCTACTCCCCCCCCATCACTGTCATGTGACCTCATCTAGTCTCTTCCCTGTCACTTGTCACCGTCTGAAATTAGCTTGTGGATTATCTGTTCACTGGCTAACAGCCGCCTTCCCCAGCCTCCCCAGCATCGAGAACGTAACCTCTGTGAAAACAGCCACCTTCCCTGGCATGTTTACTGCTTAATAAATACTTAGCAAATAAATGAGTAATAACACTGCTAAGAATAAGTCAATAATAGCTCTGCTTCCTTTTTTTTTCCCCAGTTCTTTTCCTGACTCCCCATCTCACCTTCCTCTCCAGAGCCCTTAGACAGACACGCACACGTGTGCACGCGTGCACACACACATACACACACACACAGACACACACACACACAGCCTCGCTCACTCACTATTGATCTCCTGAATCTCCAAGTCAGGCGAGGCCATGTAATACTTGTCACACAGGAGCTTGGCCATGTCGTAGGCATCTGAGATCAGAGAGGGGACTTTCAGGGGACGGGGCCGTCCACCCAGCAGGCAGTCCCCTTGCCTTGCACTGGCACGAGGCGTCCCCAACATTAACCCCAAGTAGACGAGGCCCCCACCCGCGGGGGGACGGCGCATCCTCTGGCGAGGCAGCTGGGAGGGGGTCTCTGGGGCTCCTCCGCGGGCCAGCACCGTGGGCACGGCTTACCCTTCACCACCTCGGAGACGTTGCAGTTGGGGTCGATGCTGCCGATGTGTTTGGGGTGGGCTGGGTTGGTGCTGCCGTCAAAAATCAGGGCTGCGGGCGAGAAGGCACAGCGCTGTTGGCGGGGCTCCCCTCCTGCCCCCAGGACTCTCCAACTCCACCCCTACACATCTAACACCTCTCCTCCTACCCACCCCCCGCCCCCTGCCGCTCACTGTGCTGGTTGATGAGCATGCGGATGGAGATGCGGCTGAGGTAGAAGCGGTCCAGAAAGTACTGGATGTTCTGGTTGGAGACTGGGTCGTCGCCGTACGTGTCCTTGTACTCCAGCACGCCCTGCGCCATGGTGGGCACCACGTCGTTGTGGCGGTTCCGGATGGTGACCAGGGCGTCAGTGAACCTGCAGGGCGCGGCAGCTGTGGGCCCCCACCCGGTCCCAACCCGGGGGCGCCCCCAGACTCTCCCCCACTTCTGACCTCCTCTCCACGAGTCTTCATTCATGGGACCCCCCCCTCCACCTGACACACACACGGTGCCCTCCCCGCTGCCTCCCGAGCCCACCCTGAGTCGCCCACCACCTGCCCGACGGCCGGGGGAGATCCTCAGGGGCAGGAGCTCAGATCCCCCTAATCAGAGCCAGGGCCATGGAGGCCAGGGGCTGATTCCCCCTCAGACTAGATATCCTTGAGGACAGGGATCATTTCTTCCATCCCCCTGGCCCTTTCTGCCTCGGGGCTGTGACCCAGGGCCCCTCGCCTGCCCCTGCCCTCCTGCCCCCACTGGGGCCTTCACTCACTGGCTCAGGGTACGGTGGTCCTCAGGGTCCTTGTCCAGGAACTCCATGATGTCCAGGAGGCTTTGGACATACCTGTGTGCAGTGCATGGGGGGGCAGGCATCACCTCAGCTCCAGGCCAGGCCTGGCTCCCTTCCCAACGGACTCAGCTGCCCCCCCCCTCCACCGTGGGCAGCGGCACACAGAGCTGCCCCCGCACCTGCCTCACCCCTACCCACACAGAGCTGCCCTGCCTCACAGACTATACCACACTTTTTCTCAATTCACTTCATCTGTATGCGAGTCTCCCTGACAACACAGTAAGTTATGCAAGAACATCTCTCATTCGCTGGTCCCCCTCATAGCACCATAGCTGTGGAATCTAGGAATAGGAGTCTTCGGAGGGCACCGGGGATCATCCCATCCCCAGGGGCTCGTGGATTACAGACCAAGAGAGAGGGCTGGGGCAGCTCGCTTAACCTCCCTGAGCCCCTTCATGGAAACCGATCATAGCATTTGTTCTGGAGGCTTCCCGTTGCACCCCTTGGGGCACGGCTGGCAAGGTGGCTGGCGCAGGGCACGTCACCGAGCAAGGGCTCAGTGAGGATTAGCAGCTAACGCTCCGGGCCCCTACCCCGGGGCCGTGCGGTCTGCCTAGGGAAGTGGATTTTAAATGGCGGGTGGGAAGGACACAGGCGTGGGGGCAGGCACGCCCAGCTCGGGGCGTGGGTGGGGCTGGAGCCCACGGAGAGCCAGGTCAGCTCACTCCACTCCAAAGGCCCAGCAGGAGCGCGCGGTCCCCGCTGGCCCCCATCTGCAGGCCTGGTTGGGAGGCCGATTTCCCCAGGATCTAGAAGAGCAGGCGAACAGGGCAGTGCTGGGAAACAGGGGGCCAGCCTGTGCAAGGGAGTCAGGCTCACCTGCGACAGCAGACGGTGCCAACCTAGAGCCACTGTCCCCCTGCCCCTGGAGGCCAGGACCCCCGCTGTACCGCCACTACCATGCCCAGCCCACGGGCTGTTCCCCTGGGGAAGGCCACAAAGCTGGGCCTCTCTCTGGCAGAAACACTTGTGGCTGGCAGGAAGCAGCGGCTGCTGAGAGCCCGGGGACAGAGGCTCTGCCGCCTAACGGTCTCTCTAGAAAAGGCCCCTTGACAGCAGATGCATTCCTATGTACGCAGAGCTTTGACCTTGACAGGTCAGAAGGGCAGGAATTAGCCCCATTTCACAGGCTCGGCTCGAAGCAGTCATCAGGCGGGGGGGGGGGGGCGGGGGGGGGA
>LNAC01000091.1:2407428-2440189 GCA_002007465.1 Ailurus styani
CCCCTGGACCCACCCCCTTAACCCCGTCCTTGCCCCGGGCGGCCTGTTGTTTTCGGGAGGCCGCGCCGAGAGCCCGCCTCCCGCGCATTCGCTCCGCCCTTTCCTCCTCCCGGCCAAGCCCGGCTTAACCCCTGTCTCCCCAGAGTTGCGTCATTCCTCCTCCGTTTCCACTTCTTCCTCTCCCGCGCCCTCCCCGATCGCCTTCACTCTCCATCCCTGAAGTTGTCCGGGTAGCTTTCCACGAGTCCCTTCCTTCTCGAAGCTGTTTCACCTGTCCTGACCCCCGCTTGCGCTCCCCGAGCGGGGACGATCTAGTGGGTTCCCAGTCCGGATGACAGTGACTCGGACTGGGACAGTTTGCAAACTTCGGGATCAGGATGCAAGCCCATGCTAACCCCTCATACGGACGTGCCCCCCACCCACTTCCACAAAGATCCAAGCGGCTCGGGAAAAGAAGGCCAGAGCCAAAACCCTAACCGAGGACTGGCGGCGGAGGAGGCAGTCCTTAATATCGGTGCTGCGAGTGCAGTTTTCAAAACACTTCAATTATTCTCTACTCATTGGACCTGAGGAAGCGACCATCTTCGCACTGGGCTGCCTTAGAGAAAGGTCCTGGCAGGTGATCCGTGCTGGGCGCCAGGGAGCCCGCCCTTCCCCAGCAACCCTGGGCTCTCGTAGGAAGAGAGCGCGCGCCCTTGTGGTGGAACGCGGTACGTCCTGACCCCCCCGCCCGCGTCTTGTCTCTGATGTTTTCGCTCTTTCACTGTTCAGTCCCTGGGCACGACTAACCCGAGTGCTCAATATGTGCTGGGCTTTGTCTTGGGGACAGGAAACACAGAAAGGATAAGGAGGTAGTCTTTTCCCTGGATCATTTCATTTCTTAGTTTGGGAGGTAGCTGCATAAGGAAATAAGTAGTTACTGTGTAACAGAATGTGATTACAGTCAACACGAACTATAGGCAAGGCTTCCCAATGGAAGGGACTCTTAGCTGAATGAATAATAACCTATGTGCCAGGCACTGTTTGCATCCTTATTTCCTTTAATTCTCCAGAAGGCTCTCTGGTGCTATTATTATCCCCATTATAGAGATGAGGAAACAGGTCAGGGATCATTCTCAAAAGCAAATCTGAACTTGTTACTTCCCTTGTTCACAGACTCTCAGTGGCTCTATGCTTCTTACTGGTGCCTTTCCAGCTCTTGTAGGATCTGCTCTGGCTTAACTCTCCAGCCTCCTCCCTACATGTTCCCCTGCTCAACTCCCAGCCATACTTATCTACTGCCTGGAACCAGCCTCCAGTCTCCAAGCCATTGCAAATGCTGTCTCTTCTGTTGGGATCATTCTTTCTTCTCACCACCTATCCATTCTTCAAGTCTCCGACCCTACCAGGCTGGGTTATGGGCTCCCTCTAAGGGCTCCTTAGACCTCCCCAACCTTAGCACCATTTGGATCCTATCACACTGAGTGGAAATCGTCTGCTGACTCGTCTGTCTCCTCCACTAGACTTTCAGCTCCAGGAGGGCAGGACTGTCTGTGTGTGTATAATTCACTGTTCTATCTCCAGCACCGGGCATAGCACCCGGCACATAAAGAGGAAAAGAGTGTGAAAAAAGAATTGGGACTACCAGGGAGACATGCCACAGAGTCATCAGGGAGGACCACCAAATATCCTTCCAGCTAGCAATTAAATCATTGATGATGTTGGAGCACAATGTCTTCAAGTTGCTCAGGAGAGCATAAAGGTACTTATGTAAAAAGCCCAGCCCTGTGCCTGGCACGTAAACATAGTAAATAATCAATCAATAGCAGCTATTACTATTGTCAAAATTTAAGTAAGGAGGGGCTCCTGGGTGGCTCAGTCAGTTGAGCATCAGACTCTTGGTTTCGGCTCAGGTCATGATCTCAGGATCGTGAAATTGAACCCTGTGCTGGGTTCAGTGGGGAATCTGCTTGAGGAGTCTCTCTCCCTCTCCCTCTGTCCCTCTCCCTGCACACTCTCTCTCTCTCTCAAATAAATAAATAAGTCTTTTTTAAAAACTTCAGTAACGAGGAAAAGGCTGTGAACTCTGAGACTAGGTGTAGGAGAGGAGATTTCCCACGATCCTCTCCTTAGTGGACTTCTATATCGTGGCCTCCGTGCTTGGATCAAAATTCCTTCTGCAGAGATTGCTTCAGGGTGATAATGGGAGTGGGATAGTATGGTCAAGCTAAGTGAGATGAGGCTGAGGTTAAACTCCTCCCCACCCCACCATGCCCAAATTTCCTAGTACATGTACAAGGCAGGTTGTGGTGGGAGGGGGACTCTCAGGGACCCAGACTGACAGACACTTTATCTCAAGGCAGGCTTCTACAGCAGCTCAATCAGGAAAGCAGAACTGTGGGGACTCTCACCCAGCATTTAAGGGTCTCAGACCAGAATTGAGCCAGGGTCCCTCCTGCTCACAACTGATTGGCCAGAATCAGTCACATGACCTCACCCAACCAGGAGGGTAACCAGGAAGTGCAACCCAGCCCTGTGTCCAGAGGGGGAGAATCATCCTCTGGGTCCTTTTAGGGACACAAAAGCCAAGACCCTTTTTGGGAATGATTTGGAGGTGCTACAGCTCGAAGCAGCTCCAGAAGTTTAACATTATTGAGGATCTTTTTTATAAAGTAGGCATTGCTGCATCTCTACCATTTTTTTTAAATAAAATCTTTCAAGATTTTAAAAACATTTATTTAGTTGACAGAGGGCAGGAGAGAACACAAGCAGGGGGGGCGGCAGAGGGAGAAAGAGAAACAGACTCTCCGCTTGGCAGGGAACCCAACAAGTGGCTTGATCCCAGAGCCCTGGGATCATGACCTGAGCCAAAGACAGGCGCTGCTGCCATTATGTTTCTTTCATAAAAGTATAGCACCAGTCCTGAAAATGACCACTTATACTGCAGGGTGTGTGTGTGTGTGTGTGTGTGTGTGTGTCTGTGTGTGTGTCTGTGTGTGTGTCTGTGTCTGTGTCTGTGTGTCTGTGAAAGAGAAAGAGACAGAGAGAGACTGTGTTCTCATCCAAGCACAGTCACACACACACACACACACACGCACGCACGCACGCTCATGAGCAACTGGGGGCTGAGCCTGCGGAGCTGCCCAGAGGGATGTGTAGATCCCTAGATCCTAACTTTTTGTTAAGCAGGAAGTGTGTGCAAAGCACAGGACTGAGCGGGCCTGGGCTCTGCTCAACCCGAGCTGGGCTTTGCCAACCCCTGTGTGGTATTACTCCTGACCGAGTGAATAACCCAGCTTTTGGAAAAGGACCTGGGGGTTCTGATTACTGGTTCTGAGAGCTCCGGGTAGGGGCTGGGGTTTTCCTAGAGGAACTGGACCTTCTGATGTTAATTTACCCCGGAAAGGAGAGGCCCAGTACAGAAAGTGAGGGGTGGGGAGGTGTGGGCTCTGGTGGGGGGCAGCAGAGGGCAAGGAGGCAAGTTGGGGAACACTGAGGCAGACATCGGGAGGGGCTCCTGGGAGGATAGCCTGGGTCTCCGGTCTCTTGGAGCAGGTGAATCGAGGATCTGCCGCTAGGCTTCTCTGAGTAGTAATTTTCAGCCTTCAGTGAAGTCATAGCTTTGAGGACAACTGACAGAAGGACGTATGCCACAATTCAGGACAAAGAAGTCATGGGGAACACAGCCCTGCTCTGTTCTCCCAGGCCTGTGTGGGAGGGTGACCTTGGGAAGTGGAGGGCTTGATCCAGTGCTGTGGGCTCTGGGGGCTCGGGACCGAAGCACCCTTGGAGGAACGGCCACAAGACTAGGACTCCAGGTACTCCTGCCCAGACACTGGGGGTACCATGACCTTTCAGTCTTTCCAGGCTTGGGTCACTGGTTCACCCTCTGATCTACCCGTCGTGGTGTCTAGGGGTAGCTTTGGGTGGAACTGAGGCAGAAAAGCAGGTTCTTATCTAGAATTCAGCCACCAGATGAGGGCTGTTGGCTCTCCACCCTGGCACCTAGCCTCCCTCCACCGTTATCCGACTCCCTGCTTCTACAGCCAGTAGCTTTCTGCCTCTCCTGGACCCTGCGCACCACCACCTCCAACCTCCCTCCCCAGGGGCAGCACACTGTCCACCAAGAAGCCATTCTGGATCCTATCCAGTCTCCTCAGGTCTTGCCCCAGACTTTACGTTCTGGATCTCAGTTAGATGTCCATGACCATCCCTTGAATCAGGACGTCCCCAAGAGCAGGGCCTGGCATGTCCCGCATACATCTTCACCCTGCCAGCCTCTCAGGCCCCTGCCCCTGGCTTTGTCCACCTAGGGGTCAGCTAGATGACGTCACATTCCAACACACTGAACAGGGGCTGGGACGGGAGGGTGGGGGGCGTGGTGAACGGAGGCCGACGCAGAGCATACAAACTGGGAGCTGTTTATTGGTCGCCGTGAGAAGCCTATGTACAAAGAAGGCACAAGGAGGGGGAGGGAGTTCCCCTGCTACAGTACCATAGAAGTAGGTAGGGACTGGAAAAGGGACTGCCACAAGGCAGGGGTCAGGAGAGGCCTCCTGGAACCAGCCTCAACTTCTAGATTGGGCCTCAGGACTTAGCTCGTGGGAGGAGGAGGCAGAGCTAAGTTGGCTCTGAAACCCAAGGACAGCCAAGAACCCCACTTCTAGGCCCCCTACCCGTGGTCAGTGAGGGCAGAGCAGGTTCCAGCAGATGGAGCAGGGACAGGGCTCCCTCCCCGTCCTACATTCAAGTGTCGCTCCCTCCATGATCTTGAGGGGGGTGGGGGAGGTCTCTCCGGGCCTTCAGAGGCCTGGATGCTAGTGGTCAGTGAGAAGTGGGATCCCCTCTCTCCTTCCAACCGCTCCTCGGTGGAGGACTGGTCCCCTCCTCCGCGGAGCATCTCTCCGTGCTCCCAGGACAGTCCGACGGCAGTCTGCCGGGCTGTCCCGCGGCTTGTCTGTCTTGTTCCTTGCATTCCTCCCCAGAAGGGACTCTCCTCCGAGGAGAGAGGCGTCGCAGAGATCCGTGAAGGAAAGCCGTCCTGGGGACCTTCCTTCTAGTCCGCTCTGCTCTTGGGTCCGAGGACGCCAGGGCCTGGAAATGCCACCGTGGGCAACCTGAGGCAGGGCCCTGCTCTCTGGCAGGGGCGCCGGGAGCCACGGCTGGGGGGGCCCGGTGCGCGGCTCCCTGTCAGTAGCTCTGGTCTCAGTAGCAGAGTCCGTCCAGTGACTATGGCTCAAGATGGGTCCAGTGTGAATGGTGGGGGGAGGGGGTGTCAGCACAGTGGGGGCCTTTTCCTCCTGGCTCTGGCGGAGGCCCTTTGGCTTGGTTTTGGCACAGGCAGAGGCAGGGACACATATGTCCATGCACCATCTGTGGTGCCCGGCACAGTCCGCAGGCGGTGGGCCCCCCATGTGTCCAGGGCCCCCCGGCCCCAGCCCTCTTACGGGGAGCAGCCTGCGGCCAGACGGCACGTGCCTGTGCTAGAAGGGAGCCGGCGCCGGCCAAAGGCAGTGGCCCCCGTGGACTGTCAGGGGCATAACTTATGATAAATAGAAGGGGGGGCGCTGGGGGAACAGGGGTGGGATCGGGGAGGACATCAGTAGTATCGGTCCCGAGTCTGCCAGCTGGTCACCCAGTGCTTCTTGGTAGGCACGGTGCTCCCTGGAGGTGGGTAGCGCTCCTCCTCCCGGATCCGCACCGCGTGGTACTTGGGCATGATCCGGTAATAGCGGGTCCGCTTGAAGAAGTCACACTGGGGGGCGGGGGAGGGGGAGAAAAGGAAGGGCATCAGCATCTGGCCCTCGAGGTTGCGGGAAGATGTGCCTAGCCCCTCCCCGCCCCCCAGAGGCCCTCAAAGCCAGGATCCCTGACCAAACCCAAGCCATCTCCCGCACTGTGACAGGGAGGGCGAGGTTGCCCACCCTTGGCCCCAGAGGAAGGAGGAGCTGAGGAAGGCAGAAAGGAGGGGGGAGGTAGCTGGAGACAGAGGGGTGGTCGCTGAGGTTGCTGACGCTAGGAAGTGTGCTGGTCTGCCCTGATCACATTGTGGGGGTGGGGGGCCAGCGTGTCACCCCAGAAGGGCTCCAAGGAGGAAAGGTACTAGGCCCAGGAGAAGGACTCTCCTAGTCCCCTCCTTCTCTGGAGGTGGAAATGGAGGCACAGAATCACTCTGGATATTTGCTGTGTGGCCTAGAGATGGGGCCTAGCCTTGACCTTGGTCCTTTTCCGACCCCCAGAAAGCAAAGGGGGCATAGGGAGCACTTTATGGCTCCCTCTTGGGACCCCAAATCATCAGGGGAGGCAGTGAGAAGAGATCTTGAGCCCTCCCAGGGTGGGAGGGAGATGGTGGCCTGCTCTTCAGGGCGGTGCTGGGGGCAGAGTGAAGTGCAGAGAGGGCCCATAAGGAAGAAGAGCAGATAGGACAGACTCAGAGGCCCCGGCCAGCTGCGGGGCTCAGGGAAGAGGGCCCGGAGGCCGCGTTACCCGGGTGGGCCGGGGGCAGGGGGATGCCCCCCTCAGTAGTCGTCCGTCAGCCTCTCTGTCTCTGACGGCTGGCTCTTCATCTCCGCCTTCTGCCTCTTAGCTTCATACAGGGCGCGAGTGCGGGCTCGCTTGAAGAAGCCGCACTGCGGAGGGGAGGAGGTGGGGATGGGCCATCAGGGGGCGCTGGGGGGGTCCTGGCCAGCAGCACTCATGGGCTGGGGCTTAGGGCCTGGGAGCCTGGATGCTTGGGTCCCAGCCCCTGCTTGGTGGTGTGGCCAGAAGCCAGAGCTCCTGGCTTCCCCTTTCCAGCTTGCAGATCCCCCCATTAACCAGGCAGGAATGTCCTGGTGGGTGAGGTGAGGAATGGGGGGTGGGGGTGGCAGGGGGTGAGACCAGAAGCTGGGGAGAGGGTGGGGACAACATGGGAGGAGGGTGGGGGTGGGATGGAAGTGAGGAATGGGATGAAGGGAGAGCTGATGAGGGTCTGCTAGCAGGAGGTCCCAGAGTGGGAGTCCCAGTGGTGGTCTGGGGGTCCTAACCTTCCACAGCAGAAGGATGATCAACCCCAGGAGCAGCAGCCCGGCACCCACAGCCACAAGCACCAGCCACAGCTCGATCTCCGCTGGCAGCTCCTCCACCATGTCAGAGTCAATGTCCACGGAGAACTGGGGGGGGTGACAAGGGGCTCAGCCCGGTGTCCACACCCTTAGAGCCCATGCTCATCCATCCTGTCCCAGCAGGACCCAGGACCCTGCTGTTTGACCTATTACCAGCAGGGGGCACTCCGGGACCAGAAAAAGCCCCTGCCTGCCCACTGGTGGTGGCAGATACCTCCTCCATCCTCTGGTCCCTGGGTGCAGACCCAGCTCCAAAGGACCGGCTTCAGATCTGGGACAAAGTCTGGAGTCTGGGTTTGTAACCCACACATCCGGGCTTGAGTACCAGCTCCATCCTTGAACTGTGTGGCCTTGGACATGTAAGTTCACCTCTCTGAATCTCCATTTCGTGCTCTCTGGTAAAGGAGCTCATAATACCTGCCTCATGGTATAGCAAAGTGGTCAAGAGCATTCTGGAGCCAGACTACCTGGGTTCAGGTGCCAGCTGTGCTATTCACTAGCTGTGTGACCTTGGGCAAATCACTTAACCTCTCTGTTGTTCATCTGTAAAATGGGGATTATGAGAATGATACCTATGTCATAGGTCGCTGGTAAGGATTTAATGTGTTTACTATCAGTAAACTGTTTTGAACAATACCTGGTACATAACCAGCAGTCCATAAATATTTATAAAAAACAAAAATACAGAGCATATAGTACCATTATTTTTCTTCCCCTACAGTGGATATACACACACACACACACATAATTATATTATTATAATATAAAATTATATTACACTATATGTAATCAATTGTATATTATGTACAATGTAAAATATATTATACAATTGTATGTTATATTATATATATTATTGTATAATACATATATTATGCAATATTGTATATAATATAACATAATATACACAGCATATAAGTAGTATATAATATGTAATTATAAAATAAAATTATATTACATATAATGTATTTTTTATATATTGAGAGAATTTTTTTCTGACTATACAATGATTATTTCTTTAAAAATTATTTTGATTATTATTTTTGTTTAATTACAGATGATATCAAGGAAACTAAAGGTTCCCAGTAATTTTACTCCCTAGAAATAACTCTTCAACATTTTGGTGAATCTCCTTCCATAGTTTTTAATCCATATGTTAAACACACATCCTTTCTTCCACATAAGCAGGGTCTCTGTGCTGCACACCCTCTCCTGCGACCCAACCTGCCTCCCCTTTCAGCTATGATCATCATCTCCTGATGTCAATTAAGAAGGATCAACCTAATCTCTGATGACTGCATAGCCATTCTAGAAAATGTACCACAATTTATTGAACTGATCTCCTACCGAAAGAAATGTAGAGTGTTTCCAATTTCATGCCATTATAAACCACGCTTTCAAACATCCCCATATATTTATATTCGCATATTTGTCCTATTAGCTCCTTAAGATATATTATCGTGGGCCGGATCAAAGGAAGTGTGCGTTTTAAACTCTAATAGATATTGACAAATTCATTTCCCAAAAGAATCCATCCATGTATCCTCTAACCAATAGCATTTCCTTGTACCTCACCAGCACCAGACAGCCTTAGTGTTTTTAATTTTTTTCAATCTGATAGGAAACAAATCTTGATGCTATTATTTTTATGACCTCACTACTGAAGTGACCATTTCTAGTTCACCCTGTGGACACTGCCTATTTATGTTGCCCTTTACCTTGACACACTAAAAATATATATCAATCCTTTGTCATATACACTGGAAACTCTTTTAAAAGCAATCTATCATTTGCCCTTCTAGTTTCTCTTTATCATCTCTTTCACTGTATACAGATTTAAAATATCCTACCATTTAATTGGTCAAATGTTTCCCTTGCAGCTTCTGAGTTTAGTAAAATAACTCCCTCTCCCCGTAATTAAAGATTATTATTAAATTATTTTCTGAATTTTCTTCTGGTACATTAAGTTTTATTTCCTCTATTTAAATATTTAATCTAACTCCACTGTAGTTTTGGCTATCATGTGAGGTAAGGGTCTGTCTTTGCTTTTCCAAATGCGTTCTCCCAACACCACTTCGTAATCTAACTTTCTCCATTGGTTAAAAATGCCATCTGTACGGTAACATAAATTTCTATTCTGCTCCACTGGTCTTTCTAGCTTTCCTCCACTACCTTAATTTATTTTAGGAGCTACACCACAATACATTTAAGCAACTCTCCCTTCATCTGCTATATTACGTCCTCCATATCTCCACTATAGCCTTTACACGAAAAAATTTTTTGACACTTTTGTCCTTTTCTCCCCCCTCTCCTATGTAACTCAGAATCAAGTTTGAGAACTTTGTTTTCAAGTCTCCACAGAGACGGAACATCTTCAGAGACAAGTTGTGCAGATCAAATAAGCTCCAGCAGAGTCACGGGGGGGACTTACAGACATACCCCACCTGGGGTCCCACCTCCCCGGACTCAGATTTCATAGCTTAGGGGTATAGTCCAGACACTGGAAGTCCTCCAGAGGAGTCCCATGTGCTGCCAAGATTGAGAACCGCGAAGCTAACGTGCGCGCGTGTTCTGAAAACCGGCCCCACGTCCCCACACCTGAACCAGGCACTCCGGCTCCTTAATGCGCTCACTCACCCACACGGTCTTGTTCTCCATGTTGATGGTAGGGATGCTGGTTCGGAGGAATAGAGAAGCCCAGCCCGATACACTGACTCTGTCAAAGTCTCTGTAATCCTGGATGGGGGGATGAAGAAGCAGCTGAGGGCGCCTGGGTGGCTCAGTGGGTTAAAGCCTCTGCCTTCGGCTTGGGTCATGATCTCAAGGTCCTGGGATCGAGGCCCACATCGGGCTCCCTGCTCAGCCAGGAGCCTGCTTCCTCCTCTCTCTCTGCCTGCCTCTCTGCCTACTTGTGATCTCTCTCTCTCTGTCAAATAAATAAATAAAGTCTTAAAAAAAAAAAAAAGCAGCAGCAGAAGCCCCTCTGAGCCTCCTTCTTGACCCTGAGCATCCTCCCCAGGGCACCCTCCCATCACATGGCATCTTTAAGCAGCACCCAAGGGATCCGAGAGCCAGGCATTCTGCACACACAAATGCACATCATTCATGTGTCGGGTCCTACGCCGGATACAGGGGACAGCAGGGACAAGGAAGGTCACGGTCTAGGGTCAGGTCCCTGGGTTAAATCTAGCCCGGCACATGCTTTTGTAAATAAAATGTTTTTGGCGCACAGCCACGCCCATTCTTGCTACATTGTTTACGGCGGCTGGTGTTCAGTGGCGGGACTGACGACTTGCAGCGGAAACTGCACACCCCACCAAAGCTGAAAAGATTGATAATCTCGTCATTTGCAGAAAAATCTGGTCTAGGGGGCTGGGATGGGAGTAAGTGCGACCCAGAGCAGAGTGTGATGGGTGGCACATGCGGCTTCGGAGAAAGTTCTGGGGAGGTCGTTTGCAGCTGGGAACCTCAGCAAAGACCTCACTGGTGGTGAAGTGGCTGGAGAGAGCTTGAAGGCTGAAGAGGAGTTCATGTCCAGCGGTAACAGAAGGGGAGCTGGCCTTCCAGGGGGAGGGAGCGGCACCCCAAAGACGTGGGGGTGGGAAAGGAACAGACGCAGGAGGGAATAATGGACACCTGGGAGAAGGCCGTTCTGGCTGGAGACGAACATGACATCACGTCCACACACAGACACACAAACTAACACTGACAGGCCTACAGGGACAGGTGTACAACGTCTCCTGTGTAAAGTCTGATGTTATCACTGATGCACGCGCGCACGCACACACACACGCATCCGAGGCCTGGCTGTGACCCTGGCCTCACCCTCTCCCTGTTGCTCTCCCCACCCTGGAGGGGGCGCAGTAGAACCCTCCAGACCCAGGCACTGACCTCGATGAAGGTGCTATTCCACACTCGTGCCTGCACTGTCACATTGGTGATGACAGGGCTGTCGGGAATGGGGCACTCCAGCCACACGCAGCGGGCCTGGTCACTGCCACACTTCTGAGGTGGGCAGGGAAAACAGGATGTGACACAGTCTGGGGCTCCACGTTCTTCCTGCTTCACCCCTTCCCTTTTGGCTCTTCCTCTGGCTTAGTCCCACCCGTGGCTGACCCCACGGGGCCCTACCTCACCCCTTCCCTCACGCATACCACCCCACCCCTACCCTTACACACTGAAGCCCCTTCCTTAGGCCAAACACATAGAGATGCCAGGGATGTAGATGACATGAAATCTGGTACCTTTGTATATAAATGGGGCCTAGCGCCTGACACCTCCTTCCCACCCGGGACCCACCTGGGACACCACACCCAGCTAGGCCTCAACTTGCCCCCCAGGCCTGTTCCTCCCTCCTTCCAGCAGAGGGCGCCCGGCACCACCCACATCTCCCTGCCTCCCCTCCATCCTGCCTCTCCCACTCCCCAGCTCTAATGTCCAAGACTTGGAGAGGCGATCGCACCCCAACAGGATGGGGCTCTCGGGAATAAAGCCAGCGTCTCACTGAACTGGCTGAATAAAGCCTTTGGCCCACTGGACTGGCTGCTGCCCAAGGCCAAGAGCAGTGGGATGCCCACTGATGGAGGAGATGGGTCTTCCTCCCTCTGACTAGGGGCTCCTGATGGCACAGGGCTCACATCGCCCCCTCAGACCAGAGTCTCCTGGTGACTGGCGCCCACGCTCCCTTGCTTCGGTGCTCCCTGGTGCCCACACGCCCTGTTGATGGTGCAGACGATCCCTTCCAACCTTGTCCTGGCCACTCACCAGCTTCGTCTCAGACTTGGCTTTCTTGGCAGCAGCCAGAGTGACGGGCGGGGGGGCCGGGCCTCCCCCTGGGTCCAGCTGTCTCCGCCTGCGCTGTGGGGATGGCGGCCTGTCACCAGGGACCTGAGGAGGGAGGAAGATGTTGGCTGGGAGGAAGGAGCGGGAGCAGAATCGGGGGAGAAGCAGAAAGGGCAGGAGGAGAGGCAGGCTTCTGAAGATGTACCAGGAGAGGGAGGGCAAGACACTGGCCTTTCTGCCCTGCAGAAATTTGCAGCATGCAAAGGACATAGGATGCAAATGAGATGTAAATGCAAGACCCCCAGTGGTGTCCTTACAGAGAGAGTGAGATTCAGAGGGTTGATGAGGTCTCCAGGTGGTCGGCAGGGCGAGGACCCATTGCCGTGGATGGTGATCTCTGTGGGGTACAGCAGCCACTTGCCATTGATGACTTCATAGGGCCACTCCAGCCCTAGGACCAGGGTCCCCAGGGCCGCCAGCCCTTCCCCCATCGGGCCCACCTGTGGGCACAAGGGGTGTCACGGCCCCTGCCTCCCGGCAAACCGCCTCCATCTCACCCATTCCCAACCTGCACACCCTCAGACCCGAGACCCCTCCCTGCCTTCCCAGGAGTCCCTGACCAGGGTCCCCGTGGCCCCCTTACCTGGAACTCATACTTGAGGGGGCTTCCCACGTCCTCCACAGTTTTCATTCCAGACTCGCCCATCACTGTCCCTCCAAAGAAGCTTTGTAGCCGGTGATTCACTCTAAGGGTAAGAAGGATGCTGGAGTCTGAGGGGGTGGGAGGGGCCCTGGCAGAGGAGGGGCAGGCACCAAGGTAGGAGAATGATAGCCCCTCTGACATCAGGCAGACCTGAGATAAATCCCTGCTTTGCATTCACTCGCTGTGTGCTAGTTTTTACTCAAGCAGGTTATGTACCCTCCTAGAGCCTTGGTTTCCCCATCTGTAAAATGGAGTTCGCTGCAGTTGCTATAACACAGGGCTGTTGTGCGAAGTCGGTGAGCTGCTATATATAAAATTCCTAGCACAATGAGCTCTCTTGAAACGGTAGGGCCCCACCAACACCTTGGCCCCGGGGTGTCTGATTACTCCGCTGCTACCTGCCTTCCAAGGGGAGTAATAATAGCAACAGTAATGACAGTGACTGCTGTTAAAGGAAGGGGTGACCCAGGGGAAGCAGAGGCCTAGAGAGGTGTGTCCGAGGAGCTTGGGAGCCACGTTGAGGACAGGGTGGCCCTCGCAGAGGCTCAGCAGGCTGCGGGAGGGATGGTACCCACATGCTGAGTGAGGCCCGGAGTGTGTAGTCCACCAGCAGAGTCAGGGTCATGGGCCACAGATTGTCCTGGTGACTTGACCTGGGGAGGGAATGCAGGGGGCAGGCGAGAGGTGTCAGCTGAGGCCTGGGCTGGAGGAGGTCCCAGACCGCCTCACCCCTGCTCCAGGCTGGCTTCTTGAGGTCACTCACGTGGAGAGCTGCAGCTGCGCCTGGAGCTCCCTTGTGTGCAGCGTCACTCCGGTGACCTCGAAGGTGATGAGCAGCTCCATCTGCCATGAGGACCAGGGAGGCAGAGAGGGGCGTGTGGGGCCAGGCAGGAGTAATGCCATGGGGGAGAGAGGGGCTGAACCCTATTCGAGGGAGTTGGTTCTCTGGCTTCCCCCCTTGCCCCGTTCTGGACAAGGAGTCTCTTCCTGACCACCTGTGTCCACACTTTTGTCTTGTTAGCCTCATCCGGCTTCCCCTTCCCCTTCCTCTCTGTTCATGACATCCCTGCTACTTTCAACTATATGACCTTGAGCAAGTTACAGTAACTTTCTTTTTCAAAAAAAGATTATTTGAGAGGAGGAGAGCACGTGCAGGGGGAGGGGCAGGGGAAGGGAGAGGCAGAGAATCTCAAGCAGACCCCAGATCCAGTACAGAGCCCCAAGGGGAGCTTGATCTCATGACCCCGAGATCATGACCTGAACCAAAACCAAGAGTCAGGTGCTTAACCGACTGAGCTACCCAGGCGCCCAAGTTACTGTAACTTTCTAACCCTATGCTATCTTTCTGTAAAACAGCATCTACTTCTGCAAAAGGTTGTGAGAATTGCAGCATAACAAAAGTGTGAAGTGTGGGACTCAGGGCCTGGCACATAGTAGGTGAGCAGCAAAATCCAGTTCCTCACCCCCACCTGCTCTAATTTTGTGCATTGCCAGTGGCCCCATTTTTTTAGCCTCTGGGCCTCTCCCCATGCCCTCCTGTATTTTCCTGTCCCCTACCCTGGCTCTTTGCTTCAAGGAAGCCTGGGAAGCAGGCAGGCAGAAGCAAGGTTAAGGAGCTCATCAGAGTAGCAGCCTGGGACCCACAGGTCTGGAAAAGTGTTGCTGGCACTCACCCTCTGGTTCCGTTTGAAGGGGTTCCCCAGCTCACAGACAATGGTCTCGTTGGCCTGGCACATCCCAGCCTGAGGAAAGAAGACGAATCAGGTGTGGGTGGACAGAGGAGGGCCTCTCCGGCCCCTTCCCTGTGGCACTGGGTCTGATGCCTAGAGGCTCCTATAGCAGTAGAGACACTGCAGGCACCTGAGGAAGCCCTGCGGAGAGGAAGCTGCTGTGGACAGGGGACTAATAAGAGCACATGTAAATAACATGCACATAAAGGATGTAAATGCTTGCGGGGCCCTGCTTGGGCTCTGAGCCGGCCGGGGGCACTCACAGGGCGCACTGAGGACAGCAGCAGGGCCGGAGGCACTGCCAGGGTGAGCAGCGCCTCGTGGGCATCTTCCCCCGCACGCTGCCTGCTCGGGGTGTTGGTCACGTTGATGCTCAGGAGCAGTTTCCGGCCATCTCTGCTGTACTGCAGCCTGGGGGGGGGGCGGGAGGAAGGACCCCGGGGTTGAGCGTAGAGCCCCGCCCCGGGCCCGCCCCGGATCAGTTAGGCCCCGCCCCTCAGGTCTACTGAGAGAAGAAAACCCCTTCTCGGGGTAGCCAAGCCCCTCCCGTGGAGAAGAAAGCCCCTTTCCTGGCCAGCGAGGGCCAGCCGGAGCATCCACCTGGCCAATAAACGTCCCTGCTCTCAACGCGCCTCTCCCTGAGGCCCCTCCCCTCGGATCTCCCAGACCCGCGGGGCCCCGCCCCCACCTCCCTACAGCCAATGAAGCCTCGCCCCGCCCTTGGCCAATCAGCGCGGCCCAGAGCGCACCTGCTCAGCGGCTGCCCCAGCTCTGACACGAAGGCCGCCTGCATCTGCAAGTTGCTGTCGCATTTGTTGTCCTGGCCGCACTCTTTCTGGAAGTGGACCTGGAGGTGGCCGGAGGCGTGAGGCCCCATCCCCCACAGAGACTTGGAGCTTCCCGGGGCTCCCGATCCCCGCCCTTCCGGCCCGGGCCCCACCCACCTCGGTGTGGTTCTCCAGAACCTGCGCCTGGTTCAGCACCGGATAGGGGTCAAGGGACCGCATCCCCAGCCGGGGGCGCTCGGGCATCCTCAAAGGTAAAGAGTAGTTCATAGAGATGATGATGGGACGGAGTTTGTCGCGGACATTGTCCTGGGGAAGGAGGGGGAGCTGAGCGAGCACTGCGCTCCCCTCCCCTCCCCTCTCCCCAAGTTGACTCTTCACACCACCCTGAGAAGGAACCCTCAAGGAGGAGCTGAGCCTCCCAGCACCCTGAAAAACCCCAGTATGGCTGAACCCGCTCTGGTCCTATCACCAAACTGACCCCCTTCCTACAATTTTGATCTACAAGCAAGGTGATGGGACTCCCTCTCCCCAGGTATGGGGGTCGGGGTGTATTGGGGGTGGGCGTTTGTTTGTTGAGCCTCCCTTCATGCCCGGGGTCCCCAGGATGAGCTCTTTCAACCTTGATATCCTAGAGAGGGGCTCAGCTGGTCCCACGCTCACGGGCTGCTTTTGCCCCCCAGACACCAACTAAGCCAAGAGTCTCACACCCCTCACTTTTGTCAGAGGCGATGAGCACTTTGGTGCCCATCCCCATTCCGAGGCTCTCTATTTCTACCACATTCTGAGCACTGCACCCGCTGCAGACTTATGGCTTCCCAGGCCCACCTCCTCCACCTCTGTCTCTGGGGAGACTCCAGTCCCTCCCCCGACCTGGGGGGCCTCTGGCTCCCTCCTCCAGAGATCTTGGAGCCGTGTCCCACCCCGGGCCCTGCCTCACCATAAGCAGCAGTTCCAGCTTCTGGCATCGAGTGTCGGGCATGGAGAAGAAGCCGTGGAAGACAGCTGACTGGCTGCTTGCAAAGCGAAGCCGAGGCGGTCGGCGGTCCCGGTCGGCCTCCAGCGTGTAGGCCAGGGCTGGAGGTGGATGGGGTGTTAGCAAGTGGCCAGGCAAGCATGCCCCTCCCTGCCCCACAGCCCCACACTCACTGATGTTTCGCCTGTAGTTGGGGTTCCCGGCACTCTGGTTGTAAGCAAAGCACAGCTCCACCTGCACGCTGTTGGGAGGCGGGAGACACAGAGGAGGAGGTTACGGTGGGACCCAGTTATCCCGGCCCTGGCCTTCAACCCTGTATTGGATCAGGGGAAACAAAGGCCCTTAGGAGGAAAGGCAGAAGCAAACCTGGGGAGTCCACAGAGCTGGTTTGGGGTGTCCTTGGCCTCTTCCCTCCCCACTCCCATGAAAGCCATAGAAAACAGGGTTAGAGGGGCGCCTGGGTGGCACAGTTCATTAAGCGACCGACTCTTGGTTTCGGCTCTGGTCATGAGCTCAGAGTCATGAGATCCAGCCCCTCAATAGGGTCTGCATTTAGAGGGGAGTCTGCTTGAGAATCTCTCTCCCTCCCCCTCTACTGCTCCCGCTCCCTCTAAAATAAAGAAATTAAATCTTAAAAAAAAAATTAAAGAAGAAGGGTTAGAGGTCACCAATGGGGAAACTGAGGCCCTGAGAGCCAAACGAAGTCACCAGATGGTTGGAACCCTGCCCAGTCCTGTACAGGACACGCTGTCCAGATCTCCTTCTCCCACTCACCCCTGCTTTCTGCTCTGGTTCCCTTTGCCTTCTGACTCAGGCCTCATTCATGCAAAGGCCTCAGGGTTATCACCATGACCCCGGGGTCACATTACTGTGACCATGTTAGCAACCAACATATTCTGAGCACTTCAGGTGGACAAGGCACGATGTGAAGGGTTTTATGTACATAATCTCATTTAATTATGACAACAATCCCGTAAATTTGTTATTATTAACTTTGTTTTATAGATAATGAATCCAAGACTCAGAGAGATAACAACTTGTTCAAGGTGGCTCTCTCTCCCATCCACCCAAGTGTCTCCTTCTCTCCTTCTCCTCTGGGACCTCACTCCCCAGAGCCCACCCCTACCACTGCAGTGGGCATAGCTGGGATTTGAACAAGGCTGTTCAGAGCTCCCACTCCTAACCACCACGCTCTCCTACCCCTCCAATATTTGCTCATCACCTCCTGCTAGGAAGTTGGCTTTTTAATGAGGTTGGGTAGGAGGGGCAATGCTTACCCCAGGAATCAACCCTCTAGGGGTGGGCTATCAGGAGTTGCTGGGGAGGGGCTTGGGGGCCAGGGTCCTTCCTGGCATGCCCACACATAAGGAGGAGTGCACAGACAGAGCAGGGCCTGAGAGTCTCACCAAGAGGTGGCTGTACAGAGCGCAGGGTCTAGCACGGATGGCCGGGCCACCAAGGTCTTGTGGAGGATGTTGATGACAGGCCGTGCCCTGCACAGAAAACAGACATCAGTGCTTCCTGCCTGGCCCTTGCCAGGCCAGGCCCGGGGCTCACGCTTGTGTGGACCTGGTGCCTGGGGCTCCGTGCGGACAGGGCTGGAGGGGAGAGAGGCCCCTATCTACCATGGCCCTGGCTTACCGCAGCAGCACGATGCGGTCGGACAGGCTGCCCACCAGCAGGTCCGGGTACGAGTTCTCATCCACATCCATCCGCCCACTCAGTGAGTAGCCAAAGGTGGCCAAGCCCGGCAGTCCCAGCTCCTCCCCGTGGATCACCTGGGGGTAGGGGGAAGCAGCGGGCACAGGCTCAGGGTGAGCTCGGGGGAGCGGCGCCCAGGCGGGGAATAGGGAGAGGGTGGGTGCGGGAAGGAGAGCGAGCCCCCTTTGTCCCTGTCCACCCGTACCTGCTGCGGCTGTCCCAGGAGCCCCCTGGAGCTGCCGTGGTAGATGTATACTTTGCCCAAGCCCTCGAACGGAGCTCCCACAGCAATGTCTGGGGGAAAGAAGCAGGACAGGTCACCCCGAGTCCTGCGGGCCCCAGGTCTCCCCGACCCGGCATTCCAGGCCACAGGGTCCAGCAGGAAATGGACCTCACAGGCAGTGCTCAGAACATCAAGGAACGGAGCTCTACGGCTCAGGATTAAAACTGGGGCCTCTGGGAGCCCAGCTGCCTCCTTTCATATTGTGGGAAGGTACATCTAGGAGAGACAAGGGACTCACCTAGAGTCACACAGTAAGTTAATGTCACAGGCAGGCCTACACTCCAGACTCCTGAGCGCTGGCCTAGTGTTTGTTTTCCCTTACTACGGTCCCTTCCATCTCCTCCACCGGCCTGCCCTTCAGACACCTGGTTCTTCTAATTTACCAGCAGGGGCACAAAAGGAAGCATTCCCCATTGGTGACTTTGCCAGGTGGTTAGCAAGCACTGATCTCATTTAATCCTGATGAGACTGCTGGCGTTAGGTACTGCCGTCCCATTTTAGAGATGAGGAAACAGACTCAGAAAACCCAGTCGCACAGCTAATGAACAGAAGGGGGACATGAGTCCATGTCGGTCTAACACCGGGGGCTGGAATTTTAAGCACACTATCACTTTCCTTGTCAAAATTCCTTAGACTTTAGACTTTTAAAATTCTAACCATTATTTCCACAAATAAATCCCACATGTTTTATTATCTTCTTAAGCTTTACTAAACCCTTTCTAGTTCGCTGCTTTTGATCTGATAAAGCCTAGGTAACCGGAAAGCCAAGCTTGTTAGAAAAGTATGTGAAGGGGCGCCTGGGTGGCTCAATGGGTTAATGCCTCTGCTTTCGGCTCAGGTCATGATCTCAGGGTCCTGGGATCGAGGCCCGCATCGGGCTCTCTGCTCGGCAGGGAGCCTGCTTCCTCCTCTCCCTGTCTCTCTGCCTGCCTCTCTGCCTACTTGTAATCTCTCTCTCTGTGTCAAATAAATAAATAAAATCTTAAAAAGAAAAGAAAAGTATGTGAAGGAAAAGTAAGTAGGTCGTGAGTAGAAACCGGATCACTCTTCTATCGGTAAATGCTTGGGCTTTGCTAACTGGACTTTTTAGTAGCTATTCTGCCTCTTTCGAGACTCCTCTGCCTTCCTTTTGGTTCTCAGGTATGTTCTGGGAAACTGAGGTCGTCAGAAAAACTGGTTTCCAGGTAAGCCAGGTGCTCTCACTGCAACCAGGCTCTTCCTTGATCTGTCTCCTTGATACCCCAGGTCTGACTGATCCCCAAATCCTGCAGAGCACTGGGCATCCTCCATATCTGCGGGTCCCACTTTGTCCCAGCCCTTAGCATCCCACCTCTGATAGGATACATTCTTGCTCCTAACACCCCCAGCCTTGCCCTCCCACATCCTATCCCGTATCATCCTCCAGAACCATCTTGCAAGGTACCAAGCTATCATATCACATCTGGGCCCCCGAACCTTCCTTCTCTGGACACCCGCCCCTCTGCCATTACCCAAATGTAAAGCCCCAGTTCCTCTGCCCAGCTTTCGAAGCATCTACTCCATCTCCACACTGCCTCTCCAGCCTCACTCATTTCTGATGTGAACACCCCACATCCACTAAATTTGGGTAGACTGAGCAAGTATCCCCCGCTCACGTGGTCCCCTTCTGTTTCCCTCCATTGAGCACACTCAGCCCAGTGGTTCAGCCACTCCTCCGGGAGGCCCACTGAGCTCGCCGCCGGTGACTCCCCCTCTCTCTATGACTGCCGTGAACTCCCTGGGCCTGGGCCCCATCCCGTCCTCTCTTCGGGCCCCGTCAAGCCTGGTATGCAGCGGGCACCCAGTCCGTGGGTGTGCTGGGGCAGGAGCGCTGGCTCATACCCTGGAATCCATCCTGGTTGATGTCACCAATGCTGGCCACGGAGAAGCCAAAGGCGGAGCGACTGGGGCCGTGGAGGAGGAGGGAGGGGTGGGCAGGGAAGGAGGTGCCTGCCTGGTTCATGAAGACATAGAGGGCACCCCCTACCTCTTCTTTCCGCTCAAAGTAGTATGGGGCGCCCACCAGGAGGTCCTGCCACCTGCATGGGAGAGAAGGAGGAAGACATGGGACAACGTAAGTCTTGTTTAGCGGGCACAACTATGCCAGGGCACATGGCTACACAAATGGCATCTCTGGCCGTGGCTCATGGGAAGGACGTCACAATGCCAACAGGACCCATCTGATAGAAGACACGCGTCACAGAGAAGCCAGGGAGTGCAGATCACACCCAGACAACCCAGGTCCCAGAGAACCATACAAGGAGGAAAGGAGATGCAGGTGTCCTGCAATTGACATGGAAATACCCAGAATCTCATCAAAGCTAACTGCAATAAACATGCAAATCTCCGTAAAGAGCAGGCAAACAAATGAATAATCGGGACCTTCCATTGCTCTGCCACCACTTGGGGCAGGCCTG
This sequence comes from Ailurus styani, assembly GCA_002007465.1. Taxonomy (NCBI): domain Eukaryota; kingdom Metazoa; phylum Chordata; class Mammalia; order Carnivora; family Ailuridae; genus Ailurus; species Ailurus styani. The sequence goes on from LNAC01000091.1 coordinate 2,427,903, forward strand.
CCCCCCTGGCATTCCCCGGGCCCCAGGGCCCCAGAGGCTGTCCCTGGATCCTCACCCGTCATTGTTCAGGTCCGCCAGGGCAATGGTGCTGCCAAAATAGGCGCCCACCTGCGTGCCCTCCAGCACCTGCCTCCTCCGCAGGTCTCCGCCCGCCTCCTGGCTCAGCAAGAAGACAGCACCCATGTGTCGGTGCCGGGGGGCACCTGTCACGATGGTGATGTCCGTGGGGTGCAGGATGGCGCTGCCCACCTGCACTGTGTACCCTAGGATGGAGGGTAGGGAAAGGGGTCAATCAAGGCCCAGTAAGTCCCCTTCCACTCTGTCCCCCCAGACTGCCCAAATATCTTCTATTCCTCTATTCCAAGCTGGGCAAGAAAGTGGACCCTGGACGCCCAGCCTCCAGTCCTGCCTGCACACAGGAGTGTGACTTCCATGGAGGTAGGGACTTTGCATTTTGGGGACTCAGAACAGGCCCAGCATACAGGTGGTGCTCAATAAGTGTGTGCTAGTCGATCTAAATGCTGATAGTCACACCTGCACTTCGGCCTCACTCTTCCACCAGGCAATGAAGATGAGAGGCCAGCGGGCTAGGAACTGAGCCCCTCCTTCCTCCACCACCCCATGAGCCACCACAGCTTGACTCACCGATATAGAGGTTTCCTTGGTCATCTGGGTCCTTATAACTATATTCGGATAAATCCCAGTCCTTCCGTTGAATCATGTAGCTGTTTCCTTTCAGGAAGGGGAGGAAGGGGTTTAAATCACCACTCCCTTCAACCACCATGTCCAGGCCCCCCTGCCACCCCCACCCAATAAGGATATAATAATATAATTTATTTGTGAGCACTCTGCCGTTCAAACATCACGTCCACTTTATTTTAATAATTCTGTGAGGTAGAATGATGATGCCCATTTCACAGATGAGAAAAGCAAGGCTCAGGGATAGGGAGTGGTTGTTGAGCCAGGGCTGGAACCTGGTTATCCAGGCTCCTGGATATGAAAGGACATTGCCCTCACTCTAGACACTGAGGCCAGACTCCATGCCATTATCTCCTGGTCCTGCCCCCACACTTGGCTGTCCACCTGTCCCTTGCTCCCTGGGGCTGCTGCTGGAGGGTACCTGCCACCCTGGCGAGGTTCTAAAGGACCAGGGGTTGGTGGGGGGGGGGCAGGACCAGAGGACTGATCAGAGCCCTCGGCTTCCGGTGAGTCTGGAGCTACGACTACGCCTTGGGCTACCTTTTGGTCAAGAGGAGGAGATTCGGGGCTCCCTCTGCCTGTTGGATTCTGTAATTAACAAGGATGCAGTAAGGAGAGAAGGCTCACTGGGACCAGAAGCTGTGTGGTGGAGAGAGGCAGAGATGAGGGGCTGTGAGCCTCAGAGTGTCTGAGTGTGGCCATAGCAGTTACAAGCATGGCTCTTGATCCAAAGGTATACTCCCCAGGCCCCCCAAAGATTGCCTCCTACGTATGGATGAGAAAAAAGTGCCCCCGGTTATTGATAAGTGGAAAGAGAAAGGAGAACAGTGTGTTTAGTGTGGTCCTGTGTACGTGTGTTTTAAAGATATCTATATATTCTAAAATAAGTCAGTCTCGTGGAGACACTTGGTAGTCTACGCAGGGAAACAGGACCAGGGAGGTGGGTGGGAAAGGAGGGGCCCTTTCGCTTTTCGTGTCACCAAATCCTACTGCCCCAGTCGACAGCTGTACCAGGAGCATGTTTTATTTTCTTAGTAAGGCTTTCAGGGACGCCTGGGTGGCTCAGTTGGTTCAGCGGCTGCCTTTAGCTCGGATCGTGATCCCAGGGTCCTGGGATTGAGTCCCACATACGGCTCCTTGCTTGGCAGGGAGCCTGCTTCTCCCTCTGCCTCTGCCTGTCACTTTCCCTGCTTATGCTCTCTCTCTGACAAATAAATAAATAAAGAATCTTAAAAAATAAAAAAAAATAAGGCTTTCAATGCTTGAAGTAGAGTCAGACGGACCTGCATTCGAGTTCAGGCTTCGTAACTTACTGTTGGCCCTGGGCAACTGACTTCACTTCTCTGAGGCTCAGTTTTCTGTAAAATGGGTCTAAGGACACTTTGCCTCATGAGGGTAGCTTAAGACTAATTAACATAATAAGTGCTTGAGGCACACGATGGGCAAAGAGGTCTCTTCTGCCCCCTGGGAGTGGGTGGTCTCCGCTCCTCCCGCCATCCCCCGCGGCACCTACCTTGCCAGTTGTAGGCACCGGGAGCGCCGAAGTACACGGTGTTGTGGGTGAAGCCGCCGCTGGTGCCCAGCTGGCACATGCCTGTCGCCAGGTAGTCAGTGTTGCTGTTGCACATCTCGTTGTGGTACGTCTGCCAGTCATCGGTGGGGTCCAGCTCAAGGTCATTGCCCCGCACGTAGCACTTGCCCACCATGCGCCGCTGGTCCTCCGACCCTGACCACAGCACCTGCGTGTAGCGGTGGGCGCAGACCTGGGGACACACACAGCCTGAGCCTGAAGCAGGGACCGAAGGCCGGCTGTCTCCTCGGCCCTGGGCACCTCTGGCTTTGCTGGAGAGGGGCTGGAAGAAGTCTCCCGGCTTTTCTGCCATCCCACAGCGATGCCTGGACCTGCGTCTGCTTTCTAGGATTCGGAAATCTGCTCTGAAGGTTGGGAACACTTTTGGGAAGGCCAGGAGCTCCTGGATTTGAGAGTGGCTTACAGATCTTGGCAAAAGGAAAAGGGGAGAGGATGAGGGGATGTGGGGTGTGGGCTCTCGGGTCTAAGAGGAGCAGATGAAGGAACTTACTTCTCTGCTCTGCCCTCTTAATGGACGGGCCATTATTAAAATAATCATAGCAATGACACCAGTAATAATAGCAGCAAACACCTACTGAGTGCTTACTATACGCCAGACAGAAATCTAAGCTCCTCACACATTAATTGCAATAATTCCCAACACCCCTGAGGAGCAGGGACAATTTCTACACACACACACCCCATTTTAGATAAGGGGCACAGCGAACTAAGTCTCTAAGATCTCACATCTAGAGAGATGCAGAGAATCCTCAAACCAAGGCTGTCAGGTTCCTAAGTCTGAGCTCCTGAGCGTTAGGCTGGTCCTGCCCCTCTTGTAGCTTCTCCCCGCACACTGAGGGGGCTCAACAAACAGTCATGGGACAAATCAATCAGAACAGGGTGTTTGTAAAACAGCCAGCGGCCAGGGGAAACCCAGAACTGGGCCTGGCTCTTGTCTGCTTGCCTTCTGTGCCTGCTTCTAGCCGTGAGCTCCTCCAGCAGCGGGCCAGAGTCGCTGTTAAGCTGCTGGTGCTAGCCGAAGTGGGGCACACAGTAGGTGCTCACTGAACATCTGCTGAGCAGGTAAGCAGAAAACTGAATCAGGGCCCGGGATCTAGAACTGCCCTCGACGGAATGCTAGACCCCACGCCGTCCATAGCACGGTTCTAAAACAGAGTCTCAGTGAACTGATACGAACCCGGGGCTTAGAACGGTGTTCAAAGGTGACAGAAACTGCAACAGAGATGACGATGGGGGTGGCAATTGATTGGACGGGGGCACACTCTCTGGAGTGATGTAAATATTTCTTTAATGGGTGTCAGTTTCACAGGTGTTTCCTTGGCCAGATCTCATTAAAACTTAAAATTTGTGTTTCGCTGCCTGTAAATTTCACATCAATTTTTAAAAACGAGAAAAAAAAAAAAGAATTGCCTATCTGGGATTCAGAAATTGAGACCCCCAGGGGCTGACAGTGAAGAAGGCAGCCAGGAAGTGACAAGTGACAGCAGGGAGTGGCCCCCAAACCCCCGGGGGTGAGCTGGGGTCAGCAGGGCTGTGCCTCTTCCGCCCCTCAGCCTGTCAGGAAGGAGCGGGCCCAGGCCACACTGCCCGGGGCTCTCTCTGCCCTTTCCTCCTCACAGTTCCCTCAGCTCGTTCCCACGCAGGGTGAGCACCCCGGGAGGGGGTGGCGGTGGGGGGGGGGAGAGGAAGTGGGTGATTCAGACAGGACCCAGGCCCTGCCAGGCCCCGGAAGCACGCCAGAAGTGCAGGATCGAGGGGACACTCGGGCCCGTGGAGACATCGAGCCACAGAAATGGACATCTGCAAGGTCCTAGCTCACTCACTGAAGACCCCTCTCCTGCCCTCTGCTTCCCTCCCCAGCTCCTGGGATAGGGCGAGCTGACAGTGTGGGCCCACTTACCAGGACTCTGCCTGCAGGGCCCTGGCTGGCCACCGTCACCCCGAGCCACATGTCCTCAATAATGTGATGGTCAGGGTCACCTGTGGGCATGGGAGGGATCATGAGCCGGGGCACCCGTCTTCCTGGTGCTCGGAGCTCCCAGAGGGTAGGGGCTGGTCTTCTTGGCCCTCCACTCTTACAGGCCACCCTCCCTATGCCCTTCTCCAGCCACCATTAATCTCAGCTCCCCAGGCACGTGGTCCCCCTTTCCTCTAGCGCTCCCTCCTCCCAGCGGGACAAGAAGGGACTGGAAACTGCCCAGTTAAGCTGGATAACCCCTCCAGGTCACCTCCGTGCTACGCCCTCCACCAGACGCCTGCCCCAGTGCTGACCCCCAGCTCACTTTTCTCGGAGATGTCCATCCGCCTGCAGTCGTCCTTCTGGGCAGTGAGCGGGCACAGGTACACAGCACCGGTCCGGTTGGTGTAGCCATCGGGCAGGGCGAGGTCCCGGGGAGCACCAGCCAGGAGCCTGGGGGGAGTGCAAAGAGGTTGGTGGGCCCGGGCTCCCCAAAGCCAGACTCCCCAACGCCTGCTTTGAACAACTTTCTGATCACCATGTTTGCTGAGCACCTGCTGTGTCGCCGGTGCCAGGCTGTGTGCCGGGCTCTGGGGGTCAGGAGATGAATGGATCCTGGCCCCAGTCCTCCGGGAGTGGCCAGCGCAGGAGAAGGGGGCAAGAAAACAGACGTCGGCAGTAAGCACCTCCGGAGAGGAAACCAGGGCACGAACCAGCCCAGAGGCAGCGTGGGGAGTAGTCTGGGAGGCTCACAGAGGGGGAACCTGGGCTGAGTCTGAGGATGATGAGCAGGGCTCACCGGGAGAAAGGGAGGAGGGGCACAGGAGGCAAAGGTATGGCCTGCACGAGGGCCAGGAAGCATGAGCAAGCAGGGTGACTCAGGATCCTCACGGCTCTAAGTATGGTGGGAGCTGGGAACATGGGGGAGGGGGGCACGGGAGGGCAGGGTGGGAAGGGAGTTTAAAGCAAGGGAGTGACATGATCAGATCTGGGATTTGGAAGGGGTGTTTTAGCCCCCCAAAATGTAGGCTTTGGCCTACCTTTGGTGAAGGTAGACCAGAAGAGAGAATGACTGGGGGAATCCTGGCACAGGGTTCAACTTCCAGGGGGGCCTGCAGGAGATGACGCAGGAGGCATGGGTCCTTCCTCTCTAAGTTATATGAGGACTCAGGCCTAGGGGCTAGCACTGGAAGGTGACACTGGATGCAGGGAATGTCCCTGAAAGTGGAGCTGGTTGAGCTGGGGTCAGCAGGGCCCTTAAGCGACCTGGGTGATGTCTACTCTCCCTTCTGCCCAGTAGCACCATCCCCTTGAGACAGGCATACAAGGTATGGGGGGGTTAGGCACCTGATACTTTGGACAATGGGGCTGCGGGGCCGAGTTCTTGGCAGGTGGGCCTGAGAGTGGGGATCGGCCCCAGCCTGCCCAGAACCCATCTTTGGGGACACCGACTGCAAGTTCCTAGAAGGGTGCTTAGGGCTCTGGCCACCCATCCCATCACAGACAGGTGGCTAGAGGAGAGGAAGGCAGATCAGCCCAGGAGCAGTATCTCAGAGGCCAGTCCTTGGCCCACCAGCATCAGAAATCCCTGGCCAGGGCCGCCTGGATGGCTCAGTTGGTTAAGCATCTGCCTTCGGCTCAGGTCATGGTCCCAGGGTCCTGGGATCCAGCCCTGCATCGGGCTCTGTGACCAGCGGGAAGCCTGCTTCTCCCTCTCCCACTCCCCCTGCTTGTGTTCCCACTCTCGCTGTCTCTCCCTCTGTCAAATAAATAAATAAATAAAATCTAAAAAAAAAAAAAAAAAAAAAAGAGGGAAGGGAAGGGAAGGAAAAAAGAAAAGAAAAATCCCTGGCCGATTTGTTAAAAATGAGCAAACTCCTCAGCCTACCACAGACCATCAGAATTGAATCTGGAGGCCGACCCCTGGAACGTGCCTATTTAACAACTGCCCCAAATACTGTGCTCCTCAGTTCGAGAAGACAGCTCTAGCATCCTTTGCTCCCCGGACATCATCTCCCTGCAGCCTGTGGACCGCCTCCCGGATCCTGATGGACATAGCCTTCTGGGTGGCAGGCACCTCCTAGGTACCCCCCCCTCTGCCCCGGCACCGCGATCGCCCTGAGGCTCCCGGCGCAGAACCTGGGCTCCGGGCTGCCCGCCAGAGTCTGGAGGTGCACAGCAACAACCCCGCCCGCAGCTCCGGCCTGGGACCTGTGAGTGAGGGCCTCGGGGGAGCGGGCAGGGCCGGCTGGGCAAGCCGGGACCTGGGGTGCCTCCGCCCACTGGCTGTCAGGAATGCACCGCCTGGGGGTGCTGGGAAGGGGTGGGACCTCCGCCTGCGCCTCACTTCTCCGCTCTGACCTCGAGCTGGGAAGCGTCCCTGGGGGCAGGGGTGCAGCCTCTCCGAGCAGAGCAGCGCTAAGAGGTAAGGGCAGGAAGGCTAGCAGGGCGCCAGGGTGGCAGCCGGGGCCGGTTAGTCACCCTCTGTCTGGCCTGGAGAGGGTGCCCAGTGAGTCCGCTGCCGGACCACCCAGGGACCTCTGCCCCCCTCCACCGAGCGACGGCCAGGTGAGAGAGGAAAGCAAAAGCCCATGGGAAAGGGACATCTCAGCCCGTGGGAAAGAACCGAAGGGCCTGGTTCTGCCTCGGGAGGGCAATTTCTTTCCCCTCTCTGAGCTGCGAGTGCGTCATCTGTGAAATGGGGACAGCGGCTGTCCCAACCAGCCTCCAGGGTTGCTGAGGGGAACGAATGGGTCCATGCTTCAGAAGGGCTTTCTGACTATGAAGTCATGGCCAATGTGAGCACTCGGTCCGACTTCTGGGGGCATCAGGGACTGGCCTTTGCTCACCCACAGGTGTTCCTCCAAGCACCCAGTTTTTGCCCCACCTGTTTAGGGAGTCTGGAATGGAGGGCAAAGAGCAGGCTGGCTGTTTAGAGGGAGCCGAGGATGGGACCTGGGAGGCCTTCCGTGTCAGCGGAAACACTGGGGTGGGGGCGGGCACCGGCAGGCCAGCTAGCGCGGTTGTCCGGATTTGGCTGGAGCTAGGGGGCGAGGGTTGGCTTAGGTTGGAGCTAGAGGGTGAGGGGTGAACTTGAAGGGGTAGGTCCCCGGGGAGCCCAGGCTGCATTTCAGGGTGGAACATGCAGTGGAAGTGTTGCTGTGCCCCAGCTGCAGCCCTGACCGAGCTGTGGGGGCATAGGGCAGTCAGGGAGCAGGGTGACCATGACCTCCCAGCTTTGTTCGTCTCAGAGGGAGTGGGCTGAGGAACCCCTCTCTTAGCCTCCCGGGGTACCGAGGAGGCAAAGCCAGGCATAAGTGGCATTTGGGATTGAAATCAATCCGTTTACCATCTATACCCGCTCAGCCCTCCCCCTGCCCCAGCCTTGTGCGCACTGATGGGCAGTGGGGCAGGGCGGGTGCCCTAAATTCCAGCCCCACATCCCAGTCCCTCCCTCCCCCGAGATTCCACAGGGAGCCCCCCTCCAACCCCCCTGGGGTATTTTTAGCTCCTACTTGGCCCGCTCAGAGGCCCTTTAAGGCCCTCTGGCTCCCAGCCTGGGATCCAATGGGTCTCCAGCCAGGGGACTGGGAGTTGGATGGGGGAAGGCCTGTGCAGAGGGTCAGGTCCAGCTCCCTCCAGCCACAGCCAGGTGTGGGAGACGCCTTCCTGGTGCGGAAATGAAACGGAAAATAGGATGCAAATGTGCCCCTCTGCTGCCCGCTCTTGGGGCTGCTCCAGGTCAGTGAGTCCAAAAGCTGACCCCTCCCAGACCACCAGCGAGTCCAACTCCAAGCAGCCGTCAGAAGGGAGGCTAGCAGGATGCTCTGCCCAGCTCTTGGAGCACAGAAGAAGGAGATCTGACTCCCCTATCCTGGAGCCGGCTGGGCCCCTCTGGGAGCTAGGGGGATGGATGAAATGACCTCTCAAGGGCTTTCCAACAGCTCCTCAGCCTCATCTTTGGCTCCAGCCAGACAGCCCCTCCTGGCCTCTGGGGAGCCCTTGAACTCCAAGTTCCATAAAAGCACTTCCTCACCCCCGTTCCATCATCTTCCTGGGGTGGGGTGGGGGGGAGGTTCAAAGCTAATGCAACAGCCAAGCCGAAAACAGCAGCATTGGAGGAGGCTGGGGAATGAGGCCCAGGAGCATTCAAGGCACCGGGTTGGCTCACCCCGAAGACAAGAAGGCTCCCTGGGGGGCACTCGGGTGGGATAATGCTCAGAGATACTGCCTGTAAGATTCAGGGAGGCGCCTCGGAAGCTTCCAGTTAACCTGGAGGGTAAGAGGGGCCAGCGCTGAGACCACAGACCCCCGTGCCTCACTCCTCTGGGTTCCCTGCCACCTCGGGTCGGGAGGTGGGTGGCGCTGGGTACCGCTTCCATGCTGAGATTGGGGGGGGGTGCGGGTGGAGGCCGCCCTCAGATGCTGGATGCCAGCTCTGTGCCCATCCTGCTGCCCGAATTAGCCATCTCCCCAGAGGCTGCTCCTGTGGCAGCCGAACCACAGCCCTCTCCGTCCTCCCCCTACATCGCCCTGACGCTGCCCACCCAGCCCCCTCTCCCTCCCGGTGACTCAGCCCTAGAACCAGAGCAACAGGCTGGAGGAAACGAGAGAATGAGAGAGGACAGGAGAAAGAGGCCTTGGCCCCAAACAAGGCTGTTTCTCTCATTCTTCTCCCTCTTGCTGGCTCCTTAGTATCTTTTCCATATTTGATCCCCTGGGGGCGTTCTTCGTGTTATCTACCCTCCATCCCTCCTGCTGCAACAGACATCTTTCTCCATAGCTCAGCTCCAGTCAACCCCCTTTCACTTCTTTTTCTACAAGGTCAGGCTTCCCCTGCCTCCTGCCCCATTTAAAGCTCCTTGGCCTGGGCTGGTCACTGGAAAGAGCCTGAGCAACAGGGCGGTCTGCGCGCAGGCCCACAGCTGTTCTGCCTATTTCCTCCGGCACAAGCCTTAGAGGCTGCCAGGCGCCGGCCCTGCCCAGGGAAACATGTTTTAGGAGCGCACGGCAGGTAAGCCCAGTTCCTCCCTACCTCAGATATGACCTCATCAGCCAGGAGCCAGAGCCACCCCTGCCCCAGGCTCCGTAGACACCCTCAACTTCATGTAAGCGCAAAGGGGAGAGAGAGCCCCAGAGGTGTCTTCCGTAGCCCACAAGGTCAGGCCAGACCAGGACAACTGGACTCCCAGGAGGGAACCACAGAGCAGGTGCTAGGGGCTGGGGGGGGGGGGCAGGACCAGCTCCCAGAGGAATGCTTCCCCCAGGGGCTCGCCACACATCCCACTCAGAAGCCCGAAACACCTTGGTCCTTGGCCCTGCTCCTCTGCCTCACTTCCGGCCACTGGGAAGCTGGGGCCTGGGTTGGGATGAACTCGGATGTTGTGGGAGTTCCCCAACTTTGCTCCAGAGATAAAGATGATGGGGAGCGAGATAAAGACCTGGGTTTTTAAACGTTTCTGGAATAAGGCCTTCTTTGAGAATAGGATGAAAGCCGTGCTCTTCCCCTCCCCCTGCCCCCAGAACAACGCACAAATGCAGGATTTTCCGTCTATTTGCAGGAACCCTCCTGAACCTCTGCAGACCTCCTGCGAACCCCAGGCTAAGAGTTTGTTCAGGACCAGGAGACCTCTCCCCTTTTCCAAAAGGGCTCGTAGGCGAACAGAATGTAAGGCCTGACTGGTTGGTTCTCCTAAGTTGTGCATTCAGGCAGCTGTTCACATCTGGCTACACAGCTGGCTGCAGCTTAGCCCAGCTGGCCCAGCTGGCCCTCCCAAAGGGCCAAGGGGCAAAATTCAGCAAGAGGAGGAGATGAGCCAAGATAGAGAACCACCCCCGGGAGAGACACACTACCCAAGAGAATGGCCCAGAACTCAATCTAGAACTACCTGCCTCTCCACGGTTCATTAGTTTTAGAACCTTCTGGGCTCTCAGCAGGCCTAATGTCATCTCTAGCAGCCCAGGAAGAACAGTAGAGCTCCTCTGCTCAGCCGTCTTGGGTGAAGCCCCTGGGCGTAAGGGCCAGGCTTTGGTACGAGAACCCTAAGCTGCTCCCTGGAGACGCAGGCACGTGCAGAGTGGTGTACGCACCCTGTCTCACCAGAGCCCCACTGACACGTCATGAAGAAGGCACGTTGTCCCCCCTCGCCCCAGACACGTGGGGACATTAAGACTCAGGTATTAGTGACAGATCCAAGACGGGAAACTGGCAGGGGGCACGGGTGCCTCTTCTCCCTCCCCAGCGCCAACCTGCCTCTTAGAGGTTCACAGAGGCAGGAAGGAGGTCCAGCCCCTCTTTGGAGAAAACTGGCCCAGAGAAGGGAAATATCTTGCTCAAGATCACATAGAGGGTTTGCGGGGGGGGGGGGGNATTATTTACTCCCGCTTTCCTGATCTTTTTCCACTGCATTGCCTTATATCATGCAGATTCAGTAATGAATGTCTAAAAAAATCTGGGGAGCCTTCAGCTCAGGTCATGTTCTCAGGGTCCTGGGATCGAGCCTCGCGTCCGGCTCCCTATTCAGCGGGGAGCCTGCTTCTCCTCCCACTCCCCCTGCTCGTGCACGTTTGTTCTCTCTCTCTCAAAGAAATAAATACAATCTTTAAAAAAAGAAATTCTAAAAATCTTTTTCTGGGCTGGGGCAGAAAGAGTGCCAATACAGAAACTCGGGCTGATGGCCACTTTCAGGGTCTCCAAAAGATGAAGGGCCGGCCAAGGGCAGCCCGCAGTTGTTGGCACTGCGCTGGGAAGGGTGTGGTGGCCTCAGCCTCTGAGGGAGCCAGCTGAAGGCCAAGTAGGTAGGTAGATTGGGCAGGGGCTGGGCCAGGAGGGCAGAGGCCGAGGCTGGGGCAGAGTTTGGACTTTGGACATTCCAAGCTTCCTCAAGTTTCTGCAGGCCCCAGCCAGAGCTGGGAAAAGTTTCAGTACACGCTGTAGGAGACCACGTTCTCCTACAGCAGACCTAGACATCAGGTAGGGGTAGATGTCTAGTAGGTTTCTGGGCCCAAACAGGTAGTTGGGACCTGCCTCACCTGACCTACCTCCTTCCCTCCTGGGGTAGCCTCCCCTCCCCCAGCTGCCAGCCTCAGCACCTGCGCCCAGGGCAGAGAAACTTCTGAGACCTAGACTAGCCCCTCTAGGCAGGAGTGTGTCGGTGGCAGTGGCAGGCAGGGGGTGTAGGAAACACAAACAGCTGGATGCAATCTCCTTCGCTCCTCTCCCCTGTGGGTAGCTGTTCCCCCTCCTTCTCCTTACAGCTGTCCGGGAAGGCGAACAGAAGAGAAAAACACCATTTCCCTCTTCAAACCAAAACAAACACACTCAGGGTTGAAGATTCAACATGAATCTGTGGAATGCAGGGAAGATGTCTGGTGGGAGGGCGACCCTGCTGGGGGTGGAGTGGGGGGGGCAGGAGACCAAGCAGGAGCTGGGACAGCTCTCTCTACTTCCCCATCACCTCACCCTGCAACGGCCAAGCCCCAAGCTCCCAGCAGCTGCAAGGCCCTCCGGTCTGGATCTGCAGAGGGTGTGGCTGAGAGGGCCGGCTGACTAAACGCGAGGTGTAAAGGCCCCGGCGGTGGCCTTAAACCCTTAAACCCAGACGGCCACAGGTTCTTCCCAGGAAAGGGGGAAGAGGGATCCACTGGGTGTTTACCTTGCGGTTTTCCCCAGATCCCAGCCCTGGAGAGAAGTATTCCTACATTAGGTACACGGTCGACAGAGTGGGGGGAGGCTCAGGAAACGGGGATCCCACTTCTACTTTCAAGACAGGTTTATAGGGCTGAGGGGCTGAGTGTAGACAGGTTCTGGCCGGGTCAGCACTTGCCAGCGATTGCGGACCCCTTCCCACACCCAATCCCTCCACTTCCCGCCAGACCTGGGCAGGGAAGGCCTGCCCAGTGCCCCCCCACCTCCCGCCCCTGAATCCCCGTTGACTAGAGCCCGCGGCCCGCGGGACAGGAAGCCGGGCTGCGACTCGGCTCTGGATGGACCCGCACACTGCCCACACACGCCCTCCCCCACCCCCACCCCCAGGCCCA